>CAUYUJ010019471.1:645882-681740 GCA_963575745.1 Prorocentrum cordatum
TTGAATCCGCCCGTGGCGTCACTGTGCTGGGCCCCCCAGCAGGCCTCGAAAGTGGCGACAGTTTCACAGATCGCAGCCCCCCGCAGGCAAGACAGGAGGGGGCAAGAGGGAGGCGGAAGGAAGGAAGGAGGGAGTGGAGACCACACTGCTCTCTTCAAAACGAATACCCAACCAAGGAGGGTTGTGAAAAAATCAAAAAAAACTCAACAATACTCCAAAGTCGTCCCCATACTATATTTGACTATTTTTGAACATTCCTCCTGCAGAGGGACATGCCCGACCTAAAGATAGGCCGAAGGCTATTGAATAAACAAACATGTCGGTGTCTTCCTGCCCGCCCGATGCCTGGGCCGCCGCCCCAGCGGAGAGAGCCGATCGAGGCGCTGTGGCGCCTTCCGCCCACTGGCCCTCATCGATCGCCGGCCCTGTCGAGGCTGGCGGCACAGCAGCGGATCGATCGTCTCCCCCATCCTCTTCTCGCCCCTCCTGCGCATCCTCCCATCCCCTATCGCATCCCACTTCCCCGACCCAACTGCGCGGCCTGTCACGGACTGGGGGGCGGCGAAGGGGTCCACGGAAGGCGCCGACTACCTTCAAGCCTCCCGCTCTGACTGCCGTGCATATTTGACCACTCAACGTCTTTGCTGATATGCTCCCCAGCTTCTCACATGTCTGGTACTGCGGCGCCACCCGCGACGCCCTCGCTGGCGACAGCAGCAAATCCGTCGTCCGATGTCCGATGTCCGACACCCCCCTGCCACCCACCTCCGCTCTGGGAGGGGCCCAGAGTACGTACCAAGTCGTCTGGTCGGCCAAGGAGCTCGGTGCGCAGACGCCCCAGCTTCCCAAACTTGTGGGGCACGGCAGCGCCTATACACCGAATTCCTTGGAAGAACTCATTGGCTCCTCGGCCGACCAGACGACGTGTATGCATGAAGCCCATCTGACGCCTCCCTGCTGAGGGATCAGAAGGACACCGATACAGCTACTCCACGGTCCCCTGGGATCTTTCTGACCAGAATTTCGAAGCGAATGCAGCCGTGGCGACGAGAGAAGTGGTGTAGTGGTATATCGGTACCTACAAAAGCGCTTCCCTGAATCGCCCGAACCTACCTGCCAGGACTTGGCAGACGAATAATGGTATAAAGTAATTGTTTCCGCCGCCTGGGACGCCTGCCCTAGGGAGGCTGGACAATGTATATCCGTATGGTGGCACGTCGGGATACAACTTTCCAGCCGCCATGGGGCAGGCGTCCCCGAAGGCGGAACAGTTTCTTTTATGCCGTTCTTCGTCGGCTCAAGGACGCCTCCCAGCCCAAAAGTACGCCAGGAAGCTTCCCCGGGGCGCCCGAAGGTATCTGTCGGGACGCGTCCCTGCGGGGCGCCAGGAAGGTACTGGTATGGCTCTTCCCCGAAACGCCCCCGAAGGTACCTGCCAAAATGCTTCCCTGAGGCGCCCGAAGGTACCGCTTCCTCCTCCTCCTCCTCCTCCTCCTCCTCCTCCTCCTCCTCCTCCAAATCCTCTTCCTCCTCCTCCTCCTCCCTCCTCTTCCTCCTCCTCCTCCTCCTCCTACTCCTCCTCCTCCTCCTCCTCCTCCTCCCTCCTCCTCCTCCTCCTCCTCCTCCTCCTCCTCCTCCTCCTCCTCCTCCTCCTCCGTCTCCTCCGCGCCCCCCCTCTGACGGGAGGTGTCCCGACCTGCGGCTGATGGACGAAATCCTGCACGACCGCACGACCACTGTGCCTGGCACCAACTTCAACGAGTCCCCCCTTCCCCTGGTTCAACGGTGGTTGGGGTCGGCAACGAGGGGTGCAGGATTTCGGCCAGGCCACACATCGATACATCGCGTCGCCGACCGCCAAATATCAGATTGGGGCGAGGGGTGGGGTACAAAAATCTGCCGACCCTTCGGCGTGTGAGAGACGCTGTCGTCGTCGTCGTCGTCGTCGTCGTCGTCGTCGTCGTCGTCGTCGTCGTCGTCGTCGTCGTCGTCGTCGTCGTCGTCGTCGTCGTCGTCGTCGTCGTCGTCGTGGGTGCCAAGGAAAATGATGGACAGGGAAAAGCAACGTCGTAGTTGCGAGGCGGGGATTTATCCACTGCCTGGGAACCGACGTCCTGGGGACCCAGCGGGCGGTGGATGTTGATATATGCTGGCCCCACAAGGACCCGAATGTATCCAGATCCACCGCCTGTGGACGTCCGCGAAGATCGATCCCTCAGGCGGTGATTGTGGATAAATCCCCGCCTCGGAGATCCCCGTTGCCTCACACAAAACGTGCAAGATCTTGTTCGTCCATCGTGCCACACCCTGGGGAATCCAAAGGTACCAATACCTCTCCTTGGGTGCGTTCTGACCAGAACTTCGCGGAGCGGTGGCGACGAGGGCCTCCCAGGAGGCCCAAAAAGAGGAAAACCAGGCTGCTTCGGGTTTCTTGATAAGCGTGGGGGAGCACCCTCCCGACGGGGGTCAACCTCGCCTTGTCGTCGCGCCGCGACAGGGGTCGGAGCGCCTTCGGCGCGCTGTGGCTGCCCGCGACGGGGGTCGATGTGGGGCTGCCGGCGGGGGTGACGACCCCCCGACGCCCATCAAGAAACTCGGAGCAGGGCAGCGATGTGGCTACCCTCTCCTCCTCCGACACCCTCCGCTCGGGACGCCTGCGGGCGGCCACCAGCTGCTCCAGGGCGCCGCCCTCCAGCGCCGCGCGCACGGCCTGGGCGCAGCCAGACGCGTCCGCGGGCGCCATGGCGGCGTGACGGGCGCGGCGCGGGGCGCCGCGGCGCCGCGGCGGCGCCCCGCGGGGGAGGCACTGCGCGGGCCGAGGGGCGTGGCGGCGAGCGCGGCAGCTCGGCCGCGGCGGCGGCGGCAAGCCGATTCCTGCAGCGACCGAGGACAGCAGATGTTCCAAATAGGGCGACGCAATCTATACATATCCACTGCTCCCTGGCCAGGCCCATCCTGAACACAGCAGCTGTGTATACGCCACGCCCTCCTGGTTTGGCCAGGAGGGCGTATACACAGCTCCTGGGTTCAGGATGGGCCTGGCCAGGGAGCAGTGGATATGTATAGATTTCGTCCCCCGACCAAACGCGCTGGCGTTTGGAACCGAAGGCGAAACGAAGCCGACCGTGTGAAACGACCGTTGAGAACGAAACCGGAACCACAGCAGAAAAACAACGAAAAACGGTCAACTTGCTGCTTGTGGCGAATCGGCACTGGCCGACGCTGCATCGACGCCAGAGCGACTCGAGATCGGCGCTGCCCCATCGATTACCAAACGCTGACGCACACCTAGTGCACTCCAAAGATGAAACCGAAAGGTACAGGAGCCTCCCAGATCATATTGCTGCCTGTGGCGAATCGGCGCTGGCCGACGCTGACGCTACATCGACACCAGAGCGACGCGAGATCGACGCTGCCTCCTCGATCATCAGACGCTCCTGGGCGCCCTTCATTGCGCTGCGACTGCGCTTGGGGGGAAAGGGGGCGACCGCCGAGCCTCACCACGGAGAGGCAACGTTAGGGGGCGGTCGGCTCAGGGGGGTGGGCGGTGAGGAGGCCAGGGCGGGAGGAGGACGAGGAGGACTTGGAGGAGGACGAGGACGAGGACGAGAAGGAGGAGGAGGAGGAGGAGGAGGAAGACGAGGCCGAGGACGAGGAGGAGTGGGAGGAGGAGGAGGAGGAGGAGGAGGAGGAGGAGGAGGAGGAGGCGGAACAGGAGGAGGAGGAGGAGGAGGAGGAGGAGGAGGAGGAGGAGGACGACGACGACGACAAGGATAACGAGAACGAGGAGGAGAACGAAAAAGAGGAGGGCAAGGTCGAGGAGGAGGACACGGAGGAGGACGAAGACGAGGACCACGAGAGAAGGGAGGGTAAGGAGGGGAAAGCGGGCGGCAAAGAGAGAGAAGCAGACGCGGTGGCCCAGGCGGCGGCCATAGCAGCAGCGGAGGCGGCGGAGGAGCAGCAGTAGGAGGGGAAGCAGCGGGAGGAAAGGAGGAGCAGCGGGAGCAGGAGGAGGAGGACGAGCAGGAGGAGGAGGAGGAGGAAGAGTAGGAAGAGGAGAAGGAGGAGCAGGAGGAGGAGGAGGAGAAGGAAGAGAAGAAGGAAGAGGAGGAGGAGGAGGAGGAGGAGGAGGAGAAGAAGGAGGAGGATAAAGTGTTGGTTTCCCATCTCTCTCTCTCTCTCTCTCTCCCTCTCCCAGCTGACGGCTGCGTTACGCCGTTCCCAATACGGCTTCTCTGCTTGACTTTGGCGTTTTGCACTTCCTGTCCTGCACGTGCCGTTAACTTAAGTTGTGTCGCGCTAAGTTGGACTCTCCTTGTTTCGCTGATTCCACAAGGTAGAACGCTAATTACAGCTCCGCTGCTTGCCCACGCCCCCGCAGTGCAACCGGCGCTGAGCCCCGCGCCGCAGAGGAGGTGGCGGGCCGCCATCTCGCCTAGGGGGTCGCCGGCCTCATCGGAGAGCTCCCGCGCCTCGCGCGCCGCTGCCGCCGGCCGCCGCCGCCGCCGGGGCCGCCGCCGGCCGCCGCCGCCGCCAGCCGCCGTCGTCGCCGCCACCGCGGCCCCCGCCGCCGTCGCCGGCCTCGTCGGAGAGCTCCTCGCCGCATCGCGCGCGTCATCGTCGCCGCCGCCGCCGTCGGAGAGCTCCAGGCGCCTCGCAGGCCAGCTGCAGGGCAAGCTCGCGGTCCTGCCGCGGCGGGGTCCAGCCGCGGGCGAGGCAAAGGCTTCTCCGTGGTCCGAGGTCCGCTCGAGTCTGGGTCGACAGGTGGCCCGACCTGAACAGCCCCGCACCTCACCTCACCATCGAGAGGACTTCGTTGCGTCCGTCGAGGCAAGACAAAACTTTGGAGGGCGAGGGGGTGAAAGGCAACTGTGGAACTGGAGAGGAAAACATGGGCCAGGCGTCAGAGAGCTACTCCTCCCTCCCTCTCTCCCTCCCTCCTCCTTCTCGGTGCCTTGGTGATGCGGGTGAGTTCATCCCAGGGTCGATGCCCTACTCTCATTCCTCCTTTTCCTCCTCCTCCCCCTCCTCCTCCTCCTTCTCCTCCTCCTCCCCCTCCTCATCCTCGACCTCGACCTCCTCAACCTTCTCCGCCTCCTTCTCATCATCCTCCTCCTGCTGCTGCTGCTGCTCCTCCTCCAACTTCCCGCCCCCCCATGGGTTTCGGTGGTTCTAGGCCCACTCGCATCCCAAGGGTACATCCTGGGCAGTCCCTCCTCCTCCTCCTCCTCCTCCTCCTTCTTCCTTCTTCCTTCATCCTCCTCCATTCCTTCCCCTTATCAACAACTCCTCCCTGTCGCACGCCGAGACTGGTCGATAGGACGAGCCGGGCGTTTCGCCTGAAACTTCCGCATCATGTAAGACCCTTTAGAGCTTGACGTGTGCGACAGTTTCACGGATGGAGGGCAGGCCGTTTTCAGAATGAGGCTCTCGCCTTTGCGCCGCGCGCATTCGTCTTCAGAAACGCTAGAGCTTCACGGATGTAGGGCGGTCCGCTTTCAAAAATGCGGCTCTCGCCCCGGCGCCGCGCTCATTCGTCTCAAAAGAGATTCATGGATGGAGGGCGGTCCGCTATCAAAATGCGGTTCTCGCCTTGGCGCCGCACACATTCGTTTAAGAAAAAGCAGGAATGTGACGGATGCAGGGCGGCTCTTTTTCAAAACGTGGCTCTCGCAATAGCTCCGCGCACACTCGTCTTAACAAGTTGCAAGAGTTTCAGGGAGTCGGGTGGCTAACGTCCCAGAAACAATGTTGTGGAACGATGCAGGACTGTCAGGAAGCAACAATCATGTTGATTCGCGGTGTTGAACTCCCAGGAATGGTGCTCTGGCACGATTCAGGGGCGTGAAGACGCAGCAGTAAGGTTGATTCGTAGCGTTGAAGTCCCAAGAATGGTGCTATGGCACGGTTCGGGATGTTCAATCGGTTGTCTTCAAACGGGGCACTTCCCTCAGTGAAAATGAACCCTTGTAGGGCCTTATGACGAGGGAGCTTGGAGGGAAGGTTTATTGCAACATCGTTGATGAATATTGGGCTTACACTGATCCTCCTCCTCCTCCTCCTCGTCCTCCTCGTCCTCCTCATCCTCATCGTCATCCTCCTCCTCCTCATCGTCCTCCTCCTCCTCATCCTCACCCTCATCCTCCTCCCCCCTCGTCTCAGGCACACGCGGCTCAAGGCCTCTAAGAGGCATTTCGGCCGATGATGGCGAGCTGAAGAAATGGCAAACATCCTTCCGTCGCACTTTCGTTCCAACAAAAGATGT
This sequence comes from Prorocentrum cordatum, assembly GCA_963575745.1. Lineage (NCBI taxonomy): Eukaryota > Dinophyceae > Prorocentrales > Prorocentraceae > Prorocentrum > Prorocentrum cordatum. Next base: position 652,148 of record CAUYUJ010019471.1, read on the forward strand.
TGCCATCGAAGGGCGACGACGCCGACGACGATCGACCTTCGCCGACGACGACGACGACGACGACGACGACGACGACGACGACGACGACGGCGGCGGCGACGACGACGACGGCGACGACGGCGACGGCGACGGCGACGGCGACGGCGACGGCGACGGCGCCGCTCGGCGGGCGCCCGCCGGGCCCTCCTCCCGCAGCGCCACCGCCGCCAGCTCCCGCAGCCCGGCGGCCTCGGGAGCCGGGCCGGCCACCGCTCCGCCGGTCCGTCGCTCCATGGATCGCTCGTCGTCGTCGTCGCTTGATGGTCGTCGATTGTTCGATCGGTCGTCGTCAATCGCTCGATCGCTCGAGCGTCATCGTCGTCGCTCGATCAGCGTCGACCGTTCGATCTGTCGTCATCGATCGCTGCATCGTCGTAGCCATCGTCGTGGTTCGATGATGGTCGTCGTTCGACCGTCGTCGTCGTGGTCGATCGACCGTCGTCGTGGTCGGCGATCGGTCGACACTCTCGTCAATCTATCAGTCGCCGTCTCTTTCGATCGTCATCGTTCGGTCGTCGTCATCGTCGTCGTCGAGTCGTCGTCGTCGTCGTCGCCGTCATCAATCGGTCAATCAATCGTTGTCGTCGTCGTTCGATCGAGGATCTGGGATCGAAGTTAGCCTCTGGAGGCCACCTGGGTCCTCAGGAGACCCCTGGAGGCCGTCGCAGTCCGTCGTCCTGGAGGCCTCTGGGGACCTTCGGAGGGCCCTGGAGAATCGTGGCAACCTTCGGAGAACGCTCGTCGTCGTCGTCGTCGCCATCGTCGCTGAAGTCGTGGTCGTCTTCGTCGTCATCGTCGTTGTGTTCGTCGTGGTAGTTTTGGATGACGAGAAGGAGGAGGGAGCAGGGAGGGGAGGGGAAGGGGGGGCAAGGGAAGAGGAGGGAGGAGGGAGAAGGGAGGATAGAGGCAGGGGAGGGGTGGGGAGGGGAAGAGGGAGGAGGCAGTGGGAAGGAGGGAGGGAGGAGGAGGGGGGAGGGAAGAGGGAAGGAAGATGAGCGAGGAGGGAGGAGGGAGGAAAGAGAGAGAGAGAGAGGAAGGAATCGGACTGGTTGGCCGAACGGGAAGGGAGGGGACGAGAGGAAGGAGGAGGGGAGGTCGGGAGCAAGTAAGCGCGGGAAGGCGTGACGCAGGATGGGATGTGGGAGGCAAGGAGGGGAAGGGGGAAGGAGGGAAGGGGAAATGAGGCAAAAAGAGGAAAGGTGGAAGGTAAATCGACGACGGCGACGACGACGACCTCAAAAATCAACCCCTGGACCTCTCGAGAAGTGCGCTTTGACCAAAAATGTTGCGGTGGACCCAGCCTTGGCAACAAGGGCACCCAAGGAGTCCAACGAAAGCGCCGGAAACCCCCAGAAACCTCAGACCTCGAGTTTGGAGAATCGAAGTTCGATGATCCAGGTTCAACGACGAAAGGCGAGGGGAAGGGCAATGGGGCACCAGACATCTGCAACGTATAGGTCTCCTGTGAAGAGTTCGCAAAGGGGCGCGTGCCCTTTTCAATACTCGATAATCTCGGATCGGCCCGTTGAAGCTGCCACTTACGGCATGGGTTGGGTACATCCGTGGATAGTGTTGCAGTACGCTGCATTGCTCTTCATTGCGTTGGGCCGCAGTGCATTAGATTGCATGGATGTGCGTTTGAGTTGATTTGGTTTGCGTTACGTTGATCCTCTCTGAACTGCCATGCCTTGAGCTGACTGTCCGTCAAATATGGCGCTCAATTGCTCCACCTTTCTTTGTGTTGTGATGCGAACTGATTCACTGCGTTGCTGTGTATCCCAATGCTACGCATCGAGCTGTATAGCGTTCGTACGCGTTGCAGTGCATTGCGTTAGGGAATGCTCTTGCACGCGAGAAGTCTAGGACCCCATTGGGCGATGCCTAAATGTGGGAAAAGAGCGAAGCACTGCGGGGCAAGCCAAAAAAACAATTGGCGCAAGGTGGAACGAAACTGCGAGGACTGGGCATGCCAGGACAAACGGAACAGCTCACACCGAGTGAAGCGACGCATAGCAAAGCAGGACAACGCACGGAGAGGTCATCACACATCGAGGACAGCGGAGGAGGTGAAGCAACACAGCGATATCAAGAACTCAGATCATGCAGACCAAAGCAGAGCACGGAAATGCAAGCCAGGAGAAATATCTCCAAGCACCGAAACTAGAGCTGCAGAAAGGTCCAGTGCACCGTCTGGAAATCCCTGGTTACTCTGACCGCGCCAAGCGATGAATCCCAGGACGGGAGTTACATCCAGTTCATACTAGCCCTCCTGATCATCCTCCTCATCCTCCTCCTCCTCCTCCTCCTCCTCCTCCTCCTCCTCCTCCTGTTCCTCTTCCTGCCAGCCTCCTCCTGTAGGCACGCATTGCAATGCCGAGGCCCCGCCTCCGTCTCCTTGAAATTGTTGTCTCTGGACAGCTTGACTGCCGCATCCACCTTCTGGACCGCCTCCTCGGTGTCTAATCTCTGGAGGTGTATCCTCGCAATCACCAGCAGCGTGGACGCTTCCTGCTCGCATCCGCGCGTTCCGCACGGAGGATCGAGGGCTGCGGAAACAGATGCAGCTCAGAAGAGGAGTAGCACGGTGAGATGCAAGGACAGGCTTTGGCAGGGAGGGAGCCAAAACAAGTCTCAATGGAACGAAGATTGAACAAGCTTGCCCTGGTGAATGTTCGACTGAAGTCATACTCCCGCACCACTTTCCTTCCTCCCCAATAACCCGCAGATGCTGGATCGATCCGAACCCGTTCTCTCCCGCTGCAGTGCCACAACATTCAGCTAAACACGAAGGGGTCGGCTGACCGATGCTCTGGCACGTCGCGGAAGAGATACAGAGTGAGAGAAATGACACCTATGCCGATATCGCAGATTTCTTCCCCCCTCCTCCCCTTCCTCGTCCTCCCCCTCCTCGCCCTCGCTCTCATCCTCCAGCTCCTTCTGATAAATGCTCTGCCCTTAGGAATCCGATGCCGCTCAACGATACCAGGGGGCGGGGAACGGCGGTGCAGCGGGCGATGGGCGAGAAGCGCTAGAGAACGGCGGCGACCGAGGGGTAACTAGGCACCCAAGTCATCCAACTTCTCGCCTCGCGCCGTGCGAACTGCGAACCGCGGTCGTCTTGGCGCTCTCGCGCAGCCGCCCTGGAGAAAAGCAACTCCCAAGCCCGGGCTCGGCGGCGCGCGCGGGGGGCGAAGGCATATGCGGGCGAGCACTCTCAGAAGGCCCAGAAGGCCTCCGGCCTCCTGACAAGCTCTCCGAGCCTTCCTCCAAGCACCAAGGGGCCTCGCGAGGGCGGAAGGGCCTCAGAGAAGCCCCGCCGCCCTCTGAGAAGGCCTGCCCCCTCTCGCCTCCTCCCTCGGCGCGCCGCCGACAGACTGCGAAGCGCGCAGCGCGTCATCGCGGAAGAAGAGGAGGGGGAGGAGGAGGAGGAGGACGAGGGGGAGGAGGGGGAGGAGGAGGAGGAGGAGGAGGAGGAGGAGGAGGAGGAGGAGGAGGAGGAGGAGGAGGAGGAGGGGGAGGACGGGGAGGAGGACGGCGCCCGGCGGCGAGAGGGGGCACCGAAGGGAGCGGAGCACCGCGGGAGGCCCGGGGGGTCCTGCTTGGGGTCGCCCACGACCTGGAAGAAGGACAGCGCGTCCTCGGCACGCCGCAGCGCCTGGCCCGCAGCAGGGGAGGCGGAGGGGGAGGGCCCCGAGGCGAGCGAGCGAGGCCAGGCAGGCGCGCTCCACGACTCGCAGAGGAGCTACTCGCAGATGGTCTGGATCCGCCGCCAATGATTCACGAGGCATTACATCGGAGAAGGTTTTGTGTGTCTGACGTCTGCGCGTAGGCACTCTGCGAGAAGTGGGACGCGCTCGGTGAGAGGCATGCGCGCGGAGGTCCGCGCCCACGAGGGGCTGCCGGGCACTGGGGAAAAATGCAGAGCGTCGTCCTGCCTCAGAACGCCCGCCTGCACCTCAGTCTGCCCACCGTCCGTGCGGTCGTCCTCGTCACCGAGCGCCAAATGGCTGCCACTGCAGAAGTTTCTTTGACCACCTTCCATCTCTGGGACGACCCTGAAGCGAGAGGGAAGGCCCCAGAATCCAGCGGGGCGCCGCCAAGCGGCCTGACGCTGACGCCGTCTCTGACGGCAGGTCCGCCTTCGACACGATGGCCCAATGTGGGGCGCAGAAGGACATACCAGTACTATGTGCCTTCCTTGGAATAGTACAGTGTATCGTTACCCCAGCGGCATATGGCCGGCAACCAAGGGCGCACCGAAGACTTCTGAACGTTCTCGTCGGCTGCGAGGCAGAAGGAGCCCGCTCCAGCGTGGGGCAAACTCGGGGCAACCGAAATGAGAATTGGCCGGCGTGCAGTAGAGGGCAAACAAAACACCCCCATAATAACCACCCCGACAAGCGAGGCCGTTTAGCAAACACACCCAAAGAAGGAATCGAACAGGGCAGGGCTGTTTACTAAACGCCCAGGGCCTTGTAGTAAACGCCAATTATCGGGTCTGGGTGGTTTTTCCTTCCCTTGATGCAAGAGGGGGGAGAAAGACAAGAGCGGCCGCGCGGGGGGAGAAGGAGGGGAAAGCGCTCATCGGGGATCTTCTGACCCGGGTCAATCCAAACCCATGTCAATCAGGCATTGCCAGATCCTGCAAGATCCTGCAGGATCCTGAACCCAAGCCCGGGTCAGCGCGCCCCTGGCCCTGCAGGATCCTGCAGGATCTGGCGCTCTGGCTGACCCCTGCTTGCATGGACCCCCGTCTCGTGAGCCCCGAGCTCAGACGTGGTAGAGCTCCGCGTCGAACGGGCCGCGGCGGCCCGACAAAGGCAGCGGGGACCGCGGCGGCGGGCCGGGGCCGGGGCGACAGGGCGCGACCCCACGGGCGGCGCCCACGCGCAGCACGAGCAGGCCTGGGTGGCGCTGGCAGCGGCACGCGCTCGGGGCGTGGGCCCCGCGGCCGAGCCCCTGGGCAGCACTGCTCGCGCGCGGGCGCAGGCGCCACCGAGCCCTGAAGACGAGGGTCTGTCTGTCAGGGTGCAGGGGGACGACTGCCCAGCAGGCCACCCCAACCCAACCCGAGGACCCGAATGTCGGGCTGGGGGGAAGGTACTTACGGGTTCCATCTGTGCTTTCTCAGCATTCCCCGACCATTCCCCCCACTGGAAATGGAGGGCAAATTGAGGCCTTCGGGTTGGGTTGGAGTGCCCTGGTGGGTGAGGAGGAAGGGTGCTCTCTGGTGGGTGCTCAAGTGGGCGCAGGTGCCACAGAGCTCCGAAGACGAGGGTCTACCCTCCTCTTCAGGGCTCAGGGCTCGGTGGAGGTTCCTGAGGAGGAGGAGGAGGAGGAGGCGGAGGAGGAGGAAGAGGAGGAGTAGGAAGGGTGATCCACCAGCCGCTGGAGGCCTCCGCGGGCCTCTGCGCGCCGGTCGGGCGCCTCGGACACCGACCGAGAGTCGAAGCTCGAGGATCGAGGATCGAGGATCGAGCCCTCCCCCCACCCCACCCGCAGCCAGCGAGGAGGAGGGAACGCAAAGGACATACTAGCACTGTGCGCCCCCCTCGGAGGCGCACAGTCGAACCAAACATCTAGCAAAAGCAGCTTGTGGCATGCCGCTGCGGCGTGGCCAGAAGAGCGCCCGCCAACGAGCGAATGCTGCAAGATTGCTGAGCGCGCGCGTCGCCCCTGGGGGTGGAGGGGGGGAGGGGGGGGGGGGGGGGCGACGCACACGCGGTGCAAGTAGGTTTGGGTGGTGCCCAGGGGAGGGGCAGGGGGGGCGCACACGCCTCCAGACGGTGCAACTCGGCGGGGCAAAGCGAGCCTCTTGGTCTCCGCTACTCTGCACCTGGCGCTCCGACGGCCCCACTGCAGCCTCGGCCTGCGATCGAGGACCAAACGCTTCCTGCGAGCGCCTCCTTGCCTCGCCGTGCCTCCCGAGGCCTCCCCGGAGTCCTGTGTGGGGACCTCCGAAGCCCCTCTGGAGAGCTGCTGTGGTGGACCGCGGTCACTCGCGGAGGCACGCCCCTCGAAGAGCTCGAGGAGTTGGAGGACGAGGACGAGGTGGAGGAGGAGGAGGACGGACGGTAAGATCCTGTGGCCCGCCAGCACTTTTCAGACGCTACGTGGCATCTTTCCCGCCTCGCGCCCAGGCCCGCCAGCCCAGAGACCCAACCAGGTTTTAACTGAGCTTCGCGCTGCTAACAGCAGCCAGGGCAAAGTCATCGTGCTGCTTTGACTTCACAGGAGGAGGAGGTGGACCTCGGTCACCCGCGGGGACACGCCCCTCGAAGAGCTGGAGGAGGTGGAGGAGAAGGAGGAGGAGGACGAGGAGGAGCAGGACGAGGAGGAGGACGAGGAGGAAGAGGAGGAGGCAGATGAGAAAGAGATCGAGGAGGACGAGGAGGACGAGGAGCACGGGGAGGACGAAGAGGAGGAGGACGAGGAGGCGAAGACCTGCCACGCCCCCCGCTCCTTGCGCCGCGCGCGAGGCGCGACGCGCGGTTCCCTTCGCGCTCGCACCGCCGCTGGGGAAGGGCACCTCTCTGGCCCGGGCTGCGAGGGGCGAGGGCGCAGGCGTCTGCCTTTTCTGCGCCCCCCGTGGACGACCTGGGCTGCGGTCTTCGCTGCGGGCTTCTCTCCCTTCTCCTGGGCCAAACACTAACTAACCTCCTCCTCCTCCTCCTCCTCCTCCTCCTCCTCCTCCTCCTCCTCCTCCTCATCATCATCATCATCATCATCATCATCATCATCATCATCATCATCACCATCATCGTCCTCATCGTCCTCATCCTCCTCCTCCTCATCCTCCTCCTCATCATCATCATCATCAGAATCATCATCATCATCATCATCATCATCATCATCATCATCATCATCATCATCATCATCATCATCATCATCAGCATCAGCATCAGCATCAGCATCAGTATCAGCATCAGCATCATCATCAATTGTGGACTTGGGGGGGTGGAGGAGACGGAGACTGAGACCGATGGGGAGCAGGGAAGGCAGGGCGAAAGGGGGACAGGGAGAAGGGCGGTGGAGACCGGGGACGGGGACGGGGACGGGGAGGGGGAGAGGGTGGAAGACGAAGAGGGAGACGGAGGGGGAAGCGGAGAGGGAGACGGAGAGGGAGAGAGAAAGAGAGAAAGAAAGAAAGAAAGGGAGAGAGGGAAGGATGGGTCGACAGAACATTTGGGGCCAAAGACGCCTGCTATAACGGTTACTGGTCAGCACCGGCACAGATCTGACAGCACACTCGAAGCCCGGCAAGAGGGAGGGCAGGGGCGGCAAAATGCACGACGTAAGCGCGAGCGCCTCCTTTAGGCTGTGAGCGTCCCCCAGCTTGATCCCCGCCTGGCTGGCGCTGAGGAGAGCCGCTGCCGCCAGCTCGTTGTCCCCCAGATCCCTGGCGGAGCGGCAGCACTTCGCGCGCGGGAAGCTGCCCTCGGCGCCGGTAGCCGCTCGGAGGAGCGAGAGCGGGGAAGGGCGAGCGTCGTCCGTCCCCCGCGGTCCCCCCGAACACTTGGGCGAGATCGGCGAAGGGCCCCCCAAAAAAGCCGACTCCAGCACCCCCACAGTGGCAGAGCGTGGCCAAATTTCCGCCAGGGCCCAATGGCGGGTGTAGGTCTGCATGCTAGACTTCCTGATTTGGGATATGGAGCTGCTCGTCGCAGAATGCTGCACTGCATCTCTGTCTCTTGCGAAGCAGATTCGCCATGGCGCCATGGCAAAACGAGGCCACACCAAACCCACAGAAAAGGGATGACAGGGCGAGTCGTGCTTGGAAGTCGACCCACTCTCAAATCGCGTTCCATATCGAGCCCCCGTGGACTGAGCAGATCTTCAAAGTCACACTCCTCCATTATTCATCCCTCTCTTTCTTCCTCCTTCTCCTCGTCGTCCGCCTCCTCCTGCTCCTCCTCCTATCACTATTCCTTGATAAAACCCATTATACGCATAGATAGATGCAGATGTACGTGTACACATGTGCTGTCTTCACGTGTATATACATATACATGTTACAAACGAACACACATACAAACATACATACAAACATACAGCCATACAGGTATACAGACAGACAGACAGGCAGACAGACATGCATGCATGCATGCATACATCTGTACATACATACATACATACATACATACATACATACATACATACATACATACATACATACATACATACATACATGCATACATACATACATGCATACATACATACAGACTAGAACCACGCGCGCGCTTCGCGCGCGCTTAGGTTCTAGCTAGGATCATTCTCGCTGGGAGTTTGACGTAGCTTCTCGGGAGCCTCTGAACCTGTCGGGGGCCTCCTGGAAGCAGGTTCGAAGCATTTTGGGGGCCGATTTGGGGCTTCTCGGGGCCTCCTTTGGGCCTCTTGGGGGTCTCCTGGGGCCTCTTGAGGGGCCTCCTTGGGGCCTCCTGGCGGCCTCTTGGGGCGGAAGGCTCGAGCGTGCGGTTCGTGGTCCCCCTCTGGGCCCCCTCTTGGGTCCGTCTTGGGGCCCTCTTGGGCCATCTTGGGCGCCTCTTGGGCCGTCTTGGGGCCCTCTTGGGCTGTCCTTGGGCCCTCTTGGAAGCTTCTTGGGCCGTCTTGGGGCGGTCTTGGGCGCCTCGTGGGCCGTCCTGTAACGTCGGAAAGCCCAAAAAGCAACTTTGTGAAAAATGTACGTTTTACGAAGGGAATGGGCCAATGTTTGCGTCTAGGGGCCCTCTTGGGACGCATGTTGGAGGCTTCTTGGGGCCTCTTGGGGGCGTCCTTGGACGTCTGGAGGCCATCTTCAGCATCTTGGAGCCCTCTTGGAGGCCTCTTGGAAGTTTCTTGGGCCGTCTTGGGCGCTTCTTGGGCCGTCTTGTCTGACTGGGGAGGCCTCCGGCAAGCCCCGACGAGCCTCCGGGCCCCCCGGGGCTCACATTTGTGGTCGGGGTCCCGGCCCCGGGCCCCCGGACCCGGTGCGCCGTTATATGTATATACATGTACGTACATGTACAAACATACATACAGGCATGCATGCATATATATATATATATATATATATATATATATATATATATATATATACATTCATATCATCTAACGTATCACAAACGTAAATAGATGTGCATATACACAGCTATGAACATATACATATTGTAACTATTCCCATTCGCCTCCCCAGCAGCCGACTCAAGAACAACACAGTATCGAAGCTCTTCCTTCAACACGGGCGGCTTGCCGTTGACGTTACAGAAAACGCTGCGGGAGTAGGTTGCGGCGCACATCGCGCGCGCGAGAGAGACTGACATGTCGCTGTCGCCTCGGCGCCCCGTTTCTGTTTCTCGAAGTTGCGTTTCCGCTTGGGTGCGGCACTCTTTTTTGACTGGCTCGAGACGGTCGCCCCGTGGCCACGGGAGGAAGAGGAGAAGCAGCAGGGGAGGGGAGGAGAGGAAAAGGAGAAGGCAGCAGCAAAAGCAAGCAGTCCAGGCACAGCCCGGCTGGCGCCTCCGCGCGCCCCGGTCGGGCCGTCACTTGCCTCAGGGCTGGACCTAAAGGTTGCTTCTCGTTTTGGTTTCGTGTTGTTTTTTGTTTTGCTCCATCTGTTTTCCTGTACCTCCCTGCCGAAACGAAAAACAAAACACAGCCAAAGTCCAGCAAAACAGCGTTCAGGTCCAGCCCTGACTTCCTTCGCTCGCCATCTCGTCGGCAGCGAGGTCGCGCCCGAGGGGGCCCAATGTCGTTCTCGCCCAAGGAGGGCGCGCAGAGCTCGCCCGAGTGGCGCTCGCGCCCGGGCGCGGCGCATTAGACAGACGACTTCGCTCGCCCCTCGGTCGCCGGAGGCGGGGCCACGCCCGCGCGAGAGCAGCGTGCGGCTGTCGCCCGAGCGCTGCGCAGATCTCGCCCGAGAGCGGCGGTCCCGCTTCTGCGCGCGGCTCGGGCTTTTCGCACTCGCCCGTTCTATGTCGGGAAGTTCGGCCGCGCGCGGGAGGGCTGGGTGGTGCTCTCGTTAGGTCAGGCGTGTCCCCCTACAGGCGGATTTGGGCGACTTGTTATACAAAAACAGAAGCAACATAATAATAATAACAACAACAACAATCACTTTACCCGAACGCTCAGTGTTCTCACCAGTGCCAGGGTTTTCATGCGACGCCAGCCAATACCCCCACTTTGTGGGGGGGCAGTGCAAGCTCTACCAAATATCCACACGACTCTTCGCCACCACCCACACCCAGCTTCCCGCCCTATGACGTTCGGACACTTCACTTCGTGGCCTGCGGACGACCGTGGCTACTACACTGGCGTGGAGTACACACCCACAGAAGTTGTGAAGCCTACGTTCGTACACCCACAGAAGTTGTTAAGCCTTGTTAACCCACAGAAGTTGTTAAGCCTTCCACAGAACATCTGTTGCATATGATGCATATGGTACATGATACACATGATACACATGATACGTACTCACAAGATAGTTGATCACATCTTTAGGGCAAATTCCTGAGGGATGTGGGAATACACAAGAGAGAGAGGATATGGTTGTCCCGATGGTTGTCTCGATGGTTGTCCCGATGGTTGTCCTGATGGTTGTGGTTGTCCCGATCGTTGTCCCGATGATTGTCCCGATGGTTGTCCTGATGGTTGTGCTTGTCCCGATCGTTGTCCCGATGACTGTCCCGATGATTGTCCCGATGGTTGTCCCGATGTCGATGGTTGCGGGTAGAAATTTTGAAAAGTCGTGCAGGTGTTTTTCGAGGACCTACGGTGCGATTCGTGTGATTTTATGATGCGCGGTGCTAAAATTCTTAAGAAGCCCAATGGTTTTTGGAGATTTCGGCGTGCGCGCGCGAAGAAAAAACGAATGTGTCCCGCATGGTATTATTTGACAGGGATGATGGCCCTGGCAGGTGCGCAACCGTTGTCGCAGAAGTTCGAAAAAGTTGCTCGCAAAAGCCCGTTTGACAGAAATGTTTAAAAAGTGTTGGGTTTCCTACGAATCCGCAAGAGCGCGCGGGATGAGATTTTGACAATTTTTTGTTGAAAAACCATTGGTTTTTTGATGTTTTTATGTTAAAATCGCTGCGAACACTAAGGTTTTGGAAGGATTTCGTCTTGCGCGCGCGAATGTCCACTTTACCTTATTTTTTGCAAGGGATTCTTGAAATTTGATTATATTAGAACAAGAAATGTCATTTTCCATTGTTTTTTGCAAGGGAAAGCGGATTACAACAAAACAACCGGATCCTGTACACACCCTCTTTTCTGAGGCTTCCTCACGAAAATGATGAAAATGTAGCTGCGGCCTAGGCGGCGCAGGGGGGGCGCGCACCAGGGGGCCCAACAATAATTATTCTTTAGAATAAATAATGTTCAACAACAACAACAACAACAACAACAACGACAACAACGACAACAACAACAACAACAACAGCAACAGCAACAGCAACAGTAACAGCAACAGCAACAGCAACAGCAACAGCAACAGCAACAGCAACAACAGCAACAACAGCAACAGCAACAGCAACAGCAACAGCAACAGCAACAGCAACAGCAACAACAACAACAACAAAATCCCCTGACTATGTTTGGACTAGTGTTGAACCCTCCTCCTGCAGAGGGACAGGCCCGACCTCATGCTCTCGCAGGAGCGCCGCGCAGGGACTTCCGGACAGCTCCGCTCCCGCCCGCGAGCGGCCCACGCGTTGCCCTCGCCGTGTCGTCGAAGGCCATGGCCGCACGTCCGCGAGCACCGGGTCGGCGCGCCGGGCGGGAGCGCGCCGGTGTCAGCGTCCAGGCGTGCAGCGAGCGGCGCGCGCGTCGTGGGGGGTGCGGGCAGGCGAGAGCGGGCGGGGCCCGAGGGCTCCCTCGGGCTGGCCAGCTCGACTCCTGCTCCTCAGGCGAGCGCGACTCGCAGAGCCGCTGCTCTCACATGGCCTGGATACGCCATGGGAGATGTACGATGAATTGCCTTGGTGCAGACCTGTTTTGTTCTGACGTCTGCGAGTAGGCACGTTGCGAGTAGTGGAACGCGCTCGGTGACTCATGCTCTTCCCCCTGCCCATCTTCCTGCTGCTGTGCCTGGGCGTCAAAACGGGCGGGCTGGTTCCCAGGCAAACGAATGGGCGGGCCCGAGCGGGCGGGTCGGGCGGGCGGGCCCTGACGGGCGGGTCGGGGGGGGCGGGCCGGGCGGGACGATCATGGGCGAGTTTTGAGCAGATCGTCAGAAGGTCCCAGGCGAGAGAGCGAGTCCTAGATTGATAGATTGGGCGAAGTCCTGTGGGGAAGTGCACGGTTAGGAACTTGCGGATAGCGTGTCGCAACGGCGGCCCCGGCGACACGCTATGTTCTGCGAGCGGATAGCGTGTGGCTCCGCTCCGCGGAGCGAGGGACTGGGAAAGGCGCGGGACGTGGGCGCCTGGGGGCCAGGAAGTGGATAACGTGCCGCGTCGACGCATGGTGGGCCAGAACTGGCGGAGCGACATGTTGTCCAAAAGTTCCCGACCATAATTCCTGATTGGCGAGGGCACAATTCTTGACCAAGTCGCGAGGAAGTCCCAGGCAAGAGCGCGGCTCCTGAGCGGCGGGAGCGCCATTCTTGCAGAAATGGCGGGCTTCTCTGGCGAGAGCGAGGTTCTTGAGCACATTGCGAGGAGGTCTCGAGCGAGAGCGCGACTCCTGAATACACTGCCACTACGGTCGGAAATCTTGGACAGCGTGCCGCTCCGCCAGTTCTGGCCCACCACGCCCTGGCGCGACACGCTGTCCAGTTCGCGGTCCCGAGGCGTCCACGTGCCCAGCCTCTCCAAGCTTCCCGTCCCGCGGAGCGGAGAGACACGCCACCCGCTCGCAAGGCACAGCGCGCCGCCAGGGCCGCCGTGGCGACACGCTATCCAACGGTTCCCGACCGTAGGCGGAAGCCGATGTCATTGTAGCCCAGGGGCCAAGAGACGACTTGCCCTGACAGAGCGCTGGAGCCGAATGGGGCACTTCAACTAGAAAAATCACAATTGGCACCGGCACGAGAGATCCACAATTATTGGTCCTCGGGAGTGAGATCTGAACACCATCATCATCATCATCATCATCATCATCATCATCATCACCACCACCACCACCATCATCATCATCATCATCAGCATCAGCAGCAGCAGCATCGTCATCATCATCCTCATCATCATCATCATCAGCAGCAGCAGCATCATCACCATCATCATCATCATCATCATCAGCATCACAGCCGTTGCCATCATCATCTTCATCATCATCCACATAATCAAAACCGTCAGTGATCCTCCTCCTGTTCCTCCTCCTCCTCCTCATCATCATCATCATCAGTATCATCATCATCGTCAGCATCGTCATCATCATCATCAGCATCATCATCACCAGCAGCAGCAACACCATCATCATCAGCATATCCATCATCATATTCATACTCGTCCTCATCCTCAACATCATCATCAGCAGCAGCATCATCATCAGCAGCAACATCATCACCATCATCATAATCAGCATCATCACCAGCAGCATCATCAGCAACAGCATCAGCAGAAGCATCATCGCCGTCATCATGATCATCATCAGCAGCAGCATCCATATCGTCAGTATCATCACCATCAGCATCAGCACCAGCATCAGCATCAATATCGCAGTCGTTGTCAGCATCCTCACCATCCCCATCACCATCGTGCTCATCACCAACAGCTGCGGCAGCATCATCAGTGTAATCAGTATCATCATCAATATCAACATCATGTTACTACGCATGTTCATCATCATCATTAGCATCATCATCATCATCATCATCATCATCATCATCATCATCATCATCATCATCCTTATCAGCATCAGCATCATCATCATCATCATCATCATCAGCAGCAGCAGCATCATCATAATCGCCAGCATCAGCATCAGCATCAGCATCAGCATCAGCATCATCCTTATCATCATCGTAATCAGCATCGTAAAAATCAGCATCATCATCCTCATCAGCATCATCATCAGCAGCATCATCAGCATCATCAGCATCATCATAATCAGCATCAGCATCGTCGTCGTCTTGTTTATCCTCGTCGGCAACAGCAGCAGCATCGTCATCTTCCTTCTGCTGTGTTCATGCATTGGCCCCTCCCACCTGTCCCACACGGCCTCCGAGCTTTCCAGGCGGCCGTCGCCTATCCCCAAAAAAAACCCACCACACCCTGGTCATTGCTTCCTCCTCTCCTCCTCCTCCTCCTCCTCCTCCTCCTCCTCATCCTCCTCCTCACAATCCGAGTCCTCCGCTCAAGGTGGATACGGGAGGAGGGAGAAGAGAGGAGAAGGACGAGGAGGAGGAGGAGGAGGAGGAGAGAGGAGGAGGTGAACGTGGGATGGGCAAGATAGCCGGATGCCAACTGCTCATGTGAAGGGTAGAAAAAGGAGGAGGAGGAGGAGATGGGAATGAAAAGAGGGAAAAGATAGGAAGGGGTCTCGCTTCACGAAGCTTCGGGGGAGGCCCAGGCAGAGAGTTTCAAGCCGATGCCGCCCGCATCTCTGCCCACTCTCTGAGGAAATCTCTCTTCGAACCCCCGTCGAGAAAAGAGCCAAGCATCAAAACTGTCCACCTACTCCAATCCTGGCCAGGCCCATCCTGGGTCCAGGATTCTGGCCAGGACTGGGGCGGGTGGATAGAGGAACTAGAGAAACAAAAACTATCTGAGCATGAACTTTCGATTGTCCGCGCGAGCCGTCGAAAATGTATGTTTATGTGGCTTCTCTTCTTCGAAGGGCCACAAGAGCGGAGGCGGAGGGGCGAAGCGTTGAACAGCAAAAACCCTCGAGCCGGTTCGGAGGAAGAGGAGGAAAGGGAGGGAGGAGGAGGAGGAGAAGGAGCAGGAGGAGGAGGAGGAGGAGGAATGGGAGGACGAGGACAGGGAGGAGGAGGAGACGGAGGAGGAGGAGACGGAGGAGGAGGAGGAGGAGGAGGAGGAGGAGGAGGAGGAGGAGGAGGAGGAGGAGGGAGGAGGTGAAGGAGGGACGGGCAAGATAGGGAGGCGGAGGCGAAAGGGCGAAAGGGCGAGGAGCGTTGAACAGCAAAAACCCTCGAGCCGCATCGGAGAGATCCGGCTGCCCGCGCGGGCCGCACAGGGGCGCCCGGCCGCCCAGGAGAAGCGCTCGGTGCGCACGGCCGGCGCGCGGTGGGCGCCTGGCGCGCCTGGCGAGCCAGGGAGCGCTCCTCGCACGCCGGCCCGCGTGAGGCACGCGCCGCACCGTGGCCAGAGGCGCAAGAAACGGAGGAGGAGGAGGAGGAGGTGGAGGAGGAGGAGGAGGAGGAGGAGGAGGAGGAGGAGGAGGATACACAAACATAACTGTTGGAGCTCCGTGCGGATTTCTTGGATCGGCGCTGGTCTCCCCCCTGGCGTCGCCTCCGGCGCCGCCCCTGGCGCTCCGCGCGCCGGAGAGGGGGGTCCAGCGCCGATCCAAGAAATCGTGGCGGATCTCCAAGTGTATGTTCCTGCCGTTTCTTGCTCTTCGAACGGCGCGCACTACACCACCTCAGACCTCCTCGACCTCCCACAGGGCGTAGCCATTGGTATTGACGTTCGCGTAGTTGACGGAGTCGAACTTCACCGTGACCGGGTACTTGACCTCGGGCTTCTGGTTCACGTTGACGACGGTGCCCCGCTCCTGGAACCAGTAGGACTCCTCTGGGGCACGCCGGCGGAAGCCACTTTTGCGCCGAGCCTGGCCAGCCCGGCCCTGGGCCCAGGATAAGGTGGATACGACGCCCGCCTGGCCAGGCAGGGGAGCACCGCGCGAGCGAAGCGAACGCCGCGACGCCATCGCCGAAGAAACTGGGAAAGGGTAGCATCATGTCAAGAATGCATGTTATGCCATTGTTCAAACGTCCACGCCCACGGCCGCTGCAGTCTGGACCTGGATCCCCGGGAAGCGGCAGACGCGGACCCTCTCCCGCCCTCGTGGGGCGGGCGAGCACCCACGGGGGTCCCGGAGGCCGCGCGGTGACGGGCCGCACGGTGGCCTCGAAGCCCCGCAGGGCCGCCCCGCACGGCGCGTGACCACACGGCCTCGGGGCCCCGGAGCCCCCCAGTCGTCCGAGAGGCGTCCTCGGGGAGCGGCCCGAGCCTCGAGAAGCCGTGGAGATCTGCGAGATCCCGGGGTACGACTCCCGGGCGGTCGGTACGGTTGCCGCTCTCGCCTGGAAAGCCATGCGGGACCTGCTCTGGAACGGAACACGCCGCAGACAGACCTACCCTTTCTCCGACCTCGTACTGCGCCGAACGCAACGGCTGGGCTGTCTATAGACGCAACCACCCCGAAAGAGTGTATGTGTACGTGTATATATATACATATACATACATATATATGTATATACATATATATGTGTGTAGCGACATCCAATGTCCCTGTAGACGCTTCTGCCCAGAAGGTGAGAACGATATCTGGCGTAGTCCCCAGATAGTGGAAGCAGGTAGACTCTGCCCTCCAAGCTCTTGGAGGCCTCCTAGATGGGGTCGGAGCAGATGGGGTCGACGGATCGCGCCGCATCGCCGACACATCGGCGATGCACCGGCAATGCATCGGTGATGC
Organism: Prorocentrum cordatum; assembly: GCA_963575745.1. Lineage (NCBI taxonomy): Eukaryota > Dinophyceae > Prorocentrales > Prorocentraceae > Prorocentrum > Prorocentrum cordatum. Next base: position 668,765 of record CAUYUJ010019471.1, read on the forward strand.
ACCAGCGATGCATCGTCGACGTCGGCGATGCGTCGGCGACGTCGATGCGAAGCAAATCGGGCCCCACATCGAGCCGCATCGCCGATGCATCGGCGATGCGGCGCGATCCTCCGACCCCATCTCCTCGGACCCCATCTAGGAGGCCTAGAGAGGTGTATACGGGATCCTGGTGCATACATTTCTCGTTGCTTCCCCGGGAGAACGGGGAAAAGAGTATACACCACACCACCCCGACGTCGCCCCCGACCCTCCAAAAAAACCTGGGACTGAAGAACAGCCCGCCACTGGCAATGCATATGTTCCAATCTCCGACCAGATAGTAGCCTTCTAGAGGCAGGTACTCCGGGTTTCTTAATGTGCGTGGCGGGGGTACCCCCCGACGGGGGTCAACCTTGCCCCGTCGTCGCGCCGCGACGGGGGTCGAAGCGCCTTCGGCGCGCGGCGGCGGCCCGCGACGGGGGTCGATGTGGGGCTGTCGTCGGGGGTGACGCCCCCCCGACGCTCGTCTTAGGAAACTCGGGGTAGGCTTTGCCCTCCAGGCTCTGGCAGTGGAGAGGCGCCCCCGTGGCCTGACCAGGGCGCTGCACGTCCGCCGACCGAGATGCGCCCGGGAAAACGGCCTGTGCCGGGGATCGGCGCTCAGGCGATCGGCCCGCGTCCCCACCCGAGGTCCGACGTCGCGGAGACGTCGGGAGCGCAGCTCCCCCGACACGCAGCACGCAACCCGTGGCGTGTTGGCACGGACCTCCGCACGTAGAGCCCATCCCGCCCACCCCACTCCCCCCCTCCCTCCATCCCTCCCCTCCCCCCTCCCTCCTCCCTTCCCTCCCCCCCCCGTTCTTCCCCCGCCTCCTCCCCTCCTCTCGTCCCTGCCTCCCCTCCCCTCCCCATTCCCCATCGCCCTCCCTCCGACGCTGGCTCCCTCCCTCGCTCCCTCCTCCCTCCCTCCCCCTCTCCTCCCTCAACACGTACGCTCGGCGCGATACGTTCGCCAAGACGTGGGCCAACACGCTGAGCCAACACGCAGCGTGTGAAAATACGGACGCTTTGAACACGCTGCGTGCTGCATCGCAAGACAGGCATCTCAGGGCAGCTGAGGTCGGGAGGCATCACGACCCGAATTCTCGGCCTCATCTTTCTGCAGCACTTCTCGAGCTGGATCCATTCGCGATGTCCCAACGCCCGAAACCGAGTGCATACGCCAGCACAACCTCCTGCTGCCGACCGCCCGATTGCAGTCGAGTGCAACAGAAAGGTCCAGTCATTGTCCGAAAGCGTTGGGACACGCCAGCCCTTGTGATTTGCGACGCCTTACATCTGAGGGCCCCGAGCTCCGGCCGCAGGATCTTCACCGTGGCACCCTTCTTCGGCCCCACCCACGCCGCCTTGGCCTTCTTGGCAGCCTTCGCCTGCACCGCCACCGCGACGACGACGACGACCACCACCACCACCACGACGACCACGACAACCACGACGACCGCGACGACGACGACGACGACGACGACGACGCCGACGACGACGACGACGCCGACGACCGCGACGACGACGACGCCGAAAACGACGACGACGACGACGACGAAGACGACGACGACGACGACGACGACGACGACGACGACGACGACGACGACGACGACGACGACGACGACGGCGGCGACGACGACGACGACGACGACGACGACGACGACGACGACGACGACGACGACGGCGAGGGGCCTCTGCCGCCACCGCGACGCGCGAGGCCTGCGCGCCGCCACGGACACTCGGCGCCGCCCCGACGAAGGCGAGGTCGAGCAGCGCTCCGGCGGCCGCCAGGGCGGCGAGGCACGCGAGCAGCGGCAGGGATCGGCTGCGCGAGAAGGCCATGGCTTCGAGGCCTCCCAAGTGGGGTCTGAACAGATGGGGTCGGAGGATCGCGCCGCATCGACGATACATCGGAGACGTCGGCGCGAAGAAAATCGGGATCCACGTCGAGCCCCAGGCCCCATCTTTCTGCGTGGCCTTCTGGCCGGACCGATCTGTGAGGGTCCTAGGGCCCGAAACCGGGCGAAAACGCCCGCTGCGAGAAAAAACTGCCACGCCAGGATCTCAGGGGACGTCGGGGCTCCGCATCGGGCGCCGCTTCGCCGATGCATCGGCGATGCGGCGCGATCCTCCGACCCCATCTGCTCGGAACCCTTTTTGGGAGGTCCGGATGGCTGGAGGGCGGTGCCGACCGAGAGCGGGGCCCCCCGGGCATGCGACATCTCAGGGTTTTCGGACCTGTGCACTGCCCTGCCCCTTGGCCTCCAAGCCACCTGGGGGCCGGCCCGGGGCCCGGACGGGAGGAGAGGGGGGGTAGGCAAGCTAGGTGCGCTCGCGTCATATCTGACGTCCTACCCCTCCCTCCCATCCCTTACCATGGCGCTGATTTTCTCTATCCGCGGACGCGTGTCGTAGCGGACCTGTGGCTCCGCGCGCGCGTGCGTAGTGGGTGGTGGTGCGCGTGCGTGCGTGCGTGCGTGTGTGCGTGGTTGTCGTGGTGGTGGTGGTGGTGGTGGTGGTGGTGGTGGTGGTGGTGGTGGTGGTGGTGGTGGTGGTGGTGGTGGTGGTGGTGGTGGTGGTGGTGGTGTGGTGGTGGTATGGTGGTGGTGGTGTGTGTGGTGGTGGTGGTGGTGGGTGGTGGTGGTGGTGGTGATGGTGGGTGGTGTGGTGTGTTGGTGGTGGTGTGGTGGTGTGGTGGTGGTGGTTGTGGTGGTGGTGGTGGGGTGGTGGTGGTGGTGGTGGTGGCGGTGCGGCGCGGTGGTGGCGGGCGGATGGGCGCGCGAGAAAAAGGCCCGCGCTGGGGCGAGAACGCCATCCTGAACGACGGAGGCCAAACACCGATCCGAAAATGAGGCCCACGCTGCAGCGGGAGCACGATTCGGAACGATTCGGGAGCAGAAATGAGGCCGGCGCCTCAACGAGAGCAGCATTTTGTGAAAAAATGACGCCGGCGCCTCAGCGAGAGTCGTTTCCCGGGATTTCCCGGGCATCCTGTGTAAAAAAACAATACGCGGAGGGTGCGCGGCCATCACCCGGACGCCATCAGGGGAAGAGGGAGAGTATATTCAAATTGAGTAATTGTGGAGGGGAAGGGTCAGGGGGAAAGGGAAGGGGAGGGGGAGAGGGAGGGGGTGGGGGGAAGGGTGAGGGGGGAGTGCAAGCTAGGTGCGCTCGCGTCATACCTGACGTCCTACCCCTCCCTCCCATCCCTTACCAGGGCGTAGATATCCTCTTTATTCGCACAATCGCATGTCCAGAAAGGCAATGATCGCGAGAGGGTCCGCGATGCAGGGGAAAGCACGTCATGGCATAGCGTAGAAGAGCGTGGCAGAGCGTAGCATGCCATAGCATGGCGTGGCATTGCGCAGTGTAGCATTGCATCACAACGCATTGCAACGCAAAGCATGGCATCGCACAGCGGCCGAGAACACAACACCGCACAGCATGTCATGGCATGGCGCCAGGTTCCTTGGAGGGTAAGTGGATCGTCTTCGAGAGGTCTGGGCCAGTCTGGAGTCGCGGCCCCATGTCTAGCTCGATAGGCTCCCCGAAAAACTCCACACAAGGCGGGGCTGATGGAGAGCACCCGCTGGCTCTGCTTTCAACATCGCCTTCTCAAAACAGAAACGGGGCTCCTGCTTGATACTTCCTGAAGACGACGACGCCCCAAAGTGGGAGGGGGTTTCTGCGGCCCAAACAATCAACGAATCGGCACCGCATGTGTAATCACTTCTGATGGTTGTTTTGGGAGGCATCTTCTATAGTTTGGTGCCTATTGAGAGGACCGAAGACACCCGCGCAGCAGCGGGCACGATTTGGAACAACCCAAGGCGCAGAAATACGGGCAACGCTTCAGCAAGAGATATATGTTGGAAAAAACAACAAAAGCCCATTTCCCAGGAATCCTGTGTAAAAACACTACGCAGAAGGGGGGCCGGACATCTTCCGGACGTCATCAGGGGAGAAAGGAGAATAGTACTCATGTTGTGAAATTGTGGAAGGAGAGGGGGAGGGGGAGAGGGAGGAGGGGGAGGGGGGAGGGGGGAGGGGCAAGCTAGGTGCGCTCGCGTCATATCTGACATCCTACCCCTCCCTCCTATCCCTTACCATGGCGCAGATCCCCTCTCTACTCGCACAGTCGGATGTCGAGCAGGGCAATGATCCCGAAAGGGTACGCGATGCATTGTAGAGCACGGCATGGCATGGCGTAGAAGAGCACCGCAAAGCGTAGCATCAACCTAGCATTGCATTGCATTGCATGCCGTGGCATGGCACGGGAAACGACGCCAGCGCTGCAGCGGGAGCACCAGTCGAAACGAGCGGAAGCGCGGAAATGAGGCCAGCGCTGCAGCGGGAGCACGATCCGGAACGAGCGGAAGCACGGAAATGAGGCCAGCGCTGCAGCGCGAGCACGATTCGGAACGAGCGGGGCCCGAAAATGAGGCCGGCGCCTCAGCGAGAGCAGCATTTTGAAAAAAAATGCAGGCGAAAACCCAACTCCGGGGAAACCTGTGTAAAAAAACAATACGCGGGGGGGTCGGGCACTTTCAAACCGTCATCAGGGGAAGAGAGAGAGTAGTATTCATATTGAGTAATTGTGGAGGGCGAGGGAGAGGGGGGAGAGGAGGAGGGGGAGGGGGAGGAGGAGGGAGGGAGGGGGAGAGGGAGGGGGAGGGGGGGCGGGGAGGGGAATTGGGGGGGGAGGGGGAGGGAAAGGGGAGAGGGAAGAGGAGAAGGAGGGGAAGGAAAGGGGGAGGGGGGGAGGGGGGGGGGGGGGGGGGCAAAAAGACGATCCTGGCCTGGGTCGCCCTCAGCTCGTCATGCCCTCCTCGAGACCCTGGGGCCCGCTGGGCCCCGCGAGGAGGGGCCTCTCTGGAGGCCTGCTCGCACTCCTGGGAGGACGGCTTGGGGCCTTTTTGGCACGTCCACTCCCCGTGCGTTTTTCAGCTTCCTGCGTGCTCTGTCTGCGAGATGAGCCAGGATGCTCCTCCATGGTCCTCGCCGAGGGAATTATAATAAAACAAAACAAAACAAAACAAAACAAAACAAAACAAAACAAAACAAAACAAAACAAAACAAAGCAAACCAAAACAAACCAAAACAAACCAAAACAAAACAAACCAAAACAAAACAAACCAAAACAAAACAAAATGCATACATGTGTTTTATATATATATATATATATATGAAAGGAGAAATCCGAGCGATGCCAAACTAATGGCAGACCCGCCCAGCGGGATAGCCGAGAGACTGCGGTCGGGAGAGCTGCTGCTCAGCACGTCGCCACGGCGGCCCCAGCGACACGACATCCCCTGCGAGCGGACAGGCGCGTCGCTCGGCTCTGCGGGGCGGGAGGCTCGGAAAAGCTCGGGACGTTGGCCTCTGGGAAATGGGGGCGTGGATAGCGTCTGCTCCTCCTCCTCCTCCTCCTCCTCCTCCTCCTTGTCCTGCTCCTCCTCCTCCTCCTCCTCCTCCTCCTCCTCATCCTCATCCTCCTCCTCCTCCTCCTCCTCCTCGTCCTCCTCCTCGTGTCGCACCGACGCGTGGGAGGCCAGAACCGGAGGAGCGGAGGAGCAACACGCTGTCCAAAAGGTTTCGACCGCACCCGATAAGTTATATGGGAAGTGACGAAGGCAAGACAAGGGCGGCCGGGAAGGGGTCGAGAGCTCCAGGTGCCCACTCCTTGACAAAGTCAGGTCGTCGGATGCCCGAGAGCACCGCGCGCAAGGGGGAAGGTCTGCGGGAGGTCTGCTGAGTCTGCGAGTGCTCGGGCCGGATCAGCTTGAGCCAAAATGGCTGCGGGGGGGAGGGTTAGGTCGGGCATGTGACCCTTCAGGCAGATGTGGAGGAAAAATAAAAATTGACAACAAATATTCAAAATGGTGAATAATTATCGAAAATCGTCCCCAGGCTATTTCGTTACTATTTTTGAACATTCCTCCTGTAGAGAGACATGCCCGACGTCAGGGTAGGGAGAGAGGGCGAATAGGAGGAAGAGATCACCCGCAGGAATCCTCATCATCATCATCACCACCATCATCATAATCATCACCATCATCATCATCAGCATCATCATCATCAGCATCATCATCATCCTCCTCCTCCTCCTCCTCCTCCTCATCATCATCATCATCATCATCATCATCGTCATCATCATCCTCATCCTCATCATCCTCATGATCCTCATCATCATCATCAAATTATTCATCATCATCATCGTCATTAGCAGCAGCAGCATCAGCATCATCATCATGATCAGCATCGTCATCATCATCATCAGCAGCAGCATCATCAGCAGCATCAGCCTCATCATCCCCATCGTCATCATCCTCATCATCATCAGCATCATCAGCATGGTCAGCATCGTCATCATCGTCGTAATCATCATCGTCATCATCATCACCATCATCATCAGCATCATCAGCATCATGAACAACACCACCACAACCATCGTCATCATCAATATGATCAGCATAATCAGAATCATCATCATCATCAGCATCATCATCGTCATTATCAGTATCGACGTAATCATCATCCAGCGCAGTCCTGTATCATCATCATCATCATCATCATCATCATCATCATCATCATCATCATCATCACCATCACCATCATCACCGTCATCAAAACCACCACAACCATCGTCATCATACATAGCATCATCATTACAATCATCAGAATCAGCATCATCATCAGTAGCATCATCATCAGCATGGTCAGCGTCGTCATCATCATCGTCGTCGTCATCATCGTCTTCATCATCACTATCACTATCATCAGCATCACCATTACCATCACCATCACCATCACCATCATCATCATCATCATCATCATCATCATCATCGTCATCATCATCATCCTCATCATCATCATCCGACACAAGCTGCGCGCCGTCGGTGGAACTGAACGGGGTAGACACATATTGGTCTAACAGTACCCACGTCCTGGGGATCATCGAGCCCACCGCCACCCCAGTCACCCCCCAGCGTCCTGAGGTCGCCGGGAGAGCGCCGCCTCCTCAGAGACTGGCCCTCTGGAGAGGGGGGCGGGAAAGGGGAACTCCCACGAGGGTGTAGAATCGCTGGAGCCCAGAATGCCCAGAATTGAATGGCCTAGACTCCCTCTGGGGGGCGCAGGAAGCTCGGAATCTCGATGTCCTGATTTCGTTCACATCGCGGACCCCCAGACTCCCCAGGACCGTTCTTTGGAGCGGGCCCTGGGCTCCTAAAACACCCCCCGACAAAGCAAGAACCGTGCCCGTACGGCACATCGGCTGCAGATCACAAGCATGCGGGCATGCACAACACGAGCCAGAACCTCCGGCCCGGCCGAGCACGCCAGCAGTCCAGGGAGGAGGCGGAGGTTGACGACGACAGCGAGGACGAGGACGAGGACCAGATTCCACAGAAAAACGATCTGCTGCTCTGACCGCGAGACGCCCCGAGGCCTGGGGAGCCCGGCGGCGGCGGCGGCCCGGCCTGAAGGTGGCCAGCGCCTCGATGGCCGCCCTGACGGCCTCCTCCGCCCAGTTGGGGGATATGGGCGGCGGCGGCGGCGGCGGCGGCGGCGTCGGCGGCGACGACGACGACGACGACGACGACGACGACCACGACGACGACGACGACGACGACGACGACGACGATGACGACGACGACGACGATGACGACGACTGGGCGACGACTGGGCGGAGGCTGGGCGACGACGACCACGACAACGACGACGACGACGACGACGAGAACGACGACGACGACGATGACGACGACCACGACGACGACGACGACCACGACGACGACGACGACGACGATGACGACGACTGGGCGACGACTGGGCGAAGGCTGGGCGACGACGACCACGACAACGACGACGACCACGACCACGACGAGAACGACGACGACGACGACGACGACGACGACGACGACGACGACGACGACGACGACGACGACGACGGCAGCGACGACGACGACGACGACGACGACGACGACGACGACGACGACGACGACTATGGGGCGCGCGGGGGCATAGTGGGCGCCCGGGCCGCGGGTCCGGCCGTGAGCGCGGGGGCGCGGCTGAGAGGAAGGCCTCCGAGGTGTCCTCGTCGGAGGCTCGTTGCAGAATTGCTGCGGTGGCAACGACGACGACGACGGCGACCACGACGACGACCACGGCGACGACCACGACGACCACGACGACGACGACCACGACGAGGACGACCACGACGACGACGACGACGACGACGACGACGACGACGATGACGACGACGATCACGACGATCACGACGACCACGATGACGGCCCTCCGACGTTTCTCAAGGGGATGCCACGACCCCAGGCCTCGAGGCGTCGCAGAAGACTCCAGACGGACAGGTAAGGACAGGTTATACTCCAGTCTCTCAGCCTCTGGGGCCTGCCCCTTCGGGCGCCAGAGCCATCAACAAAAAATGCCCCGAAAGAAAACGAACGGCCACTGGAAGCGGGGTCCAGGGGACGACGGGGGAGACAAGTTGCGAGGGACAAACCGACAGAGGTCTGGGACCGACAGAGGTCCGGGCCCGACCCCACATCCAGCTGAGCTGGGACCACGGTCGGAGCCAGAGCTTCTGAAGCGTGGGCTGGCCCTGCGCTGAGGAAAGAGAGCCCTGGGCGTCGCTCAGGCTGAGCCCAGGCTGGGAGGGCGAGCGAGGCCGAGCAGGCGAAGCGGATCGATGGCCGAAGCGAGTCGAGATCATCTCGTTGTCCGTTGATGGGACCATCGTTCGAGGAAGTCTGCGGCGCATTGGTGTCAATTGGTGTCCGTGAGGGTCGCGTTTGTGCCCAGTTGGCGTCGCCTTCGCGTCGGCTGCGCGCACGTGCGCTGCTGGTTAGTTGGTTGGTTGGTCGGCTGGTGCTTTAGCCTGCTGCGCTGTCAGAATTCAGTCGGCCAATGTAGTCGGAGATCAGCACTCTGTAAGACTGAGGAAGCAAAGCTGAACAGCTCCGAACCCTTGACTGAGTACGAGGTCCTTGCGCATAGAGCGACACCGAAAAAGCCACGCCGCTTCAGCAAGCACGACGCCGAGAACTGACCCGGCAGGCGCAGAAAGACAGATTCAACCTGCCCTTGGCTGGGTACCACGTCCAGCTGGCACTTCAAAGGCAAGCCCAGAGCATCTGCACGGACCAGCCAGATCGATTAAGCAATTGCCTGACGTTACTTATGTCATCTGGGTGAGTCAACATAAGAGCCGTCCAAGAGCAAGAAGCGCCTGGCTAAACCCACTGGACGACGCACTCACGAACGTGCTCGCGCGCATGCACACTGCACCTAAGCGCGGACACCGTGTGTCGGGCGCCGAAGACGGCACACGCACATGCACGCTCGCACAATCCTAACGCGTCTTGCCTTAATGCGGTCAGTGACCGTAACCGTCATGATCTCTTGTCTGGAACACCCTGGACAGGGCGAAGGTGGGACGCATGGAAAGAGCGACACCAAGCTCGGACTTTACCACAAGATCCAGACAAGGAGTATGTGGGTATGTTCCATGTATTGCCCCTACCCTTCTCCGAAGTTTAAAAGCACTGAGGCTGCAGGGAAGGGGACCTTATCACTCCATACCGGTGACACGGGCAAGCACTGAGAGAGGCTGGGGAACTAGGCTGAGAGACTGCCCACCTCGAAGCATGTGGAAGAGAAAGAGTAGGAGGAGGCGGAGGGACGAGGGGAAAGCACGACCGCAGGATCCTTCGAAATACCGCGACATTCCTCGTGCGTAATCGCTCAATCCCATCTCTGCCTGACATGCACGCGTGGCGCCGCTCCAGTCATGCGGCAAGCGACGTTCTGTACAAATGCGGTTGCCAAATTGACCTGCGGCTATCAAACAAACAGCGCAGCCGAACGCTGAGTGCTCAACAACACTAAGAATCCGCCACCGTGCCGCTGGGCACGGAGTGGGCGTGTGCTCAGGTCCTGGACCCAATCCTCTACGACTCAGTCCTCACTCCTGGGGTCTTTAAGAGGCACGGAGCCCAGATTCACAAATCTCCCCGGGCTTGGCGCGGTTCCCTGGGGCCTTGGCGCATCTTGTCTCGTGACTTGTTCGGCCCCAAGGGCGCTCCGAGACGGGCCAGGAGAGCCCCAAGAGACCCTCAAGACGGCCCAAGACGACCTCGAGTCGCCGAACAATCGCTCCAAGACGCTCAAGATAGCCCCCAGACAGCCCAAGAGGCCTCCAAGACGCCCAAAGAGGCCTCCAAGAGAAGAGGCCTCCCAAGAGGGTCCCAAGGGGCCAAAATCAAGGATTTTCCGTTGGTGTTTGAAGGATTGTGGCGTTCTCGCAGTTTCGGCTTCCCGGCGCTCCCCAAGACCGCCCCAAGACGGCCCAAGAGGCCTCTAACAGGGGCCCCAAACGGCCCAACGGGGCCCCAAGTCAGCCCACGAGGCGCCCAAACAGCCCAAGAAAGCCCCAAAACGGGCCCAAAATGGTTCCAAAAGAGGGAGCACGAACCGACAATCCGAGCCTTCCGCCCCAAGAAACCCCCAGGAGGCCCCAAGAGGCGCCCAGGAGGCCCCAAGAGGCCCCCAAGAGGCCCCAAGAGGCCCCCAAGAGACCCAAAAGAGGCCCCAAGAGGCCCCCAAACGGCCCCCAACAGGCGTCCAAACTGGCTCCAAGAGGCCCCCGACAAGGCCCCCACGAGATCCCAACGAACATCCAATAGGCTGCATACCCACAACCCAGGCACGGTGGCGGGGTCGGCCGAAGGCCATTCGATCCGCCGCCCTCTTTTGCTTTAGCAAAAGGGTGCCTGGCGTGCCAAACTAGATGGCTTTCGGTTTGGGTTCTTTTTCCAAAAGAACTCCCCCTGGGGCTTCAGCCCGTCCCGCCGGCCACCCGGAAACTGCACAAGTAAATGCCTGTTCCGCCCCAAGATGGCCCAACATCGTCCCAAGACGGCCAAAATGGCCCAGGATGGCCTCCAAGATGCCTCCAAGACAGCCAAGATGGCCTCCAAGACGGCTAAGATGGCCCCAAGATGCATCCAAGACGGCCCAAAATGGCCCCAAGATGCTCTAAGACGGCCCAAAAGGCCCGCAAGAGGCCTCCAAGACGGCCCAAGAGGCGTCCAAGAGGTCCTCCAGGAAGGCCGGATTTTAGAATTTGCGCCTTTTCGGCTTTCTGACGGCCCAAGACCGCCCAAGAGGCCCCCAAGATCGCCCAAGAGAGCTCCAAGATGGCCCCATGACGGCCCAAGAGGCTCCCACGACGGCCCCAAGAGGGCCCGAAGACGGCCCACGAGGCCTCCAAGACGCCCACGATGGCCTCCAAGACGGCCCCGAAGCGCCCCAGGAGGGCCCCAAGTCTGCCCAGAAAGGCCCCCAAGACGGCTTCCGACGGCGTCAGACGTGCCAGGAAACCACCAAGATGGCCGAAGTTGGCTCGAAGCTGGCCCACGAGGCCCCCAAGAGGGCCTCCAGGAAGGCCAGAAGAGGCCAAAAACCTGGATGTTCCGAAAGAACTTGACGGATTTTGACATGTGCTTCTTTTCGGCCTTCCGACGGCCCGAGACGGCCCAAGAGCCCCCAGAGATCGCCCAAGAGGCCTCCAAGATGGCCCCAGAACGGCCCAAGAAGGCCCCAAGACGGCCCCAAGAGGCCCCCAAGACGGCACAGAAGGCCTTTAATACGCCCAAGATGGCCTCCAAGACGGCCCTGGAGCATTCCAAGAGGGCCCCAAGTCGGCCCATAGAGGCCCCCAAAACGACTTCCGACGGCGTCAGACGGACCAGGAGCCCACCAAGACGGCCGAACATGGCCCTAAGATGGCCCAAGACGGCCCAAGAGGCCTCCAAGAGGTCTCCAGGAAGGCCCGAAAAGGCCAAAATCATTGATTTCCCATTGGTTTTTGAAGAATTGTGGCATTTGGTTTTTTTCTGCATTCCGACGGCCCGAGACGGCCCAAGTGCCCCCAAACATCGCCCAAGAGGCCCAAGACACGGCCCCAAGATGGCCTCCAAGACGGCCCAAGAGCCCTCCAAGACGTCCTCCAAAAAGGCCCGAAAGGGTCAAAATGGCCTCCAGACTGCCAAGATGACCTTCAAGATGCCCACGTTACCCGAAGGCTTTCCAAACCGACTCGGGGAACACATGGTCCGATCGCTTGGCAGGTCGGGCCTCAACGTTCGGCCACATAGGCGCTTCCAGAAAGGCAGGGGGCGGCGGTGATTCGCCGTAGGCGTCTTCGATAAAAATAGCAGTCAGAACAGCAGTACGTCAGAGATGAAATGCGATCAACTCGCCCATGTGGCAGCCAACGCAGCTGCATCGCCGAGGCCGTCGTCGGCAGCACAAGCCTGAATTCGGGGCCAGTTCTGTTTTCTGGCATCTGCCACGCAGCGCCTCACTGCATCTTTCTATTCAGTCGTCTGCGGCAATATCTCCAGATCCGGCACCGTGCCCTCGGCACGCTGGGCCGTGTGAGAATGCTCATTGGTCACGTGGCCTCTGCAATTTCCCCAGAGCAACACCACCCGAACAGTGCGCAATTTCCGAACACCACTCTCCAGGTTTGTTCCACGGCGCCCTTTTCAACCACCAGACGACTGCAAGACATTAAATTATCCCGGCAAAGCAACCTAACAGCGATGTGTAGAAGCATATCTGAAAGCATTCCCCTTAAGATTCAGATGAAAATCCAGTTGTCGAATTCTGCTGTTCTCGCAGTCGTAGTCGCATTCGCGATGACAGTCGCTTTTCAACCACCAGACGACTGCAAGACATTAAATTATCCCGGCAAAGCAACCTAACAGCGATGTGTAGAAGCATATCTGAAAGCATTCCCCTTAAGATTCAGATGAAAATCCAGTTGTCGAATTCTGCTGTTCTCGCAGTCGTAGTCGCATTCGCGATGACAGTCGCAGCGGCAACGGCAATCGCAGTCACAGCCTCAGCCTCAGCCTGCCTCCTCCTCCTCCTC
>CAUYUJ010019471.1:681840-706840 GCA_963575745.1 Prorocentrum cordatum
GGACAAGGAGGAGGAGGAGGAGGAGAAAGAGGAGGAGGAGGAAATGGGGGAGGACGGGAAGGAGGACGAGCACGAGGAGGAGGAGGAGGAGGAGGAAGAGGAGGAAGAGGAGGAGGATGAGGACAAGGGGGAGGAGGAGGAGGAGGAGGAGGAGGAGGAGGAAGAGGAGGAGGTGGAGGAAGAGGAGGAGAAGGAGGAGGAGGAGGAGGAGGAGAAGGAGCAGGAGGAAGGGCAGGAAGGAGGAGGAGGAGCAGAAGGATGACCAGGAGGAGGAGGACCAATCGGAAGAGGACGGGGAGTAGGAGGAGGAGGAGGAAGAGGAGGAGCAGAAGGAGGAGGAGTTCTGGAGCTCTGGGTGTGGCGACTAGGTTGGGGAAGCAAAGCTTGGACGCTCGATTTCTGCTGCTTGGTTAGCTCAGCTTTGCTGGAGGCTTTAGGCCAAAGACCACTGGCAATACGAGCTAGGTAATCAGTCCGATTACCCTCCTCCCTACTGACACACGGCTTGGCTAGTTCCTTGAGCAGCTGAGCTGCATGGAACCCGCACGCTAGACAGACCCATGTCCCCAGTCCCGCGCGTTATCCGAAGTTATGGCTTGAATCGGGACACCCCCCGCAATATGCACCCGCCGCCCAGGGGGGGGGTCAAACAAACTACCGTCCACATTATTTAGCTCAGAACACGAGGAGGTGAGCCAATCCTTGCGCTTAGCATTGGAAGTACCCTTGCACCTACTGCACTTGCTGTCATTGGACTCACATAACACATGCTGAAAACAGAAAACGCACAAACTGAGGGGGCGGGAGGTCCAGGTTGGGCCTGGCGGGCGGCTTTCCTACCAAGACTCTTATCATGCTCTTGCTCTGCAGCCAAAACCTCAATCGTGCTCTGGGGAACCCTCATCCGAACAAGGAACGCATTGTGTTCATTGGCGAGAACTCTCGCGCGGCTATTTTCTGACACTCTCGACTCGTCAGCTTCGCGCGCGGCGAACTCGTCAGCCATGGCATTGCCCGACAACAGCAACCTTGGCGCCTTGCCCTGTAGCGCGCGCGCGGCCTCGAGGTGCGAGTGGACGAACAGCGTCGTGCACTGCATATCTGGATAGTCATTCAGACGCGCAGCAATCTGCCACCGCAGGTCACTCTCTGGCCCCGCTGGCTCATTATAGCGCTGACTGTACCAGCCAATGGTGATGCTCTCGCTGTCCGTGGTGCATATCGCGCAGCCTCTGCTGCCGCGCAACGCCAGAAAGAAAGCCGGCAAATCCCCCCTGGCCGCCGTCTGGCGCGGCCCAGGTAGGCCCCCCCCGACGCCGAGGGACAGCTCCATGTCGCCGTCGAGGTTGCTGAAGCAGGCCAGGCCGCATCCCGCCCTTCTCAGGGTGGGGTTCTTGCTCGCTGGGCCGCCGCTGGCGCCCCCAAATGTGCATGCGGGATGCTCCTGCGTACCTTCCCCAACGCATCCGCCGACGAAATCCCCCCGATTCGTGCGCCGGGGCTCGGTGCTCTGAGGCGCCCCCACTGCGACCCATGATGCTGGGGCGCGCCCTCTCGCCCAGAAACAGGTGCCCACCTCTCCCTGCGCTCGCGCAACGAACTTCTCCGTCAAATCATACGCACCATGCCGAACATGACCTTCGCACGCCCACGCGCGGTGGAAGGCGGTCTCTCGATGTCCCCGACAACGCAAGCATTCCTGTGGCAACTCCTGTCTGGAACGCTCCTGCCGTCGTGCACGTGGCCATGTGGCTCTGACAGCGATCGGCGACATAATACCTGCGAGTCTGCGACCTCCTGGACCTCCCTCCAACTGTTGGAGCAACTGGCGGCACGACTGATTGCGCGCTCCTGCTTCCAGTCCTGGCCCTTCGCAGCGTAGAGGCGCGCGCTGCCACGGACTGGCTCTCGCGGTCTGCTCGTGCTCGTCAAAGAAGGCGCCGGGCAGGTCGATGCTCTCGTTGCCCGCGAGGTTGTCGGTGGAAAATTGCCAGGCGCGCTCGGCCCCGCCACCATTGCATGGCGCGACCCAGCTTGTCGGTGAATATGGTCGCCAACCCGCCTGCAATAAATAACTGATCGCGGCTCCCTGAGGCCTTCGAACGCGTCGAGCCATCTGAGCTTGTGGAAGAGATGCACATTCTCGAACAAGGCCTGGCCACGTTCGAGGTATGCCATCCCGAACGCTCGATTGACGGACCCAACAGAACAACCGCACTCGTAAGGATTCTCTCGGCATCTTGCAGGCTGGGTCTCTACCTGCGGCTTTGAGGTCTATGAGTGCGGCCAGGCCCCTTGCCCCGCCATCCGAGGACCGCGTGCGTTTCCCAATTTTCCTCGATGCTGTGCCATGGCGTCTCCGAAAACACCGTGCAGCCGGTGCCCATATGCTCCTGCCGATTGTGCTCTCTGCTGCTCCAGCCTCGACGCGAGGCCGCGTCGCCGCGTCGCACGAGCATATTTGGTCACGCGCTTGCGCACGGCCATGAGAATGGCCTGCCGCGCTGACCGACACGCCCGCGCAGGTGGAGAGCCACCTCCAAGATCTGCTCCCAGGCTTGGCGCCCGCGGCATCGCTCGCACCAAAAACCCTTGAGCTCGCACTCGCTGTGCAATGCATTTGGCGTCATCCAGCTTCGCGCATGCAACCGCGCTTTTGGGTGCGTCGTCTCGCTGGTACTCTTGATTGACTGACCGGGGCCGTCGATCCATATTCTCCGCGACGTGCCCACGAGCACCGTCGCCAGCTTCTGCGCGATGTGATACGTGGCGCACTTGGCAAACCTGGTGCCTCCGCGGAGGCCTTGCACCACATGCCGAAGCGGTGCAAATGGGCCCGAGCACGTGCCCGACCGCCTCGAGCACCTCGCCGCCATGCACTGCATCAGCTCCAACCCAAGGACGTCTGCAGGGAAATCGAGCCGCACTGCAGCTCTGCCGACCATCTGCCACCCGATGGAGTCGTAGAACTGGCCTGTATCGAGCAGGCCGCTGCCGTGATTTATCTGGGGCCTCGCCGCCATGTCCTCGTCTATCACGAAGAAACACCGCTCCAATTGCTGCGCGGCCCTTGATTGCCGCATCCCGCTGAGCTTCGCGCTCTGAGGGCCACTGCTTCACGCGCGATTCTCTTGCTTGCGACCGCACTCCGAAAAGGCGCGGCAGAAGCCCAACGATGCGATCTCCTGAAATTTTCCCTGGAAGAAGCGCACCAATCGTGAGAAGAACTCTGTCTGGCCACGACTGGGTGGCCTCGCATACTCCTAGCAAAATCGCCAACTCCTGGAGCGCACACTCAGGGAGGCGCAATATCGTGGGAACTCAATCGATCCACCCCCATGGCCGCCGCCACCATGATCCTCTTCAAGGCGCCTCGCACGTCCCCCGCCGCGATCGGCGCAAGGGGCTCGTGGTGAACTCTCTCGCGAATGTCGCGCAATGATCTCTCAAGATCTGCGTGTTCGACATGCCCCCCATCCTTGGACAGGAAGGACGGCGCCCAAATATTCCCCCACCCCCGACTCTGATAATCAAATGCATCTCGCGGGCGAAGCATGGCGTGTCCGTCGACGATTGCGCCCCGCGCCTCGGGCTTGGGGCCCTTCAGTTTCTCATGGGGCATGCCCGGTGCCGGCGCTGTCTCCGCCTATTCTCGCAATCCGCCCGTGGCTTGCGCGATGGCGCGCCTCTGGCCCGGACTGGTCGACTTCTCGGCTGACCGAGCGCTTTCGCCCGAAGCGGCGAGGTGGCTGTCGCGCAAGTGCCCCAGCAAACGCGCCCAGTATTCCCAGTGAAAACTGTCAGTCGGCCGAACTATCCGACGTGCCCTTTCTGGGATATCGCCCAACAAACGCCGACCAGCAGCATGTGGTATATAAAAATTGCTTGCCACCTCCAGCTCTCCGAAAGCGTCTAGTGACGCTGCATGCTATAATACTGGCCCGAGTCCACCAGCTGCAAACTCTGTCTCGAAGTGGCGCGAAACGAGATGGCGCGGCCCGTCGCGCGCTGGCCACTTGAAACTGAGGGGCCTCTCCGCGCGACACCCCAGATAACACCTGGTTATGATGGGCGCGCGCGGTGGCCTCTCGACCGCGCGGATCCAGCCAGCGCGCAAGGCGCTCGACGCAGCCGACGCGTTTGAGCCGAGGCGGCAGGCTACGGCGCAGGCACTCGCGGGAGCAGGAGGGCAGGAGGGGACAGGGGTGAACCCAGCGCTCGACCATTGTTCCATGCGCGCGCTGCTGTGGATGCGCAATTCGGGCCGCCACTCTTGCGTCTCTGACGGCTGGGGCGGCCCCTCCGAGGGCGGCCCCTGGGCGGCTGGGGCCGGGGGAACTATCGTCTCGCGCGGAACCGAATTATCGCTGCCTGACTGTTTGGCTGCATGGTCGGCTTCGCTGCCGGCGCAGAGAGGCTGGGCGGCAGGTCTGAAAACTGTCTCGTCCGCCCACGGGTCGCCCTCCGAGTGGCCGCCCCGCTCGTCGCCTGAGCCGACGGGCCCGCCCCCGCCCTCGCAGCGGTCGCCCGCCTCGCTGAGGGCCGAAGGGCGGGCGCGAAGGGGTGGCGAGGGATGGGGGGGCGACGCGGGCCCGCCGGCGCCAGCGGCCTCCTTTTCGTCTAAACCGAGCCCATGGGAAAACAAGGAAAACGTCTGAGCATCACGGGCCTGCTTGGCCTCCAACCTGGACGTCGCCCTCTCGGTCTCTTCAGCGCTGGACTTGGGCCCGGGGGTCGCCGGGCGGGAGGGTTTGCGAGCGGGCGGGGGCTCGGCGGGGAGGTCGAGGTACCCGGCGCGCAACTGGGCCCCCTCAAACGCAAACTCCACGCCGATTCCGATGCGAGGCTTCCACGGCGCAGCAGCGACGGGATAAACGCGGCGAGCGCATGCGCGCGCAGAGCGGCTCGGAGTCAGATGATCTAAGTGACCGGGTGTTTTCTCTCCAGCAGGCGCGCGCGCGAACTGCGCGCCAGAACGGACAATCTGACCGCCGACTCGCTCGAGCCAGCCCGAACGCGCGATGGCCTCTGGCGCGAGATTCCAGTCAGCAGCCACGACCGAAGCAAGCATCCCATTTTCCTGAAGCGCGCAAAGCTGACATCTCGCAGCCCCAGACCTGAATTTGTAGAAGCACAGGACTGCCAAATAGAAGCCTCTCATGTGAACGGCGCAAGGCACGAAACCGTCGCGCGTGTTGCCTCGCTCTGACTAGAGCCCAGTAGCAGCTCTCGCCTCTGCAAGACGTTGAAATGGTCTATGGTTGCGAGTCAGCAGCCACTCGCCCCCCCCGTTGGCATTGCTGTCGGCGTGCTCGTCGGTCTTGATCCACTTGGACTTCGGCGGGGCGGGTTTCGCGAACAGCTTCAGCGAGGCCCGTCGAGCTCGCGTCGGCCACTTGCTCAAGCTTTGTCCCCCAGCATGTGTTTTAGATGCTGCAGGACAGTCGTGATTGGAAGACGTCGCCTCAAGAAAATTCCCAGCTTCGTCGCCGATGCGCGCGACGTTTGAGAAAAAACAGCCGAGTGACGTTCTGGCCGCCAGTGGCATCACTGGCGATGTCCCCCTTGTGCTGATTCGCTCAGCATCGTCGGCGCCTGCCAACCCTAGTCATTCGTCGTTGCCACCGGCACTGGCAGCGCTGGCCGACGACGCTCCGCTCGACTTGGGCACGGCCTTCTGAAGGTTCGCGCCCTTGCCCGAGGCCTTGGCTGTAGCCGCCGCTGCGAAACGAGCCTTGGAGATGCGCGCGGCCCCCGCCTTCAGCTCCTTCTCGGTCGGCTTCGGCTTGGCGGTATCCTCGGCTGAGCTTGCATCGCCTGCGCCACTTGCATCACCGTCGTCACGTGCTTGCTTGTCACCTCCTCCAGCGACGCCCCGTCCTGCGGCGGCTGTCTCACGCTTCTTGCTCATCCTGTCCAAGACCTCCTTCTCCGCTTTGGCGACCTTGTCCAATAGTATATTGGGCTCCGCGTCCTTGGGCTCGAAGCTCTGCTTCCATGTCTCCAGCGCTGCCTTGAGCTGCCGCAGCGCCTGCTTGTCGCTCTCCTCGCACTCCCATTCCTCGAACTTGTCCAAGACCTCTGAGTTCATCTGGATACTGATCGTCGGCTGCGCCCCGCCTGGGCCGCCTGTGCCGGCGCCCGCCGTGCCGGTGCCAGGCAATCCTTCTGCCCTGGCGAGGGCAGCTGCAACGTCCTTCTTCACGCGCTCCGCGAGGGCCGGCTCCTTGGCGGCGGCCTGCTCCTTGGCCTCCGCGGACTGGAGCTGGGTCCTCAGTCTGAGCACTTGCGCGACCGACTGTTCGTGCTTGTGACGGGCCGCCCGCCATGCTCCGTCGGCGCGCTTGACCGACTCTGCCGCCGACTCTGCGGTCGCGGCGGGGAGCGAGGCGAGGCGGCTGCGCTGGGCCTCCAGCGCCTTTCTCATATCCTCATCCTGCGTCGTGCGCCAGGACTTCTCCAACAGGTCGTCCAGCTGCTTTGCCGCCAGTTTCTTATTCAATCGTCCCTTCGCCCGAAAGCGAAGGCCCGTGCTGCCGACGCTGCTTTCTCCCAATCCGAGTCGCCCTCGAAGTGAACGTGACGCTCGGGGCCGTGAGGTTTGAACAGCTTCTTGAGATTGAAATCGCAGTGTTGGAATTTCGTACCATTGGACCTGATCTTCTCGTTATACTCGCATGTCTGAAAGTTGCCGCACCTCGTCCACGGCCTGGACTTGGGTGTCGGCGTCATCCCTGCTTTCGCGGACACTCGTGAAATTGGCAGGATCACAAGTGAACGTACTCAAGCACCACTCTAAGGTACAGGGAAGGACACGTGTGAAAAAATGTGTGCAGAACCCCCCAGGCCTCCGCCTCCCCAGCTCGAGCCCAGGCGGCTTGAGGCAGGAGGAGGAGGAGGGGGACAAGGAGGAGGAGGAAGAGGAGGAGGAGGAGGGGGAGGAGAAGCAGGAAAAGGAGGAGGACGGGGGGGAGGAGGAGGAGGAGCAGAATGAGGAGGAGGACTGAAGAGGAGCAAAGGGGAGAGAGCAACGATATTCAGGAGATGGACGAGATGAAGGAAGCGGAGGGGATGGAGGAAACGGGGGAGATGGAGATGGAAAAAAAAGGAGGATGAGGAGGAGGAGGAGGAGGAGGGGGCGCAGGAGGAGGAGGAGGAGGAGGAGGAGGAGGAGGAGGAGGGAACCAGAGGGTCAGCAGACGGCGGCGAACGGACGTGTCGGCGCTTCCTCTGTGCGGTATGTGCCGAAAAGCCACGCTGGAGCGCACGGAGGACCGAGGGAGATCTGCAGAACAACAAGGGTCCTCATCCTCCTCCTCCCCCGCCGACGACGACGACGTGGACGGCGACGTCTCCTTCCCCTGATCCTCTACCTCCGTCTCCTCCTCCTCCTCGTCCTCGTCCTCCTCCTCCTCCTCCGCGTCATCGTCCTACATCCTCACCCTTCCACTGGTCACCATTCTCCTCCTCCCCCTCCTCCTCATCCACCTCATTGTCCCCTTCCCCTTCTCCCTCGCCCTCTCCCACCTCCTCTTTCATCTCCTCTTCCACCTCCTCCCTCTTCTCCGTGTTCTGGATATAATCACCATGACCATCACCATAACCATAATCGTCAGCATTATCAGCATTATCATCATCATCATCATCATCATCATCATCATCATCATCATCATCATCATCATCATCATCATCAGCATCATCATCATCATAATCACCAGCATCATCAGCAGCAGCATCATCACCACCATCATCATCATAAGCATCATCATCCTCGGCAGCACAATGGTCATCAGCATCACCACAACCATCATCATTACCATCAGCGGCAATAATAGCAGCATCATCCTCATCATCATCATCCTCATCATCACCATCATCATCACCATCATCACACTTGTCATCGCCATCGTCATCGTCAGCATCATCATCATCATCAACATCAGCATCAGCAGCAGCACCATCATCCTTGCCATCATCATCGTCATCATCGTCAGCATCATTATCAGCATCATCAACATTATCATCAGCATCCTGATCATAATCACCATCGCAAGCATCAGGATCAGCATCGGAATCGGCGTCATCATCTTCACCACCATTATCATCATCATCAGCATCCTCATCATATTCATCGTCGTCGCCGTCGTCATAATCCTCGTCGTTATGATCACCATGAGAAGACTATCAATACCACCATAACCCCCATCATCACCACCACCCGTTCCCGCATCACCGTCACCACACATCTCGACCTGCTTAACAGCAGCATCAAAAACAGCATCCTCATCATCGCAATCAGCAGCAACACCAGCAGCATCTTCATCAACATCACCAAAACCATGGGCATCATCAGCAACACCATCACGAACACCATCATCAGCCGCATCCGTGTCATCAGCATCATTATCATCAACAGCATCACCATCATCATCCACAGCAGTTACACCATCACCATCAACATCGTCATCATTATCACCAGGAGCAGCAACAGCATCATGATCAACCTCGTCGTCATCATCATAATTCCGGCCAGCATCTTCATTCTTATCACGAGCATCATCATCCTCGTCATCGCCATCGTCAACAGCATCGCCATCACCATCATCAGTATAATCATCGCCATCATCAACATTATCGGCACCATCTGCAGCCGACTCATCCACTCATCCTCCTTCTCCTCCTCCTCCACCTCCTCCTCCTTCTCATCCTGCTCCTCCCCCCCTCCCTGCCCACATCCTCCTCCTCCTCCGTCTTCGCCTCACCAGCAACATCATCGTCATCATTAGCATCAGCATCACCAGTATCGTCATCATCATCATCAGCATCAGCATCATCAGCATCTTCATCATCATCGTCATCACCAACATCATCGTCATCATCATCACCATCATCGTCACCACCACCACCATTATCAGCATCATCCTCGTCGTCATCGTCAGCGTGAGCATCTGATCATCAGCAGCATATTCATCAGAATCATCATCGTCAGCATTACGGCTACCGTTATCATCAGTATCAGCAGCTGCATCATCATCACCGTCGTCGTCATCATCGTCATGGTCTGCATCATCATCATCATCATCATCATCATCATCATCATCATCATCACCACCATCATCATCATCATCACCCTCACCATCATCATACTCATTATCATCATCATCACCACCACCACTATCAGCGTCGTCATCGTCAGCGACATCAACCTCATCATCGTCGTCATCATCCTGGTCCTCCTCCTCCTCCTCATCATCATCAGCAGCATCAGCATTAGAATCATCATGATCATCACGATCATGCTCATCATCATCCTGGTCCTAATCATCATCAGCATCATCAGCCTCAGCACATGCATGACCATCATGAGCATGATCATGATCCTCATCGCCACCATCACCATCACAATAACCATCATCATCATCATCATCATCATCATCATCATCATTATCATCATCACCAATAACATCACCATCACCATCACCATCATCAGCATTGTCAGCATCGTCTGCATCGTCATCATCATCATCATCATCATCATCATCATCATCATCATCATCACCATCATCATCTTCTTGGTCCTTCACTTTCAACATTCTCAACGATAGTAGTAACAGCCCCCCTGCCGCACGAACGCGGCACCTCGGATGACGGCGCTGCTGGGCTTGCGGCCGACATGGCCGCCCCAGCGGCCAGGAGCGCCTCGCAAGGAGCGGGGTGTGCCAGGGGAGCGCGGCACCACGAGGCCCCTCCTCCATCCTCCCCACGGCTCGGGCCTGGGGACGGAGGGGAGCCAGAAGGAGTGAAGGGAGGCGGGGCGGATTACCAGGGGGACGAGGAAAAGGGAACGGGACGGCAGAAAGAGGACGAGGATAATGACAACAGGACGGAGGGGCAGGGCTGCGCCGAACGCAGGCTCGCGCGCCGCGCAGAAGAGGCAGGCCCTCCTCCTCCCTCCTCTTCCTCCTCCCTCCTCCTCCTCCTCCTCCTCCTCCTCCTCCTCCTCCTCCACCCTCCTCCTCCTCCCTTCTCCTCCTCCTTCTTCTGATCTGAACGGGCAAATGGGGGCTCAATG
Organism: Prorocentrum cordatum; assembly: GCA_963575745.1. Lineage (NCBI taxonomy): Eukaryota > Dinophyceae > Prorocentrales > Prorocentraceae > Prorocentrum > Prorocentrum cordatum. The sequence continues at coordinate 691,913 of CAUYUJ010019471.1, forward strand.
TCGTCAGCTATCATGCGAAGAAACTCGTGTTGGCGCCCACATCAGGAGACGGCCTTCAAGTCGAACCCTGTCGCCCAAGGTCGACTTAGGGGTAGGCGTAGGTTCCGATGTGGCGCTGATATTCGTTTCTCGAATATCAGCCGGTCCGATCGCAGCATCCCGATCTTCGGTTAGGACTCGACCACCTCAGCCGCACAGCTCGGCCTGCTGTAGCGTTTGTGCTCGCGCAGGGCAAGCGGAAATGTCCAGAGGCGCGCGAATTAAACAACATCGGCGAGCAATGAACATGTAATGAATAATAACGGGACGCTGGCCTGTACGTATCGGAGATGAGGGGGTGAGATCGAAAGGGAACGGAGAGCCCCCCTACCGGGAAATCGGTTTCGGTTTCGTGTTCGTGCGTGCCGTGCGCGCGGGCGAGGCGAAACTGCGTGGGCGGGCGCGAAATGTCCCGTCTCTGGCTAAGGCAGGGCCGGACCAAAAGTCTCCCTTCCGGCAACCGGTGCCGCGCGGTGTCCCGCCGGTGTCCCGCCGGTGTCCTGTCGGTGTCCCGATGATGATGATGATGATGATGATGATGATGATGATGATGATGATGATGATGACGATGACGATGACGATGTTGATGATGATGATGATAATGATGATGATGGCCATGGCGGTGATGATGATGGTGTCCCGATGATGGTGATGTTGATGATGCTGCTGATGATAATGATGGTGTCCCGATGATGTCGGTGATGTTGATGATCCTGATGATGTTGATGATGATATGATGGGATGATGATGATAATGAAGATGATGATGGTGTCCCGATGATGACGATGAGGTTGATGATGATGCTGTTGATGGTGTTTCGATGATGATGGTGTCCTGGTGATGATGATGATGTTGATGACGATGATGATGATAACGATGACGATAGAGATGTCACAGTGATGATGATGTTGATGATGAGGATGAAGACGAGGTGGTGATGGTGATTTTGATGGTGGTGGCACGATGCGGATGATGCTGATGTTGATTATGATGATGCTGGTGTCCCGATGATTCTGATGATGATGATGGTGATGATGTTGATGATGATGATGATGGTGACGAAGATGGTGGTGTACCGGTGATGATAAAATTGATGATGATGTTGCTGATGATGATGGTGTCCCGATGATGATGATGCTGATGATGTTGATGATGATGTTCATGATGGTGAAAGGATGATGGTGATGATGGTGGTGTTCGATGGTGATGATGATGATGGTGTCCCGATGATGATGATGCTGTTGATGTGATGATGGCTGCGATGATGGTGTCCCGATGATGGTGATGATGGTGATGATGATGGTGTCCCGATGGTGATGATGATGATGCTGATGATGCTAATGTTGCTGATGATGATGATGGTGTCCCGAAAATGATGATGTTGCTGATGATGATGATGTTGGTGATCCGGATGATGTTGATGATGATGAGATGGTGATGATGATGATGATGAGATGATGATGGTGTCCCGATGGTGACGATGATGATGCTGAGGTTGATGATGATGCGGTTGATGATCATGATGGTGATGCTGGTGTCCCGATGATGATGATGTGGATGATGATGATGACGATGGTGCTTATCGATGGTCATGATGGTGTCGATGAGAAGGATGATGATGAGGTGGTGATGAGTTTGATGATGGCGGCCCAATGATGATGATGCTGATGTTGATGATAATACAAAAAAATCAAAATGAGGATGATGATGGTAACGATGATGATGGTGTCCCGATGATGATGATGTTGATGGTGATGTTGCTGCTGATAATGATGGTGCCCCGATGATGATGATGACGATGTTGTTCATGATGCTGAGATGATGATTATGCTGATGGTGGTGTGCCGATGATGATGATGGTGTCTCGATGATGATGATTTTGATGATGATGATGATGATGGTGGCGAGATGGTGTCCCGAGGATTATGATGATGGTGATGATGATGTTGATGATGATACTGATGAGGTGATGATGATGGTGTCCCGATGATGATGATGATGATCATGACGTTGATGACGATGATTTCGATGATGGTGATGACGTTGATTGTGAGATCGATTGTGATATCGGTAGTGATATCGATAGTGAGACCTAACGTGAGGTAGATTGTGAGATCGATAGTCAGATCGATACTGAGACCGATTATGAGATCGATAAGCACATCGATTGTGAGATCGATCGAATGAAATAGACCGAATGATATCGATTGTGAGATCGATCGACGGAGATCGATCGAGCGAGACCGATAGTGAGATCGATAGTAAGATCGATAGTGAGACCGATCGAGTGAGACGTTGGTTCCCCCCCGAACCTCCTTATCACCCGAAGGGTGGTCGTATACGTATATGTATATCTATATACATACAAGACTGCAGTGGCGCTTCGCGCCATGCACATTGTTCCTTGAAGTTTGGTACGCAGGCGGAATAACAGGAAAGTCAAACCGACAATTTAGCGATAACTCCTTGTTGCCTTTTTCCGGCATCGCCTCTATAATAATGTTATACGTTATCCTTCCTCCATGCTTCTTCATTTTCGCCATACCCTGCGCAGTCGCCCCATCCTCCTCAGCTCTTTTTTGCGGAGGCTCCTCCTTGGAGAGTCTCTGGGGGCCTCGCAAAAGTTGCTTCAGGCTTTCTTAAAGCCTTCTCGAAGCCTCCTGGGCGTATTCTGGGGGCCTCTGGGGGCGTCCTCGGGCCACCATGCCTCCAACCACGGTCTCCCTGAACGACGGGGTCACGATTTGGAATGCTTCGGAGGGTCTCTTTGGGCCGCCATGGGGTTCTCTGAAGGCCATCTTGGACCCGTGTTGTGCCGTTTTGGGGCTCTCTTGGACTGCCTGGAAGTTCTTTCGGATGGTTGTGGGGCGATCTGGGAGCCTCCCAGGCGGCTTCGGACGCCCAGAAGACCGCCGTCTTGGAGCGTCGGGAAACCGAAAAGAGGAGCCAAAAACCAATAGGAAATCAATGATTTGTGCCTCTGGGGGCCTTCTTGGGGGTGCTTTTGGAGGCCTCTTTGGGGCCGTCCTGGAGGCCTCTTGGGCCATCTTGAGGTCACGTCGGTCACTCTTGGAGCGCTTTTGTGCTGTCTTGGGGGTCTCTGGGACGTCTCCGATGACCCCCCTGGTCGCCCTAGGTGTGCTGGGGAGGCTTGGCAAAACGCCCTGCGAGGCCCGGGGGCCGCTTCGAGGCCCGTCCAGAGGGCCCCGAAGTCCCAAATCCCGGAAGTCAGTTTTTTGTTGGGGGGGGGGCACCCGGGCCGGGCTTGCAAAGATATAGGGAGAGCAGTACATATATATATATATATATATATATATAAAGCATATATATGTATATAATACATATATATATACATATATATATATATATATATATATATATATATATATACATATATATATACACACAAGACTGCAGTGGCGCTTCGCGCCATACACCTTGGTCCTTGAAGTCTGGTACGCAGGCGGAATAGCAGGAAGGTCAAGCCCACAAATTCGCGATAACTTCTTGTTGCCTTTTTCAGCATCGCTGCTATAATAATGTTATTCGTTATCCTTCCTCGTGTAAGCAGCAGCGTAGCGTAGACAGTGCGGTGTAGCATTGATGTGAAGGCGCGTGCACGTAGGACGTGCTGCTGCTCGGCCAGCCTGCCGCCTCCGTAGCCACAAGGCTCGAGGGCGGGAGGGCGGTTTTCCAGCCTTGAAACCTGAGCCACTAGTACTGTAAAACAATCTCTTGCACACCATCCGTGCTCTTGATTCTTGTCCTTGATGTTTGGGGGTGGGAGTAGTTTGAGAGATATCTTAGGGGGAAGGGACACCCGAACGGATTATGAGCCCAACGCTGACCTTGCCGAATCGGCAATGTTGCGTGGGAAAGTGGAGATAGCTGTGAGGCAAGAGGTGCAGGCTTTGAACGTGAGGGCCAGGGCCGAGTGCTCAGGAACTGTTGGCCGAAACCTTTCCTGACATGAACGGGAAGCGCGTGAAAGGACAGAGCTGCGCAAGAACGTGCAGCATCATCACGATAAAATGTAATGTAGGCGAGCTCTCCGAACGTCCACAGGGGATACCTACGGACACGCGCTCCCCGAACGTCCACAAGGAGAGTCCTGATTATCCTCCTCACTTCTATGTACGCCTCCAATGTCGTCCGTCTATCCCTCACTTATCTGTTGTGTTCGAAGGCCCGTCCGAAGGCACACACACACACGCACACACACACACACACAGGGGGAAGAGGCTCTGGTACGTTTTAGAAGACCTCCTCAAAAGCATTTGCTAGGGGGATGTCTCGAGAGAAACGCTTACCTACTTATCTGATGTGTTCGAGTAGGAGGGGGCGAAGGAGATGGACGAACGTGAGGAGCAGACGGCCCTCACGTCTGCCCAACAGAGCCTCACAATACGATCACATACAAGAACTTAGTATAGAGGAAGTATCATATACAAAGACCATCGTACACGAGGAAGATCATATACAACGAAGGCCATATTCAAACAAGATCATATACAACTAAGGGGCCGCCCACCCGCCGTCTCGCATATAGGCGACTGCACCGCCCCTACTCCCGGGGGTCCCTGGGCGGCCATAGCGTATCTCTGGGATTGTCCAGGGCTTCAATGACGGTCCAGGAAGCCCACCCAGGCCACCAAGATAGCCCAGAATCGCTCCAAGGCGGCCCAAGATGGCCTCCAGACGGCCCAAAAGGCCTCCAACACGCCCCAACAGGCCTCCAAGAGCCCTGCCAAGAGACATCATATACAAGGAATGTCATAGACAAGGGCGATCATATACAAGAACTTAATCCGCCGACCCCTTGGGGATCATCGGCGTGTGAGATGCTCCCCCCTCCCCCGGGAGCCCGGTTTGGTCGATTTGGAAGGGGGGGGGTGCCCCCGACGAGCGCGTCACGGGCTCTTCCGGGCCCAAGAGGGCTTAAGGATGGGCCAAGAAGGCCCCAAGAGGGTTCCAAGACGGCCCACGAGGGCCCCGGGACGCTAAACGAGCGCTCCAAGACGCCCAAGATGGCCCCAAGACGGGCCAAGAGGCCTCCAAGACGGCCCCAGAGGTCCCAAACAAGCCTCCCAAGAGGGCCCCGAGAGGCTAAAATTGTTGAATTTCCATTGTGTTTTTCTGTGCTTTTTGCCTTTTCGCCTTTTCGGCTTCCCGACGTTCCAAGACGGCCCAAGAGGCCCCGAAGACAGCCCCAAGACGGCCCAAGAGGCCCCCGAAACGGCCCCAAGACGGCCCAAGATAGCCCCAAGACGGCCCAAGAGGTCCCCAAGACGGCCCAAGAGGGCCCCAAACCGGCCCAAGAGGGGCCCAAGACGGCCCCAGGAGGGGGCCCAGGCAGGGAACCCGAACGGAAATTGCAAGCCCTCGGCCCCAAGAAGCCTCCAGGAGGCCCCAAGAAGCCCCCAAGAGGCTCCAAGAGGCCCACCAGAGGCCCAAAAGCGGCCCCAAAACGGCCCCCAAAGGGCCTCAAAGTGCTGCCAGGAGGCCCCCGAGAGACCTACCAGGAGTCCCAAGGGGTCGGCGGTGCGGCGTAAGCCAAAGAATCCACGTCCGGAGGTGACGTGCTGAGCGGCAGCGTTTTTCGGCGAACGCCTTAATGCAACGTATCCAATGTATCCAAAGATTCCATAATTGCAACATGTTGTATTGTGTTACATTATTATGTCTCCCCCCTTAATCCCCCCCCAGGGCCGCCGCCGAGTCGCCGACCCCTTTCGTCCACTAATTCAACAACCTACAAAAACCGATGGACATCATTGATTTCGGCCTGGGAGCTGCGCCACACCGCCGGACCAAGAGGACTCCCCCCTTCTGGGGTCCTAAAAACTCACAAAAACACATGAAAAATTAACACATTCGGCCTCTTGGGCCTCTTGGGGCTCCAAGAGGGCCTCAAGATGGCCCTAAGACGGCCCAAGATATTCCCAACGGGGGCCCATGAGGCCCCCAAAACGGCCCCAAGAGGGCCCCAAAAGCTCCAAAGACGGCCCAACAGGGCCCAAGAACGCCCATAACTGCGCCTCCAGACGCCGAAATCATTGATTTTCCGAGGGTTCTTGCAATATTTTAGCGTTTTCGTCTTTTTCGGCTTTCAAAAATCCATGACGGCCCAAGCAGCTTCCAGAATCGCCCCAAAACGGCCAAAAAAAAAACCCAAAAGGGCCCCAAGACGGCCCAAGAGGGCCCCAAAACAACCGAAAAAGGCCCCCAAAACGGTCCAAGAGGCAGCGAAGACGGCCCAAGAGGACCACAAGAGGGCTCCAATGCGGCCGCGAGAGGCCCCCAAGACAGCCTCCGAGGGGGCGAAACGGCGCAACAGCGCCCCAAGACGGCCCAAGACGCCCCCACGAGGCCCCAAGAGGCCCCAAACAACCCTCCAAAAAGTCCCCCAGAAGCCTCCAAAGAGCCTCCAACAAACCCCCCAAAAGGCCACACAGCGACTGGTGTGTAATGTTATTTTCCCCCCTCTGGGCGAACTGCGGCGCAGCGCCAGCCAGGTGGAAATTGGTCACTGCGGCGCCCATGATTGGAGCCGGCGATGGAAGGGAAAATGGGGAGGGTGTATGAAAAGGAAGGAGGGGGGAAAACCCCCAAAGAAGCACCCAAAAGGCCCAAAAACAACTCCCAGGAGGCCTCCAGGAGGCCCCCAAAAGGCTCCCAAGAGGCCCCGCGACGACGTGACTGTACGTGCTCCGGACGTGCACCCCGCGAAGCGAGAGGAATCCACGTCCGGACTGCAGCGAAGCGTCTCGGCAGTCCGACAGGGCGGGTGTGTGACGCCAGGGCCCAGCCACGATGCGTCAAGGAAGGCCAATTGCAAAATTATCCCGGCAAAGCAACCTAACATCGATATGTAGAAGCATAGCTGGAGGCATGCAGCAGCAGTAACAGTCACAGTAGTAGTAGCAATAAGAGCAGGAGAGATGAAACAGTGGTAACAGTGAAGTAGTAGTTGTAGTTGGCTGGAGTGAACGAGTGAATTATCCCGGCAAAGCAACCTAACAGCCATGTGTAGGAGCATATCTGGAAGCATTCCCCTTAAGATTCGGATGAGAATCCAGTTGTAGAATTCTGCTGTTCTCGCAGTCGTAGTCGCATTCGCGATGACAGTCGCAGTGGCAACGGCAGTCGCAGTCACAGCCTCAGCCTCAGCCTGCCTCAGCCTCAGCCTCAGCCTGCCTCAGCCTCAGCCTGCCTCAGCCTCAGCCTCAGCCGCTTCAGCCTCAGCCTCAGTCTGCCTTCAGCCTCGGCCTCAGCCTCAGCCTGCCTCAGCCTCAGCCTGCATCAGCCTCAGCCTCAGCCTCAGCCTGCCTCAGCATCAGCCTGCCTCAGCCTCAGCCTCAGCCTCAGCCTGCCTCAGCCTCAGCCTCAGCCTGCTTCAGCCTCAGCCTCAGTCTGCCGTCGGCCTCGGCCTCAGCCTCAGCCTGCCTCAGCCTCAGCCTGCATCAGCCTCAGCCTCAGCACGAAGCGACCCAGCTAGAAGGACAAAGCGCTGAATGTACACCGATGTGTTCGACGACTGCGTATGTAATGATGTGACGATATACAGACTGAGCCCTTCGTGAATGTCTACATGTTTTTCTGACGCCTACAAACGGCGCTGACGTGTGTGAGAAAATTGTCCGCGCAGCAAAAGCCGGCGAAGCGTGCGGGAGCTCGCACGCTGAGACAGACTACGTCTGCAGACCGCCAGCTGCAAAAGGTTGCGAGCGGCTCTTGGAAGATGTTTACGGAACGGAGCTACGGTGTCTGAAAACATTGGCATCGAAGCGAAGAGCCTCGGAGCCCTGCAACCTGAGAAACACCGCAGGAACTCGCATACTGAAAAGGAATGCATTGCAAACCGCACGCTGCGAACCCTGCAGGCTGAGAAGCACCGCAGGATGTCGCATGCTGAAAAGCACTTGTACTGCAGAGCGCTAGCACTCCATCTCGGGCTCGGACCCCCCCGTCCTGATCCAGAACGTGTCCGGCCACGGCCTGAAAATGCCGTTCCAACTCCCGAGGATCAGCTGGCACTCCGGCTCTGGGACACTCCAGTACGTCTTGAGCACCTTGAGCCAGGCCCCATCTCGGGATCCCCACAGCACGCTGTACTTGACCGAGACCGTGCCGAACTCATAACAATTGACCTCCGAAAGACCTGCGATGCGGTGGTTCTGAGCCAGGACGAGGTCCGCATGGTCGAGCGTCGGCACCGTACGCCCATGCCCAGACGGACCATCCACGGCGAGCCACATCATCTGAGACAGCGTCTGGAGGGCGGTCGACAGGCGACTGGCGACTGGCGACGACGAGCTGGTCTTGGACTGTCAGGAACGCTACACGACCAAAAGAAAACGAAGCACGACCGAGGAAACACCAGAGCTCCTAGCTGGGAGGCGAGATCAAGGGGGACGAGGAAGAAGGGAAGAGGAGGAGGAGGAAGAGTCAGAGCAAGAGTAACGGTGAGAGTAAGAGTCAGAGTAAGAGTAAGGCGAACTGCACGAGTCGGAGTAAGAGTCAGGGCAAGAGGCCCCCCAAGCGGCCCCAAGAGGCCCCCAAGAGGCCCCCAAGAGGCCCCCAAAAGGCCCCAAGAGGCCCCAAGAGGCCCCCAAGAGGCCCCCAAGAGGCCCCCAAGAGGCCCCCAAGAGGCCCCACGAGGCTCCAAGAGGCCCTCCAAGGGCTGGTGGTACTCGGCTTTCGGCCGCCCTTCGGGTTTGATCACTGCTCCTTATCAATCCCACCAGCCCTTTGGGCGTGAGTGGTTTAGGGAGCCCGCTCTGTTCTCAGCCCCCCTTCTTCCCCTTCGGGGAGGGGTTTACCCCTCCCCCTACCCCCTCCCCCTGGGCCTGGAGAGGGCGCCCCGCGGGTCGTTTGAGGGGTCTTTTTCGACTCCTGGGAGGGCTAAAAAAACGACGACCCTCACGAGGATTCTGGCCCCGACGGGGGGGCACCGTCTGGTCCCCCTCCTCTTCTTTAAAGCCAGAATCATTGATTGTACTACGGTTTTGGCCCCATTTTGGCGTCCTGAGGGGGCCGCGCTCATCTTCCTTCACAGCAAAATCATTGATTTTACGAAGGTTTTCGGCTCATTTTGTCCTTCTCAGGGGGCAGCTCTCATTTGCGCTTTTGAGGAGGTCGCAAGAGGCCCCAAGATGGCCCCAAGAGGCCCCCAGGAGGCTCCCAAGAGGCCTCCAAGAGGCCCCCAAGAGGCCCCCAAGCGGCCCCAAGAGGCCCCCAAGAGGCCCCCAAGAGGCCCCCAAGAGGCCCCAAGAGGCCCCAAGAGGCCCCCAAGAGGCCCCAAGAGGCTGAGAAGCACCGCAGGAACTCGCATGCTTTCGAACACTACTGCTCGAGACCGCAGCTGGAGAGCGGCAGACCGCAGGCTGAGAAGCACCGCGGGCAGGGAGACTTGCAAAACTCAGATGTCCTGATCGTCTTGGAGGAAGTCACGCCAGTCCGGCGGCTGCCAAGAATCGATGATGCGCCTGGAGCCACCGCCCGTGCTGCCGCCGATGTCCAGGTAGTCGCCATCGGCCCTGAACAGACGGCCGTGCCCCAACGCCAGAATCGCTTGGTTGCGGATTTGAAGCAGCTCTCCGCTCTCAAACATCTGCAACACGTCCAGCTGCCTGCGCGTGAAGTTCGGCTTTGGCTGGCCAGCCTGGGCAGACAGATGGCGGGAAAGCCGCTCCCCCTCGTTGTAGCGCGCGATGGCCTCGGCCTTCTGGTGGTGCAGCCGGCGCCGCTGTTGCCGCAGAGCTTCCTCGGGAACTGCTGCATCACGGCCCTCACTGTGATCAGCTTGCAACGCTTGCGTTAGCCAATCAACGTCGAAGCGCCCTGAGAAGGCCAGCACCTCCCAGATCTGTTTGGTACCGGCCACACGTTGCAAATGGCGATGCCACCGCTTACGCTTCTGGTCTTTCACAAACTTGGCGACGCTACCCAGACCTGCACCCTTGGCCTGGCCACCTTTTCCCGCAGGCTGAGAAGCACCGTGAGAACCTTTCTTACCGCCTGGCCCTTTGTTAGGACCCTGCGGAACCGCATGGCCCCCTTGTGGCGCAGACTTGCCTCTCGCTTTTCCCTTTTCGACATCCCGTTCCTGAAGCGCACGCTGCTGCCGCGACTGCTCGTACTGGTCGCGAGCTACTCTGACCAATTCCTGGCGCTCAGGCTCCGTGAGAACGTAGCGCATGTCGTCGATGTTCTTGCTCCGCAGAAAGTCATGTCGAAGCTTAAGGACAGAGAGAATGGCTCGGCCAGTCTCCTCCTGAGACGCAAAGGCCGCGTCATATTCCGAGCCAGGCTGAGGAGCGCCAGCTGGATCAGTGTCCGCTGGCTCCGTGGACTTCCTCTTTTTGAAAAGCAAGAGACTGAGATGATGGAGGACTTTCGGATCGTACTCCTCGTCGTACCTTCGTCCCAAAGCTGCCTCAGCTCCCTGTGCAAGTCGTTCGCGCGATTCTGAACGACATCCTCGACGTAGTCGGGATCACCCGGTGAAGTCGGTGAAAGCGGAGGAGTAGAACTCGGCGACCGATCCCAATGCACAGAAGACTCGGCGTCCGCCTGTACGCTGACGTCGGCGTCGGAGACGTTTTCGACGACAATCTTCCGCCTCTTGCTCTCCCCAGGCTGAATAGCACCAGGGAGAGTGAGCACAACCGCCACCGCATCGTGTGCGTCGTTGCGCATGCCACGATCCGTAAAAGACGCGCCAACGGCAATGGAGCAGAAACGGGCGACTGCTCCGCAGACCGCGACGTGGTCGCCTTTGAGGTCGGCCGGAGTGGCATGGACCTCCCAGAGCTTCTCGTCGTTCTGCTGGCGCTGGTAAGCCTCCCGCGCCTCCTGGAAAGTCAGGTTGTCGTCGCCGACTACAAGCAGAACGACTGGCACGTGCGGCTCCGAAGCATTGAGAATCTGAGCCATGCAGTCCAGGTGCAAGCGGAGATGGCGAACTGTCCGCTTTCGAGTCTGGATGGTCGGCGGTTTCTTGCCGCACACGATGTGCATGTTGGCGATCACCACGTGGAACTTGTCATGGCCTGGTTTGTTCACCTCAAAATGTGAAATAACAGCATCAATCTCTCGGCCGCTAGGAGGCCTGTAAACTTTGCTGTCTTCGCACAGAGTCAGTTCCGCAGGCTGAGAAGCACCGCGGAACCCCCAGAGAGTCAAGTAGTTGTCGACCTCCGAGAAGCGAATGCCATCACCGAAAGGCTTACTGAGGATCTCTGTCACGTTGATCCCTGCTCGGCGAAAGCCTTCACGGAACGCACCGACCTCGCAGCCACAGACAATATCAGCATCAGCGGTCTCCACTATCGTGGCGCACACCCTTCCGAAGTTAGCGCAGTGAGTGGCCGCCTGCTTACCAGTCATCATGCCCTGCTCGAACCCGAAATTGAACGAGGCGACCGTGAAAGACGCAGGCTGCACAGCGCCAGAACCAGGCGTCTGTCCACCTTCCTCCGCAGGCTGAGAAGCACCGCGAGGCGGCGCAGGCTGAGAAGCACCGCGAGGCGGCGACACTTCGGACGAGCCTCGCGGAGCAGAGGCTGCGGATGAACGTTGGACATGGGGGTACGGCCAGGGGAACGCCATTGCAATCGAAACTCAGTGGACTGCAGTGAATGAATGCAGTGGCACGATTGAATGCAGTGGACTGCAGTGTCACTAGCAAGTCCTGAACCAAACACGGCTGTGGCGGAAGGATTATGAAGCGTCTGGCTATTCAAAATGTGGCCCGGGAATGGAGTTCTGGGAACTCGAAGACCAGGAAGTGGACTAGAGTTGGCTCCGGGCATCCAAAATGTGGCCCAGGAATGGAGTTCTGGGAACTCGAAGAGCACGAAGTGTGTGACTGTTGCATCCGGCCCTCCGCGATGTGTAGAAGCATATCTGAAAGCATTCCCCTTAAGATTCAGATGAAAATCCAGTTGTCGAATTCTGCTGTTCTCGCAGTCGTAGTCGCATTCGCGATGACAGTCGCAGCGGCAACGGCAGTCGCAGTCACAGCCTCAGCCTCAGCCTGCCTCCTCCTCCTCCTCCTCTTTCTCCTGCTCCTCCTCCTCCTCCTCCTCCTCCTCCTCCTCCTCTTCCTCCTGCTCGTCCTCGTTCTCGTCCTCCTCGTCTTGCTCGTCCTCCTCCTCCTGGTGCTCTCTCCTCCTCCTCCTCCTCCTCCTCCTCCTCCTCCTCCTCCTCCTGGTGGTCCTCGTTCTCCTCCTCCTGGTGCTCTCCCCCCCCTCCTCCTCCTCGTCCTCCTCCTCCTCCTCCTCCTCGTCCTCCTCCTCCTCTCCTCCTCCTCCTCCTCCTCCTCCTCCTCCTCCTCCTCCTCCTGGTAGTCCTCCCCCTCCCCTCCCTCCTCCTCCTCCTCCTCCTCCTCTTCCTGGTCGTCCTCGTTCTCGTCCTCCTCGTCTTGCTCGTCCTCCTCCTCCAGGTGTTCTCTCCTCCTCCTCCTCCTCCTCCTCCTCCTCCTCCTCCTCCTCCTCCTCCTCCTCCTCCTGGTGGTCCTCGTTCTCCTCCTCCTGGTACTCTCCCCCCCCCTCCTCCTCCTCCTCCTCGTCCTCGTCCTCCTCCTCCTCCTCCTCCTCTTCCTCCTCCTCCTCCTCCTCCTCCTCCTCCTCCTCCTCCTCCTCCTGGTACTCCTCCCCCTCCCCTCCTCCTCCTCCTCCTCCTCCTCTTCCTGGTCGTCCTCCTCCTCCTGGTCGTCCTCCTTCTCCTGCTCGTCCTCCTCCTCCTCCTGCTCGTCCTTCTTCTCCTGCTCCTCCTGCTCCTCGTCCTGCTCCTGCTCGTCCTCGTCCTCCTGGTCTTGCTCGTCCTCCTCCTCGTCGTGCTCTTGCCCCTGCTGAAAATGTGGCCCAGGAATGGGAGTTCTGGGAAGTCGAAGAGCACGAAGTTCTCGAAGAGCACGAAGTGGCCTACAGTTGGCTCCGGGCATTCAAAATGTGGCCCGGGAATGGAGTTCTGGGAACTCGAAAGCACGAAGTGGCCTACAGTTGGCTCCGGGCATTCAAAATGTGGCCCGGGAATGGAGTTCTGGGAACTCGAAGAGCACGAAGTGGCCTACAGTTGGCTCCGGGCATCAAAATGTGGCCCGGGAATGGAGTTCTGGGAACTCGAAGAGCACGAAGTGTGTGACTGTTGCATCCGGTTATTCCAATGTGGCCCGGGAATGGCGTTCTGGGATCTCGAAGAGCACGAAGTGTGTGACTGTTGCATCCGGGTATTGAGAATGTGGCCTGGGAATGGAGTTCTGGGAAGTCGAAGAGCACGAAGTGTGTGACTGTTGGTGAAAAACGAGCCCGGCACCCTGCCGCCCGGCAACTCCCCAACACCTGCCCGGACCCCCCTGTGGAGTGATCTGTGAGCTCTTTTGAGTCAACTAGAAACCTATCAGTCTTCGCTGTTAGGTAAAAATCACCCCAAACAGGCTTGAAGTCGCCGAAGGACCACCCAAAAACGGCCCAACGAGCTCCAGAAAAGGTCCCAAGAACTCACCAAAATGCTGCATCTTGACTAGACCCGGCTATGACGGCTCAAGGAGGATGCGGAAAAGACATCAAAACAAATACGGCGAACACACAAAACTACGAGCACGGAGCCCGTAAGAACACGGACAAGCAGCTGCCGCCACAGCGGCGGAAGGCGGCCGCTGGCCCTCGGAAAGAAAAACAACGACCATATTTTCGGAAACTGGAGGCGAATAACCTATGTTTATGTGCACATATAGATGTATACACACATACACGTTTGCACGACATGCATAAAAATGTATACAAACGTGGAAATGGACATGTACATGTGTACGTGTATGCACACATTATGTACATGTATGTGCGCATGTATGTTTACATGTAAATGCATGTCTACACGAATTTGCACGTAAACACATTCCCCAAGCAGTGTTTGCACTGAGGGGGTTTTATTCCTTTTCTACGGGACTGGGCGTGTGTAGCGGTCTGGCGGTTATGTTGTCGCCGTCGCCGCGCCGTCGCCGCCTCGTCGCCGCCCGTTGTCTGGGCCTGCGTGGCGGTCTGGCGGCACCGTTGTCGCATTCGCCGCCCCGTCGCCGCCACGTCGCCGCCCGTCGTTTGGGCGCGGGTGGCGGTCTGGCGGCACGTTGTCGCCGTCGCCGCCCCGTCGCCGCATCGTACCGCCCGCCATCTGGGCCTACATTGCCTGGTATTGCTTTGCATGGTTAAGCCGTGTTGCTTCGCATTGTTTTGCATTGTTTTGCGTTGCTGCGCATTGCGTTGCATTACCACGCCGTGCTTTGTATTGCGCCGCGTTGGCTTACATTGCTTTGCATTGCCGTTGCATCGTCTTGCGCCACGTTACATCGTTTTGCATTGTTTGTGTTGCATTGCATCACATACACCACGTACATACCACCGCATATTTTGCTCCTCATAGATCGCACAGCATCGATTGCACCACATACGTCCTCCTCTTTGAAAAGGTTATTAAGATCTACCTCCCCCACCCCCACCCGGACTCAACGCGTCACCTTTTTCGCATTGCACTTTACGTGCGATTTTGCCCCATCGCCCATCCTAAAAATTAATTCGCGTCATCCAAAGCAAACGCTCGTCGACCCCCGCCCCCCTCATCCTCTGCAAAAAAATATGCGCGCACACTCGTTTGCAAAGAATGATCCATCTTCAAGACCCCACTGTGGAAGCCGGACGAAGTGCGCACACGTGCGCGCCGTCGCGAGCGCATGCCGAAATTCTTCAAAAATCCTGCGCCTGGCTTCCAGCGCTTGGCCTGTCCAGAGGACGCAGGCGTTCCCCTGCACGTGCTATCGCGCAGCGCTTGTCCGCTGCCAATATTGCATTGACACTCGGGCACTGCTGGACCGAATCCCGAATCATGCTC
>CAUYUJ010019471.1:711840-716840 GCA_963575745.1 Prorocentrum cordatum
ATGAACCCACTCGGACAGCAAATGATGCCACCACCGAAACCATATATCAAAACTCAACGAGGTATTCTGTAACATGCCGACTGGAACACTAACACACAATGCGCGCACTCCTGCCCAGTGGCTATGCCCCTCTATCTACTGCTGACACGTTGCGTTCTATATACGTGACTTAGTTGTATGTATACACGGTTGGCGATCACGCATGCGGCTTTCGTGCGGGAACACGAACACATAATATAGAATATGCGTGTGTACTTGTATCTTTCTGGCGTCTGATATATTGAATCACGTGAAGTGACAGCGCGGGAACAGGGGGGAGCCGCCCAGGAGCCTGGGGAATCGAGAACCAGACGTCAAATCCCGCAGGGGCCACGAGAAAAGCTTCCCAGGGAGAACCCGATACCCACTTCGAGCGCCACCCTGGCGAAGAGGCGGTGGGCCCAACATAGGTGGAGCCCAAAAAAGGCTGCGAAGTAATAGGCGGCGGTGGACCCCCGCTCCGGGCAAGGTAAGCCCATACTTCTACATAAGGACTGTATACAGCCATGATTTCCGAAGCTCTTCTGCTTCAGCTCGCCTCGGGGAAGCTCCAGAGAGCACGAGGAAACCCCCAGGAAGACCCACGACAGCCCAGGAGGGCCCTACGACGGCCCCAAGACTGCCCGAGAGCCCTCGAAGACGGCCCCAGCAGAAGAGGAAAAAACGACATAAACATAAACTCTTGGCGCTCCGAGCGGGTCTCTTGGATCTGCGCTGGACCCTCCTCCCTGGCGCGCGGAGCGCGGGGGGGCCCAGCGCGGAGCCAAGAAATCCGCGCGGAGCGCCAAAAGTTTATGTTTATGGCGCGTCTTCCTCTTCAACTGGTGGAAGTCTTCCACGGGCGGGGCCTGCCGCAGGCCGCCGGGATACACCGTGAACTTCTGCGTGGCTTGGTCGACGCAGCTCGTGAAGTCCCACGCGCCCTCGCCCTTCGGCAGCTCGGAGACGGCGCTCTGCGCGAAGTCGTGCTGAACCGGACCTCGCGGAGGCTCTGCGCCTGGCCGGCCGGCGACGGCGCTCGTGCCGACACGGTAGAGGAGGTCGTGCTTCTGTTCGCCGCTCAGCGCCGTGAGGCACTTCAGCTGCACAAAGCCTTTGCCGCTGGCCCGGAATGACCGAGCCCCCTTGCTCGTTCCCTGCCCCTCTGCCTGCAGCATCATCTTGAACGTTGCGGCAGTGCCACTGCGGAGCGTGATCTCGAACTCCCCCGACACCGCCTGGCACTTCGACCTCAGCTTGCTGGCGTCCACTTCCCAGAAGATGCAACGATTGCCGCTGTCCGGGTCCAGCACCGTCTGCAGCTGAGGGGGCGCCTCCTGCTGTGAGGGGCAACGTCAGGAGGGACCGACTGAGGCGGAAGCATCGACCTGTGATCGGCGATACATCGCCGATAGATCGGCGATAAGCCCCCGACAGCGAATCCGTAATTACGTTCCTGGGCGGGGTGGGCCATCGGCCCCCGTCGGCGATCCATAGGCGATCGGGGGTCGACGCCTCCCCCCTGGAGCGTATCCCCGCCTATCGGCTGCACGCAAGGGTGACCCTAGGCAAGAGTGACCTGTGGTGCGCGGCCGTAATTAGGGAGGAGGAGGAGGAGGAGGAGGAGGAGGAGGAGGAGGAGGAGGAGGAGGAGAGTCCAAATCCAAGCAATCCAAGCGCGCCAGGCAGTGCAGGTCGGACCCGTGTGGGCCCGCACCAAAGGTCACTCCGGCGAATGGTCACTCTTACGCGCAGCCGAGCCCAGCGTTGCCCCTGATGCAGCAAAGAGGAGCGCGGCTCCGGGACCACGCGGGGCATCATCGCACCGCTGTCGCCACAGCACACCTGGGACAGCGGCGGGAACCCACACGGACTCGCTGCGGGGAGCCCGCCGGCGAGCGCGACCGTGCCGAACACCACCGGCAGCAGCACCAGCGCAGAGGCGCCCTCTGCCTCCTGGTGCCCCGGCGCAGGAGGAGGAGGAGGAGGAGGAGGAGGAGGACGACGACGACGAGCAGGAGGAGGAGGTGCCCCCGCCCCTGGGCGCGAGGCGCCGTCCTCGCGCGGCGGAGTCCCTGCAGTGAGCTCCGCCAGCGGCGGCGGGAAGGCGGGGCAACAGCCCCCCGCCTCGCGGGAGGGCGCCAGCTGCGCACCCGCAGCGAGCCTGGCAGGGACCCTCCTGGGGGCCGGGAGCAGTGCCCCTGCCGTGCCCTCCTCCCGGCCTGGCCGGGGAGGCCTGCGTGCACCGCTCCTCTGGGCCCAGGAGGGGCCCGTCCAGGATATCGGCGCGGGGGACCAGCGGGCGCCCTCGGACCTCGGGCGGCGGCCCCACGGGAACGGAGGGGCAGGCGGTCTCGAACTGGTCGAAGGTGCGCAGGCGGCACAGCTCCGAGGGGGCCGGGGCCTGCGGCGGCCCCACGGGGCTGGCGGTCTCGAACTGGTCGAAGGTGCGCAGGCGGCACAACTCCGAGGGGGCCAAGACGTGCGGCGGCCCCACGGGAGCGGAGGGGCAGGCGGTCTCGAACTGGTCGAAGGTGCGCAGGCGGCACAGCTCCGAGGGGGCCGGGACGTGCGGCAGCCCCACGGGACTGGGCCACTCGGATGGCTCGGCTGGCACTTCAGGGCGGTCGGCGGCCGTCGGCGTCCGACGGAGGTCAGACTGCGGCGGGGGTGGGACGATCGGCATCGCGGCGGGCGAGTCCGGGCCCTGGCCCTCGTCAGGCTCATGGGAGGGGCGATGCATCTGGGCAGGCGCCGTGGCATGACGCTGCAAGCTCCCCGGGCTCGGTGGGGCGCCAGCGACGTGCACAAAGGTGTGGCGAACGCCGACCTCGGGCGTCTCGACAACCTCTGGGCCTGGAGCTGGCACCCAGCATGTGCTCGCATCGACTGTTGCGCGTGGAAGTGGGGGGCCATCTCCAGCAACGCTGGCGGTCGTGGACGGGCTTGCCGGCATGCCGATCTCCACGTCGCCCACGCGGGGCGCGTCGCCGAGGAGCTTGCTCGGAGCGGCAGCGTGCCGCTGGAGGTCGCCCGGGATCTCGGGCGCGGTGTCCAAGAGCGTGCTGCGCGCTTCGATGGTGGGCCCCCCCGCCAACCCACGGTGCAGCCGAGCGGCACGGTCCCCGAACTGCGCCATTCGGCACTAAACCTAGCTGCGTCGGCGGATCGAAGGATCGTGAGATGTCCGACGCCCGCTCCCCAGTTCCTGGGCCGACCTTGAGTCAAAATGGTTACCGATCGCGGGACAAATCCCCTGGACATCCTGCCCTGAAAGCAATTGGCGTTCCGCCCAGTGTCACCCTGGATTGTACCATCCTGAGCTGTCGCACTAGAGTTCACGTCACAAGTGATTCCGAGGGCCAGGCTCCCATGGCTCAGGCTGGCCCTCCTCTTCTTACAATGATTACAAATATTGATATGAGTATTGATATGTTTATTCGTCGCATGTTCATATGATACCTAGTATTGTTACTCATTATCCTCCTCCTGCTCCTCCTCCTCCTCATCATCATCATCACCACCACCGTCATCATCATCATCATCATCATCATCATCATCAGCAGCAGCAGCATCATCGTCATCATCAGCATCATCAGCAGCATCAGCATCAGCATCATCATCATCGTCGTGGTCATCATCATCATCAGCAGCAGCATCATCATCGTCATCATCATCATCATCATCATCATCGTCATCATCATGGTCATCATCAGCATGGTCATCATCATCATCATCATCATCATCATCATCATCATCATCATCATCATCATCATCATCATCATCATCATCATCATCCTGAGCAGCAGCATCATCATCATAGTCATCATCATCATCATCATCGTCATCATCATCATGATGGTCATCAGCATTATCATCATCATCATCATCATGATCATCATCATCATCATTATCATCATCATCAGCATCATCATCATCAGCATCATCATCATCATCATCATCATCATCCTCATCCTCATCCTCATCCTCATCCTCATCCTCCTTCTCCTCCTTTTCCTCCTGATCCCTCCTCCACCACCTCCTCCTCCACCCTCCCCCCTCCCCCTTCCCTCATCTCTTCTCCATCCTCCCTCCTCCCTCCTCCCTCCTCCTTCCTCCCTGCCTCCATCCTCCCTCCTCCTTCCTCCCTCCCTCCATCATCCCTCCTACCTCCTCCCTTCCCCCTACTCCCTCCTCCCTCCCCCTCCCTCCTCCCTCATCCCTCCTCCCTCCTCCTCTCCTCCTCCTCCTCCTCCTCATCCTCCTCCTCCTCCTCCTCCTCCTCCTCGTTTTCCTCCTCCCTCCCTCCCTTCCTCCCTCCCTCGTACCCCTCCCTCCCTCCCTCCTCGGCCTCCCTCCCTCTTCCCTCCTCCGCAGCGTCGTGCGGGGATCATCCCTCGACGCACGCCGTCCATGCCAGGTGCCTCGCGCCCCTCTGCACAGAAGACTCGGGCCCGAGCGTCCGCTGCGAGGCCATGCCAGTGCTCACCAGCGGGTCTGCCCGGTGCCAGCACGCCCTGTCCCTGCGCGGCGAGCCACTGCGGGGCGGCCCTCCCGGCAGGGGACCCACGCCCCAGCACGGCGAAGTCCTCGAGTGCCCCCCCCCCCCAGCAGAGGACCTGCTTCCGCTCGCCTAACACGAGGTAGTGTGCTCCTGTCGTGCGCGGCAGCAGCTGGGACGTTGCCTGCCTCTGCCCTTCGAGCAGGTCGCCGGGATCCAAGGCAGACGAAGCGACCCAGCGGGGCTGGCTGCCCTCGAAGTGAAATTCTGGCTTCGCGCATGGCACGGCAACGACTAATGGCATGCATGGCATCTGTATCACCCATGCTCAAGTTACGTTTGCACACGTTCGGGTGCCTTGCCTGTCGCGTGCACCCGATGTAGCTTCTCTTAGGTGCTCAAGTCTATCAGACTGCAACGCCTCACAGCGCCTGGAGGCTCAAAAGTGCCTTCTCAATTCAGCGGAAACTAGAAAGCTTTA
>CAUYUJ010019471.1:719340-729340 GCA_963575745.1 Prorocentrum cordatum
CTTCACGTGGCGCTGCTGGGCGATGTTGGCCGCCATTGGGCGCTACTCGAGCGCTATAGGGCGCTACTGGGCGGTATTTGGCGCTACAGAGGGCTACTGGGCTCCATTTGGTACCATTGAGCGCCGTTGGGCGCGATTCGCCGATGTTCATTCAAAGACGAGCGGAAGCTTCCGTTCTCTACTACTCAGGGAGAGGGACCGAGGAAAATGTGTCCATGGCCGAGGGAGACGGTGGGAGGCAAGTCGGGGATCTTCTGACCCGGGACAATCCAGACCCGGGTCAGTCAGGCCTTGCAGAATCCTGCAAGCTCCTGCAAGATCCTGCACCCAAACCCGGGTCAATGCGACCCTGGCCCTGCGGGATCCTGCAAGATCGGGCGCTCTGGCTGACCCCCGCCTGCACTGACCCCCGTCGCAGGACTCCCGAGCAAGGGAGGAGGGCGCTGGCCCGGTCCTTCGGGCGGTCCATCTCCGCATGCACGTCGGCGAGGGCCAGGCTCATGATGGCCCGGGCCAGCCGGCGGTCGCACCTGTGGAAGTGCGCCAGCTGCTCCTGAGCGCGAGGGGCGGACAGTTAGGTCGGGCATGTCCCCCTACAGGCGGATTTTGGAAGAAATGTTAAAAAAAATGTCGAAACCATTATTCGCAGATAGTCGAAAAAATACTCAAAAAATCGTGCCCTGATGACTTTTTGACAATTTTTGAATATTCCTCCTGTAGAGGGACAGGCCCGACTTGGCGGAGGGGGGGGAGGAGGGCGAACCGCAGGGCACCGTGGAAGCTCGCGGCGGGCGTTTCCTCAAGATCTCCAGCCATCCAGAAGGCTGGTTTTCGAGCCCCGAGCCCGCCGTACGAGACGGACTGGCTCTAGGAATGGGGTCGAGGGATCCGGGGACAAACGTAGTGAAAAAATACACCGGGGAAAAGCCCCAATCAGTGAACGGCCCGAGAGTTTTGCAAGCACCATGCCCGGCCGCAGTTTCGCAAGAGGGCCCTAAGAGGCTAACTCGTTGATTGATGCCTATTCGCTGAAACAGATATAAAGAACTACCTAGAGAGAGAGAGAGAAAGGAAGGGAGAGAGAGAGAGGGGGGAATAAAAGAGAGAGAGAGAGAGAGAGAAAGAGATTGCATAACGCGGAGGAAGAAGCATCATACAGAACGATAAGATAATGTAGGAAACACGAAAGAGTGAGACTGATAGAGAGAGCTACCAAAAGAGAGAGAGAGGGAGAAACCAAAACAAAGAGAGAGAGAGAGAGCGCCCACCGACAGCACTGATATAGAGAGATACCAAGAAAGAGAGAGAACAAACAAAAAAAAACGAGAGAGAGAGAGAGAGGGGGCGCCCACCGACAGCCGCCCACCGAGAGCCGCCCACCGAATCGGCCGGCTACTTTCGCCAATCTCTTGAGGGGGCGCCCACCGAAAACCGGCCCGCTACTTCCGCCAATCTCTTCTATGACGCTAGAGCCGCCCACCGAAATCTCTTGAGAGCCGCCCACCGAAATCGGCCCGCCACTTTCGCCAATCTTTTCTATGTCCGCTAGGACCCCTTCAAAATAAACAGTGGTTGGGGAATCACGACGTCGGGGGTCTGGGGAGGTGACAGGAACGAAGAACCCTGGTTGACACAAAGAGCTGCCTTCGCTAAGCAGCTAAGCGCGACAGCTGCAGAAATGAAGCAAGCGTCAGCAGGCACGTTCCCCCGACCCGCCCCCCCAACCAAGCTCCTTGACAGCGGAGCAGGAGGAGGAAGAAGAGGAGGAGCAGGAGGAAGAGGAGGCGGAGGTGGAGGAGGAGGAGGGAAAAGAGGATTGAAGAGGATGGTGATGATGATGATGTCTCTAATGATGATAATGATGGCGGTGATGCTGATGGTGATGATGATGACGACGATTCTGCTGCTGACGCTGATGCTGGTGCTGGTGATGGTGACAGCGATCGTGATTGTAGTGGTGACGGTGATGGTGGGTCATGATGACGACGAGGATGATGGTGATATTGATAATAATGATGATGATGATGATGATGATGATGATGATGCTGACGCTGATACCCATACCGATGCCGATGCCGATGCCGACGCCGATTCCTATGCCTGCGATGGTGATGTTGATGGTGATGGTGCTGATAATGATGATGCGGGTGCAACTGTTGGGGCTGATGATGACGCTGACGCTGACGCCGACGCGAATGCTGATGCTGCTGATGCTGCTGATGACAATGATAATGATGATGATGATGATGATGATGATGATGATGATGATGATGATGCGGATGGTGATGCTGACAGTGATGATGGTGGTGATGATGATGATGCTGATACTGATGCTGATGACCATGATGATGATGAATGTGGTAATGATGATGATGATGGTTATGCTGGTGGCTATGATGGTGGAGACGGTGACTATGACTGAAATGTTGATGAGGATGAAAATGATGATGTCGATGACGACGCCGATGACGATAGCCATGATGATGGTGGTGGTGCGAATGATGAAAATGATGTTAATGATAATGATAATGATGATGCAGGTGGTGAAAATGATGATGTTGATGGCGATGATGGTGGTGGTGATGGTGATGGTGATGATGGTGGTGATGGTGATGATGATGGCGAGGGGGAGGAGAAGGAGGAGGAGGAGGAGGAGGAGGACGAGGAGGAGGGGGAGGAGGAGGAGGAGCAGTAGCAGCAGCAGCAGCGAGCACATGAAGTGACGCGTCGAGTCGACACAGGGACGGACAGGAACGGCGCGAAAAACTGAGAACGCACAATCGCACACATCAAGGGGAAGAGGCGCCACGCGATTGCCCAGACAAAGCATCACGTGACGCTTTGGCTGGGCAATCGCGCGCGGCGCACGCGGGCGCGCGCGCGGGCCCCGAGAGCGCTCCCGAACGCGGCCGCAGCGGCCCCCCGGGGGAGCGTGAGATTGCAACGACGCTCCTGCGGGCAGGCCCAAACGCAACGGAGTGGTGATGCCTGTCCCCAAATTGGAGAGGCACCACCACTCCAATGCTAATCTAAACCCCGCGGACACCCCCGATGCCCCCAGACGTCCCTGACGCAAACCAGGGCATGTCGCTGCAGTCAAACAACCAGCCGTTCAGCGCGTCGTTGCGCCCTGAAGCGCGGATGCTGAAACAGCGCGCACGCGGCAGGCTGATCGGGCGCAGCGGCAACCGCCCAATGCAGCGGACGGTCCTTTTTTCACCCAGGCCGACCCCGGGCAAGGGCATGTTGAGGACCAATGAATCACGGCAGCGAGGCGCACCTCCCTCACCGACCAAGAAGGCATGGTCAGCAGACACGAAAGCCTGGATGGAACGACTATTAGCCAAACCGCTCCAAGCAAGTGCATTCAGCACCCAGCGGACTGTCACAAAAACTACGAACATTCGAAACCAATCCCAACCACTGAACCGCAAGATCCGTGACTTGGAGCCTGCGGGGGGTCGGGATTGGGCGTTTGCGGCCCTCCTGCGACTGGCGGCGCGAAGCGATATTATCTCTCTGGCATTTCCGTTGCACTGCGCATTGCAGGGCGAGGGGGTCACTCTCCGCAAAGGGCTGGGATCGAGCCGCCCGCTCCGACAAGGACCCATAGTTCACGCAGCCTGCTATCCCTCAAGCCCTAGACAAGATGCGACCTCGCGAAACTGGAAGGCGGGACGAGGCCCACCGCGGAAAGCAACTGGCTCGGGGGGGGCGCGCCGGCCCTGCCAGGGCCCGCAGTCACGGGGCGCTTCACCGAACCAACACGGCAGTGCTGCGGATGGCCCAGGCGGGGGCAGCCAGAGGGCGACTAGCCTTGCGCACCCCCGGTCGCACGCGCCCACTGACAGGCTCCGCCACCTCATCCACGAGGCCAGGCCTGGACCCTGAGCCTGGGCTCGGGGCGAAGAGGACCAACCTCACGGTGGTCCGAGGAGGGGGCAATCGGGGGAGGCTCAACCGAGGCGAAGCCCCGCCTGGAACGCACATTAAGGCCGTCTGGCTCGTCCTCGCCCCCGACCCGTTTCGAACCCCGAGGCCCGTCGAGGCTCGACGACACCTCTGGAAGTGGCGGATCGAGATTGAGAGAGAACATGCGCCGAGCTAGCTTCCTACGCCAGGATGCAGTTCGCACGGAACGCGCGCAGTGAATGCACGTCCAAGAACTCCCTGCGCGGACGACGTCATGCCCGCGCTCATCTGGCTCCAGCTGTGACGGCCGACGTTGGGGCTACGCTCGCGCCGAACTCCTTGCTCACGCCGAGGCCGCCTCGCAGGCGGCGGGGCCCGATCTGGAGCAGCCGTCTCCAGAAGCCCCCATGAACTCCCAATCCACGATGCAATCTGACGAACTCCACCCAGCAACTCCGCGCGCAGCTCCCCAGCGGGGGTCGGCACGCCGCGCTTTGCCAGGCCCCTCTTGGTGGCTGCGATGTCCGCGCAATCGTTGCCCTTTTTCCTAAGGCGCGGCGATCTCTGCCTGGCGGCCTGTCACGCACTGCATGGTCAACTGATCCGATAGGCCACCATGGCCCCCCAGCGCATGCCAGAAAGTCCGCCGAAGACCCACATGTGGGCGCCTGGCGTGGAGGCACCATGATTTCCCATTGCTGGTTTCGTTCGCAATCATCACACAGTCGGCGTGAGTGCGGACCGCGAGGGTGCCACCCCAGAGAGTCGAGATTACGGCCATCATCTCGGCTCTAGGCACAGACTGTCGAGCACCAGACAATGGTCCGCACGGCCTGCCACGCAGCCGACGCCCACTCATCACCACTCTACCCCATCCTGCCCTCGATGCGTCAGGCCATCCCACAAAAGCGCGGCCTGCTCCGCCTGTGAAGCTGCCGCCTGCACTACAAACCTCTCTCCCACCACCATCATAATACCATCTCTCCGCCGCGCAGACTGGCGGCAGGCTAAGCAGGGCACCCCCGAGAAGCAGAGCGCGCGCGCACAACATAATTCACTGGCGCTGCTCGCGCTGCCTCCACAATATGCTGATCGACGGCCTCGGCCCTCGCGTCGCCCAGGTCGGGGCAAAACCGAAGCCTGCGACGGGGCGCGCGCGGGCAGTCCTGGCAGCACATGCAGTCTCCATCTTCGGCAAGCCCACGCCTGCGACATTGTCCTCCTATGACTGTGGATATGAGCGCAGCGCGCACCCTGATCGAAAGCTTCCGACGTCGCGCTTGCCCCTTCGGCGCAAAGAGAAGCTGCAGCGGGCAAAGACAATAACCACGATGCTGCCGCGGTGGCGCCATCGTCTCCAGAGCGCGGCCTTGACACCTGGCCCACTCCCCCCACTTCAAGTCGGCGACAGAACGACACGCCAGCGAGCTCATCCAACCTGGAGAGCCCACCGCTAGATCAAGCGTGACGCCACTGCCGCCGCCCATTCGAGTTGCGACTGCACCTGCACCCCCCACTCGAGCTGCACCAAGATCATCCGCGCAGCACCTGCGGGACCTGAAACAGCTGTCGAGTTTGGATTGTCATCCTGAGCCTACTGCTGCTGATAGAACGCATGTCGTAATACATCGCGAAGTACCATCTGTCTGCCACCAGTTGAGCCCACGCGCACAGCGGCTCTGCAACAGGGAACACCTCTGGACGCCGGTTGCGACGAGGTCCCAGCTGCGACGCTAGCCACGTTGACGTGGATGGCGGTGTCCTGCCCCAGCCAACTCTGACGATCCTGGTCATAGACCGGAGCATGACGTGGGAGGCGCCGACGATCTGGCCGCCGCACAGCAGGCCAGGTCCATGGCCCGGCTGGGCGACAGCGCGACCACTGCGAGCCATTTTGGAAAATCTGTTGAATCGATGCATTTTCCTGCATGGTACGCATGGGCCCCCATCGGGCCTGCATGCCCGGGATCTCCAGGATCGCGCATGCCTTGAATCTGCGGCGTCTAACTTGCCTGGCTACCTGCCGTGCGACATCGAAAGAGGGGGCGATAACCCTATCGCTGCCCGGCGCACTGGGCAGGCCCAAGGCACGGAGGGCTGCCGCCAATTTCTGAGTGAACCGAGCCAACGCCTCGACAACCCGCTGCTGCGCTGCGGCCACCTAGAGCGTTATATCGCCAGCGTAAATGCCGGAAGAGTGACGCACAGCACCGGCCTGATACGAATTCTCGAACGTCGAAATTCAACCACATAACCAACTGAAGAAGAAACAGTGTCACAATGCAGCCAGGTGGGACACCTCGTTGGACTTGCACGGCGCAGCTGCAAAATGATCCCACCCGATGCGCCCGGGTGCAAAACGCATCGCAAGACATGGCTTGATCAATGGCATTTAAAGGCCGACCTTCGCGGGGGCTCTTCGCACTCGATCGATTCCAGCATACTCGATCAAGACACTCACGGATATCAACCAACGCAGCAAGGACCGCGGTGGAGCCTGAGCCTGCGTGAGCTTCAGCGTAGACACGGGCACCGACGTCGAGAGTAGACCTGCCTTCCCCAAGATCAAGGGGCCCAAGGACACACCAAGAAATACACACAAATAAAAAGATTCCCAATATTTTCCCATACTTTCTTGGTTTTCTGCCCCCCCCCCCCCACCCACACCACTTCCCATATTTTCCCATATTCTCCTGGGGAACCGACGATTAATTGTGTCTATGTGTTTTTCCCTCCTGACAACAGCAAAATAAGGTCTGGTGTTCTGAGCTATCCAAGGTCGCGTCCAGTTCTCATATTGGCATAAATTTTGCACGACGACGGAAATATGGCGGTCAGGGAACACCCCTCTGTGGCCTAGCCAGCGAAATCACGTGAATCATTAGCATTCTGACCGGCCATCGCGCCCGGGGCTCTGCCGCACAACAGGGCCACGGCCGATTGCGTTGCCAGGGCCGGTTCCGACAACAACGACTACACCCTCGGGGGAGAAGCATCGCCCCCAGGACCAACCAACATGCCACCGACACGTACTGGCTGCGAACCGAACGCCACCCACCGCGGGAATAGGGAGCGCGCTAACCGGCGGGCGCGCGATATTATTCAAGATGCCCTGGTCCACCCCGTCGACGGGGCAAACCGCGCGCCGGCCGTCGCCGTCGCCGTCGCCCCGGGGAACTGCCATGATACAACGCATCTGGGCCAGGCTCGCGAGAGACAGGAGGCGCCCCCCCATGCGCAACTCCAAAAATCCATCGGGCAATCGGCGATGGCCGGGGAACGCAACGCAACCTCGCCGCGCCCCCTGAACTGATCGCGAGCCCACGTCTTGACACGAGTGAGACCGGCGAGCGAAGCTGGCCCAGATACGAGCGCGTCGTTCGCCCACTCATGAAAGGTTCGCAGCCTCGCGCGTCCACCCCAAGTCTCCAACTTATCAGCACGCGCAGAGAGCAGCGCTGCAAAAGCGCCCAGGCACACATGATCGAGCTCAGGGGGCGCCAGCGATGCGAGGTGAACAACGGGCCGCGACAGACCCTACAGGAAGACACCACCCGCCCCATGCTCGCCCCGCCGATGACCTGGGCGAAGTAAACGACTGAAGTGACCCCATCTTCTTTCCACGACATTGTTATAGAGCCCCTGGCGAAAGACATCCTCGAAGGCAAGGTCGATGGAACGCACGCAACTTGCCTCGCCGGCCGCCTGCCTGGCGAGGACCCCGAGGGGACGCCCGCGAAATCCTCGTCGACCGTGGCTCGTGACCTCAGAAAAGTGAACCTAAATCTGTTATCACTCGATGATAAGCCTCTATTCGTTGTCTCATGGCGGAGTCGTCGGCCACCCCCCCACCACTCCCAGCTGCATTGCTATCTTTCCAGAATGGAAACCAGGTTCATATTTCCAGAATAATAGACCGCGGATGATGTTATCCCTGAGAGGCGCCTGGGTTGGGTAGGAAAATAAGAAATGGCAAACCAAATCGACCCTCCTCCCCCGGCTCGAAATTACCATTCTGGAATAATCAACCCCAGTCTACCATGTCTCGGCAAGAAACAGCAAACCGAGCCCCCCCCCCCGGCTCGATTACTATCATTCCGGAATAATAATGCCAAGTCTATAATGCCCCGGGAATAATAAACCAGGGTCAACATTCGAACATAGTAATTATCGCCCTGGCGACGGGGGGGCGGGGGAAAATTATCATCAGCACCACTCCAACGTAATAAACCCAATTCACTGTCTCGGGGCCCCGGAGCTGGGGCCCCGAAAACATTATAAACAGAAGTTCACGATGCCCCGAAAGAACATGATGAACCCTGGTGGCTATCCCCGGAACATTATAAACCCAGGTTTACAATGCTCCGGGGGGGGCACTATGAACCCCATTTAGTATGCCCGGAGGTTAATATCTATTTGGGGCCCATCCTGGACTCCGAGGTGACCCCCCTATAAATCGCCAGATGTACATGGCATCGCCTGCTCCTCTTGCACTCATCGCCGTCCGAGTTGGTAGATACGAGCCAGATCCGCTTCCACATTGGCCACCAGGTAAACGGGTAGTGCCCTAGCGCTCCTGCTCCTGAGGTAGTCGGGACTCGCATCTGAGTCTCCCGTCGCACCGCGTCCACTCATGCCCCCTCTGACGGCCCCTGCAGTGGGCGACAGTCCACACTTTTTGGATGGCGTCGAGAGGGGGCTTTTAGCGCGCGCAGAGCCAGCGAACGATACGGACGAGAATGACCGCAAGAGATCAAGCCGCACTGGCTTGCGAGGACGAGCTGGCCACTCGCCCGGGAGGTGCGGGCGGTGGCAGGCAGCACGATTATCTGCAGATGTGAGCCAACAATCCAGTATAGGACAACTCCCTTTAGCCAACCTGCACGTTCCTTCCCCAGTGCAATGCAAGGGCGCCCCTGGCACCACATCAGCTAATCCACTCGCGTCGAACTCTGAGGGCGGTACGTTCCAGTCGCCTGCAATCACGAAGTGCACGCCTAAGAAACGTAGATACTCAGCACGCCTGTAGCACCTGGCCACGTTGACCCGCACAAAATGCGCGTCGGTGACGGGCTCCATGCATGCAGAACCAAAGAGAATCCCACCAGAAATGCCAGCGCTATGACGGTTCAAGACCTCACCACTTCGAAGCGATCCACGCCTCCAGGGCCCGTCAGGACAATGGTGGGTAGGTGCCTACGAACGAACATGCCAACTCCTGCACTCGGAAGGCCAGTGCTGAATCGGCTGGCGACACGGCGTAATGTAAGCTGCCCGTCCGCAGCTGGCACACCACGCACGAGCCGTATCCAACTACAGCCCATCCACTCGCAACTCGCATGCTGCCACAACCTTGGCACTATATGCACCCTTAACCAAGAAAGTTTGGAACGAACCCCACCAAGACCCATTGAAGGTAGCTCAGCCAAGCTGTCGCCATCATGACCCTCAAAATGCACGATGACTAGGGACCCCCTGCATTCTCCCACAACGCGGCCTGCGAAGCTGCGGCAGGCTGAGGAAGAGATCCACTCGGCGTCTGAACTGCTGCGCCGATGTTCGTGATGTGCTGGCTGAAGGAGTCCAGCGGCTGCGCGCCAACCTGCTCCTTCGACGACCCAGTCGTGACTGTCAACTGCGCCTAGGCCAGCACGGTCTGCAGCTGCTGGACGGCCTGGGCGACGTTGGCGAGTGGTGCGACGACAGCCACTGCATCCACCGCCGCCTGAGCCTGCGCCACCTCTCCTTGTAGGTTGCCCGTGTCGGTTTCCAGGGTTGCGAGCAGCTTCCTGGCCTCCACGACCTCGGCCTCGAGCTCTGCAACCGCATCTTCTGTTTGTCCCGCCTTGCCTCCTTGACAGCGAAGCGATCCTTGGCGCTGCGGAGGAGGTCGCTGGAGTCCGTGGTGGACCGTGCCTCGGCTTCTCTGCGTTAGCATGGACTACCATCGTGTGTTCCTCGTGGTAGAGACGGCGCAAGGACTCCATGGCCTTCCTACAGTTGGTGTTTTCGCTCTTCGGGTCAGGAGCGCCAGCACCATCAGCACCAGGAAGAGTAGCCTCGCCTTCCCTCCAGGGCGGCTTGTCGC
>CAUYUJ010019471.1:731840-746840 GCA_963575745.1 Prorocentrum cordatum
GTCAGGGGGGGCGTGGGCTCCGAGGGGAAACACCGCCGACCTGGAATTCGGCGATGCATCGCTGTTCGATCGGCGATGAGCGCAGCTGCACGGCCCTGGGCGGAGTGGGCTGTCGAGCCACCATCGGCGGTGCATTGGTCGCTCGCGGGTCGAGGCATCCGCCCCCGAGCCCTTCCCCCCCTGACGTTGCCCCTGGGACCTGATCGAAATCAGCGCGCTACCCCTAACGTTGCCCCTGAGCCCTTCCCCCTGAGCCCTTCCCCCCCTAACGTTGCCCTTCCCCCCCTAACGTTGCCCCTGGGACCCTGGCTCCCGCATCCCGCAGATGGTGGAGCCCGTCCGCTGGCGCCCACGCGAACTGCTGCAACAAGGGGCGCTGGAGCCCCCTTTTAGCACCCGAAGGGCCTGGGTGCACGAGGAGGGCTCGGGGGAGCAACCACGGAATGACCCAAGGAACAGCGAGGCCCGTCAGACCACAAAGCGGTCCTTATTTCAGCGTCTTTACTGTAGGGAGCAAACAATACCTCCCTGGCGATATCGTTCGTACCACAAGCAAGTTTGAAATACATGTTCGGCGGCCACCCTCTGGCGATATCGTATCGCTAGCACATAGACTGAAAAAAATGAATTATCAGTTTCGCCGCTCGCCTATGGGAAAGGCCATCGAGAGGCCTAGAATGAAAGGAACGCCGAAAGGCCATGAGACTACCAATGTGAAACCAATCAGAAATTCCCTCCAGCAAACTCTGGAGACCTCTGGGGACCTCTGGGACCTTTGAAGGAGGAATGAGAGAGAGAGAGAAGAAGGAGAAGGAGGCGGAGGAGGAGGAGGACGAGGAGGAGGAGGAGAAGCGGGAGGAGGAGGAGGCGGAGGAGGAGGAGGCGAAGGAGGAGGAGGCGGAGGGGAAAAAGAGGAGGAGGAGTCTGCGGGTTATATCGCTTCCGCCCTCGCCCTGGTGCCGGAAGCGATGTAACCTCCTCTGGGGAGGGGGGAGGTAATTACTGATTGCCTCCTAGGGTCATGAAGCCCTCCTGAATGGGGCCAGAGCAAAGTGGGGTCGGAGAATTCGCACCGCATGCTGGAAGCATCAGCGATGCAGCAGCGGCGTCGGCATGGAGAACATCGGGCTCTGGCTCGCGTGCGCGATCCTCCTCCGGCCCCGTCTGCTCTGGCCCCGTCCAGGAGGCCCGAAGCGTCTGCCTCATCCGATGTCTTCGGGCCTCGCCTTGGGGCCTTGAGTCTGAGGACAGACCCAGATGAGATCGAGAGAGCGCGCGCCGAGTTCGGTGACGGGACGCAGGAGAGCAGCGAGACTAGAACAGACGCACAGCCCCAGACCACGCCAGAGACCGAGGGCCGAGAGAGCTTGCGACATCCTGGGTCTGAGGAGGTACCGCAGCGCAGCGGCGAGTCCGCGGGCGCACTGGCGCCCGGCGCGCGCGCCGCGGCGCGCGCGAGCGCGGCGCCGGGCGGCAGATCCCGGCAGGGCGCTGGGGGTTCACCCTCGACGGCCTGGAACCCGGACCTCCGGGCGCCGCGGGGCTGATCGCGACGGGCCTCGGCTGCCCCGATGCGCAGCACGCAACGCGTATAGCATGCTGACATCGAGCTCAACACGTAGACTGAAAACGAAGGTCCAGCGCGAGACCTTTGCCAGAACGTGGACCGACACGTGCCGAGCCAACACGCAGCTTGTTGACACGCGCACGTGTTGAGCATGGCACGCGTTGGGCTTCAGCAAGGGCGCATCCGGGCAGTTCAGCGACGGGCACATCCTCACGATCTCGACGCATCCCGGGCGGCAGGGGGGGGTCGTCCCTGGGCCCCGCGAGGCCCGCAGCAGGACGGCCACAGGAAGCGACCCGCGGCGAGAGAGGCCGTGGTCCCGGGGATGGGCTCGGGAGCTCCAGGCGCCCGCGTCGGGGAGCAGCACCGCGGCGACGGAGGCCCAGCAAGCTTCGGACGAGCACGCGGCGCGCGGCGGCTGTACACGGACCGCGCGCCTCAGGACCCCGGCGGCGCGCTCCGCTGCCAGAGCTGCAGGCTGCCGTTCTCGGCCCCCAGCAGGAAGATGCCGTCGTGCCCCGCGCAGCAGAGGCTCTGCACCTTGCACCGCTCCAGCGCCTGCCAGTGGTGCTTCAGCTGGAACATCGGGAGCGTGATCGAGCTGACCTGCCCCTTGGAGTGCCCGCACAGCACCCGGGGCCCAGAGTCCAGCCCAGCCATGCACAGGACGGGGCCTGCCGGCATGGGCGGCTGGCACAGCTTCTGGTTCCCCGCCGGGTCGAAGATGCAGACTGTGCCGTCGGCATAAGACACTACCATGTGACCCTCGAACTGCAAGAAGCCCGACACCAACTTTCTGGGCTGGAGCTGCTTCACGACTCTGAGGGTAGCGAGCTCCACGATGGACACCCCAGAGGTACCTCCCACCCATAAGCACTCGCTGAGCACACACATGCACTGAACCGCACCGAGGATGCCCTCGCTGACAGAGGCGGTGCAGGAGAAAGTGCTGGCGCCTGCCGGCATCGTCCAACACCTCACAACCGCGTCCGCGCCCGCAGAAAGCAAGACGTGCTGGTGCTGCAGCAGACTGGACACGCGCTTGGAGCTGGACGGATCTGACAGGGTGAGGTCCTGGCCGGACTTCGAGAAGCCGCGGATCTTGCCGTCGCCCAGGCCGCAGAAGAGCCACTCGCCCGCCGCCACCAGGCACCAGCAGACGTCGCCGAGGGGCACCTCCAGGTCGGCGGTGAGCTCGAAGCGGCCAGAAGATAGCTTCTGCGGCTTCCACCTCTTGAGGAGCTTGTCCCGCGACGCAGTGTAGATGGCATCTTGCTGCATCACGATGGCCATCACCGCGTCGGTGTGGGCCTTCTGAATCTCCTGGTGGCGCAGAATCGCGTCCTCGGGCGCTGCGTCTACCTGCCTGGCGAGCGGGAGCGACGAGGCCTTGGTGGCGCGCTTCCCCTGCGCCTTGGCCTTGTTCTTCTTCTGCTTCTCGGGCTGCCGGATCACCCCAGGGGCGGACTCGTCCTGAGGGCGGCCACGCCCGCGATGATGGCAAGAGTCGCCCCCCACAGTGGAGGGGGGAAGGGCAGAGAGGGATGGACGGGACGGGAGTTGGGACCACTGGGGATCCCAGAACGGTGCGGTGACCTCGGCATCCCCAGCGGCCTCGCCGCACGGCCCGTCACTGCATGGCTTTGGGACCTCGGTTTGCCAGGCCCTCTCGACGTCGAGGTCGTCGCCGACGACGACCACGACGACGACGACGACAAAGACGACAACGATGACGACGCCAACGCCGACGCCGAGACGAGACCGAGCCCCAATTGGCACCGCGGCTTTGGCTGCCCCAGCGTCCGCGAAAGGGTTCTGCTGGCCGCGCCCTCTGCCGCGCCCCGCCTGGTCTGGGGAGGCCTCCTCCTCCTCCTCCTCCTCCTCCTCCTCCCCTCCTCCACCTCCTCCTCCTCCTCCACCGCCTCCGCCTCCGCCTCCGCCTCCGCCTCCTCCTCCTCCTCCTCCTCCTCCTCCTCCTCCTCCTCCTCCTCCTCCTCCTCCTCTGCCGCGCCCCGCCTGGGGCGGCCGGCCCCTGCCTGCGCGGGTCCTCGCCATGGCGGGCCGGGGCCCGCCCCCGCGGCGGTCTCTGGAGTGAGCCAGGAGGGGCC
This sequence comes from Prorocentrum cordatum, assembly GCA_963575745.1. Taxonomy (NCBI): domain Eukaryota; class Dinophyceae; order Prorocentrales; family Prorocentraceae; genus Prorocentrum; species Prorocentrum cordatum. The sequence goes on from CAUYUJ010019471.1 coordinate 735,516, forward strand.
GCAGAAGGCGCTGGCGAGCGGCCGCACCACGGGCGCACAGCGCCCGCTGCGCGAGGAACAGGCGCAGAGACTGCGGCAGCAGCGGTGGCGGCAGGGCGAGGGGGAAGAGGCGGCGGGCCGGGGCACAGAAGGGCCTGCTCGTCGTCGTCCCTGCCCTCGTCCGCCAGCGCCCAGGCCTCCTCCGCGTACCGCTTCGCCTGCGAGTACTGGCCTGCTGACTCGGCGCGGGGGCATCCCAGGAGGGGACGCCCCAGAGAGGGGCTCGCAGACCATGGCCCGAGGCACGTGCGCGGCCCAGGGGGGGGCCAAGGGACGTGTTGAAAAGACGAAAGGGCCATGCTATCTGGAGAGATACCATGGCGCGGCCATGAGATCCACCCACAAGTCATCACCCCGCTCCTGGCCACCCCCGCGCGCGGGGCGGGCGGGCGGCGGGAGCGACGTCCTGCAGAGGAGGCCGCGGCAGCGAAGGCCGCAGGAACGGCAAAATCCACCCCTGCGCCAGGCTCTTTGGACTACCTACCAGACCACCCCAACCCAACCCGAAGATCCGAATTTGACCCGAATTTCGGGTTGGGGGCGGGTTCCATGTGTTTTTACCATTGTTCCCCGACCCCCCCCCCACTGGAAATGGAGGGCAAATTGAAGCCCTCAGGTTGGGTTGGGGTGGTTTGGTGGGTGGTGATCTTTGGAGTGGCCATCGGAAGGGACCGCAAAGGTCGACGGGTCGCGGCGGTCACCCCTGGGATTACCCCTTCAGCACCACTGCGGATGGATGCAACGACTCGGTGACCAGTGGAAGCATAGAAAAAATCCTCTCTCTGCGTGGCTGCTGGACGGGCTCCGTGGGTGCTGCACACGGCGGCGCTTGCGCCGTTGTGGGTTTCTGTAGCTTGTCGCTTTGGGGAGTTTTGACGACGGGGGCATGGGGGCACCGCGTGTTCCACCAAACGCCGTTTTCACGGGCACCGTTTTCACAGGTAAGCCGCTGGGACTCCTACTGATATGTTCTCCAACGCGGCCGCTTAATGCGGTAAATTTACATACGGCACCGCGTATGAGTACATATGTTGAATAGCCAACTCACTTTGCGGAACTACTCCAGGGTTAAGGTGTTCCACCAACCAGCGTGCGTCTGCGCCTACCACTGCATCCATATCCACCTCTGCGTCCGCGCCTGCGCCTCGCACACGCCCACGCTCACGTTCGTGCGCTCGGTTTGGTCAGCGGCAATGCGCACAGTCGACAAGCGGCGGAGCGAGTGAAGGATGCGCACACACGCAGAACGCGACAGGAGGCGAAGGAGTTGGAGGAGATGCGGCCGCGAGAGGGAGGAGACTGGAAGAGAAGGCCCGTGGACGCTCTTGCATCGCTCTTTTGCTCATCCTCCTCCTCCTCCGCCTCCTCCTCCGCCTCATCATCATCATCATCATCATCATCATCATCATCATCATCATCATCATCATCATCATCAGCATCACCATCATCATCATCAGCAGCAGCATCATCATGATCATAATTAGCATCAGCATCAGCAGCAGCATCATCATCAGAATCATCAGAATCATCAGCATCATCATCATCATCAGCAGCAGCAGCAGCACCACCATCCGCTGCATGAACAGCATCATCATCATCAGCAGCACCACCACCATCATCATCATCATCATCAGCAGCATCAGCATCACTATCATCAGCAGCATCATCATCATCATCAGCATCAGCAGCATCATCATCGTCATCGTCATCATCATCATCATCAGCACCATCATCAGCATCATCAGCATCATGATCATCATCGTCAACGTCATCGTCATCATCATCATCCTGCTCCTCCTCCTCATCATCATCATCATCACCTCCCCTTCCTCCGCCTCATCCTCCTCCTCCTCCTCCTCCTCATCATCATCATCATCGTCATCAACCTCCTCCTCCTATTCATCCTCCTCCTTTTCCTCCTCCTCCTCCTCCTACTCCTCCTCCCCCTATTCCTCCTCCTACTCCTCCTCCCCCTATTCATCCTCAGATTCCTCCTCCTATTCCTCCTCCTCCTCCTTTTCCTCCTCCTCATCCTCCTCATCCTCCCCCTCCTTCTCCTCCTCCTCCTTCTCTTCCTCCTCCTCCTTCTCCTCCTCCTCCTCCTCATCCTATTCCTCCTCCTCTCTTCCTCTTCGTCGTTTTCTTCTTCTTCTTCTTCTTCCTCCTCCTCTCCTCCTCCTCCTCTCCTCTCCTCCTCCTCATCATCATCATCTTCCTCATCCTCCTCCGCCTCCTCCTCCTCCTCCTCCTCCTCCTCCCCCTCATCCTCCTCCTTTTCCGCCTCCTCCTCATCATCATCATCCGCCTCCTACTCCTACTTATCCTCGTTTCTTCCACCCCCGCCCTCCTCGTCCTTCTCACCCCCTTTCAGCATCATCAGCATCATCACCACCAGCACCATCACCATCATCATCATAATCAGCACAACCATCATCATCCTTACCACCACCACCATCATCATCGCCATCCTCATCATCGTCATCATCAGCATCACCATGAACATGATCACAACCCTCAGCAGCAGCACCAGCACCATCATCAGCACTAGCATCAGCATCATCATCGTCAGCATCGTCAGAATCCTCTTCCTCCTCCTCCCCACTTTCGAAGAGGACGTCAATGACCGCACCTGTCACAACTCAACTGCAGCCCAGAACCCCCAATGAGAGGACGGTGGGAAAACACCAAATACGGCGGAACGAAGCAGGGAATCTGGCGGAGGGTAACTCTGAAGATTTGTACGAGGTCAGTGGCCGAGTCTCCAACCCAGCAAGGACAGCGCAAGTGTACTTCGAAGCATACGCATTAGCAAACAATGAAAAAACTTAGCGGGTGCAAGCAATAGGCTACCATGGTGTGGGTGTAAGCGTGCAGGGGCTCCCTAATTCCCGGTACACTTTAAAAATGTCGAAAAGCACCGAATCATGCAACATGCTTACCCGATTCTGCTGTATCGGATTTCAATCGCGTTGGCGAGCACTTGGATCTCAACTGACCCTGAGCTCAAATATCTGGCAAAGCGGCAAGTCGGCGAATGGGAGAGCAATTTTGTGGGGAGCGCACTTCATAAACTCACGGGGCTCGACCCAGCGTTTTGTGGCATTGTCTTCGGCAGAAGCGGAATATTACGGAATGGTTGAAGGTGCGCCTTTGTAGCATTAGGGCTTCGAGCGGTTCTCGAGGGCTTTGAGGTTGATTGCGGCATCTCGTGAAAGAGCGATGCAAGTGCGGCCATTGCCATTGCGAGCGGGCGCGGGGTAGGAACGGCCACGCACATCAAAGTTTGCCAACGTTGGTTACACGGAAAATGCGGCGAAAGTACATCAATGTGATCAAAGCAAAGCGCAGACCTATGAACATTTCGCAGATGCTCCAACGGAGTATGTGAGTAGAGATGTCCATGCATTTGCGAGGTACCAACCAATACCTTGCTTGCGAAAAAGGCACGAGCTGGCTCTCGCCACGGCGTGTTAGCTACCTGTATAGTCGGCCGATGTCCACACAGTTAACTAAAACACTCATTTAAGATACCAGTACTTATACCCATACCTGTCGTGGTTCTCGAGGTACTTGCTTATTGTGTGAAAATGTTCCACGCCCCCCAGATTGGAGCTGACATGGAGCGCGCAAGCTCGTTGACTGAAAACTGCATGTCCGAACGTTCCTGCGCAAGATAATCTGCCCTGGCCACTAAGGCCTGGTTGGTCTTAACATCATGACTTGGGGGGACACCTTACCTTGCCTGCTCCAAGCACATTTCCTTGACAAATATCTACGCGTACCTTCGATCCGCCTCATACCATAACCCATCCTGGTTCCAGTCCAATTCCGCCGAAAATCCTGATTGCCTTCAAATCGGCTGGCCCAAGTCCGAGACTGCCTCACATTTACATGATACCGGAGAAAAACCAAATCATAATCTTTTTAGGGCTACAGGGCTATGGGGCTATAGGGCTATAGGGCCGTAGGGCTATAGGTCCATAGGGCCATAGGGCTAGAGGGCGATAGGCACATAGAGCTATAGGGCTATAGGGCTATAGGGCTAGAAGGGTGTAAGGTTATAGGGCTATAGAGCTACAAGGGCTATAGGGCTACAGGGCATTAGGGCGATTGGGCTATAGGGCTATAGAGCTATAGGGCTATGGAGTTTTGGGGCTATAGGGCCAGAGAGCTATAGGGCTACAGGGCTATGGGGCTATAGGGCGATTTGGCTATATGGTTATGAAGCTATAAGGCTATAAGGCTCTGGGGCTATAGGGCTATATGGCTATAAGGGTAATAGGGCCATGGGGCCCATAGAACTATAGGGCTATAGGGCTGTAGGGCTATAGGGCTATTAGGGCTATAAGGCTATAGGGCTATAGGGTTATAGGGCTATAGGGCTATAGGGCTATAGGGCTATAGGGCTATAGGGCTATAGGGCTATTAAGTTATGAAGAGAAAGGGCTATAGGAGCATAAGTACCGGGCAACCAGGCAACCGGGCACCCGGCCACCCAGGCGCGCCGTCGAAATCGGCGCCGATCCTCACTTAACCATGTAAAATCGCTAGGACCCCTATAGAAGCAAGCTCTGGTTGGGGAACTTCAAACCTCCCCTCGACTTCATGCGCGAACGGTTCGAGACCAACGTCATTACCCAATAAGCAAAAATCATCCGCATGCACCGTGAGCCAGATTCGCCCTGTTCTACGTTAAGAAAGACATGGTGGCGCTGCCCCGCTGCCAGAACCGAGTCCACGCGCAACATCCACGCAGCAGTCTTCCCACTTGCCGGCGGCGTCTCGGGCCCCGCACACAGCTTAAGTATTCCACAGATGCCCGGTTCACGATCTTCTTCGGGCAACTGAAGATGTCCTCTTTGGCCTCGGCGTAGAAGCATGCCGCAGAACGTCAATAACACAGCTAGGGACCTATCTCGCGCCCCCCTCGGTCATGGCCTATTCCCTCGGCGCCTGCCACAGAGAATAACAGATTGTCCGCTTTCAATGGAGAGGTGGCTGCTGATAGTTTCTTTGTAATTGCACTGAACATGCTGCGCAACCAGCCGGCATCGACACTCAGGATCGGCCCCGCCCCCTCTGTTGACACCGATCCACCCCGTGCAAAGGGGCGCCTTGCCATCGACCGCCCAGCAACCCTCCTCATTTACCTTCTCTTAAACCTCGCGTCCCCTGAATGGCCCCATCTCCCCTTTCCGAGCCGAGCCTTTGACGCGAGCCCAAGATCGAGCTCGCTTCCTGGCGCATCGCCCCACGCCTGCACTGTTCCATTTTCGCGGTGAACTCCACGCACGCCACCTCTAGCAGCCGGCCGCGCCTCAGCACACCCCCGCACGCGTGCCCCAAGAACTTTCAACCACCCCTGGCGCTGGCACACTCCACGCAGCCACTGGCGGGGCTGAACGTCCAGGGCAACTCGGCAGGTGAATGCAGCGGCGACGTTGCGCGCCCTTCCCCTGAATTCCCCCCCCCGCTCCTTCCCTGGAATATCACGAACCCCCTGTCCTCGAGCACCTGAAATCCTGCGTAACGCTGCGCAGACACACACTCCACGCGGGCCCTGATTTTCCCGGCAGCACGAGGCGAGCAGCGCCGTGATCTTCCCTGGCCCAGGTTAGCACGGGCCCGTCTGCACGCTCATTCGGTTCGCACCCGCCCGATCTCATGCACATCCACTTCTTCGTCTGGTTCGCTCTCGCGGGTTTCAGGATCACGGGCTCCGAGTGGGCACGCCACACGGTCATCGGCCGTCATCTGGCTAACTCGGCTTTCGAATATAGCTCGACAGAGTCGGTCTGGATATACCTGCGATACCCTCGCTCACCCTCCTCCAGTGTGCTCGATATGTAGATGCTGACCATGACATTGCACAGCGGGGGCCCTTCCGACGCGGGGCCAGTCGGCCATAAAACGCGCGGGTTTATTTGCGAGCACCTCCTCTCCTTCAGCCACCTGCCCTCAGCTATGGCAGCACAAATCGCCATCACGCCTGGAAACCTTCGCGCTCGAACATTCTCTGCACTGGCGACGCGGCCCAGCTCGAGGCCGACTCAAGGTGTTCAAGAAGAAATTATGGCCCGCGGTTCCTCTGAATCTCACGCAGTTCCAACGCGAACTTGAAGCGTTCAACCCCGTACACTCACACGTTAGTCATATTTTCTCGCCCCGGGCGTTTCGAGTTGAATGCGCGCGGCCTGCTGAAGCACGCATGGGACCTCAAATGAACATCATGGCTGCTTTGCCCCCGAGGACCTCCCTCGCTTTCGCTCGCATTGCTTCATCGCGCGCAGGCAAGCTCACGGCCAACCCTGGTACGAGACCCATTTTCTCCGCCAAGCCAGCAAGCCAGGATGCTGAGTAAGCCTCAGAAACATGCGATCGCACATTACGCTGGCCTTCTAATTTCACTGACCTGCATGACGACATCCGAATCGGCACTGAATAGCCACTCCACAACTTCGCCGGCAAATCCCATCATGCTTAACCCAGTCCAAACTTCATGCGCGTTCATATTATCCTGGCATCCGCCGGCATGCCCGGGCACATGTTCATCCATGCTCTCGTCGTTCGGCTCTGACTTTCGTCGATCTCAGGATCCCCACTCAGAATATCATAAGCTGGGCCGTCTTCCTCACTTAGCTTCTCTGGCCCTCGCATCATCTCCGGGGTCCTCCGCCTTTCTCAGCGCCGCCGCTGGCCTCGGTGAAACAGCGCCGGCTGGTCGCGCGTCGCCATCACCTCTCCTAAAGGCCTGGCAACAACCTGCCACCTCCCTCTTCCCAATCGTCGGTGATGTCCTCCATCTCGTCAGCGCCCTGATAGATTATATGTGTTTGTCTATCATGGCTGAGTCTTCTGGGGGCATCCACTCCAATGTCTTTGGGCACGCGCACTTCGGCGCTGGTTTCGCGGCCCCTCAGATACCCGGGCGCCCAGCAACGGAGCCCCCCCTATCGTTGTCTTGGCTGGCGTCGTCGGGCCCCACGTCCATCTGGGCCGCCGCCAACACATCTTGAACGCTCGGGTCGCCGTGCCCATCAGCCACACGATAATCATTTTACGACATTCTGGGCCACGCGGCTCACGCGCGGCAACCCCCCCAACTATGACTCTGCAACCATGACACCCAGGCGGCGGCACCATAGCCATGCACCCCAGCGTCTTCATCGCGACCCCCGGGCCACGAACGGCCCGGCGTCGACGGCCAAATCGCGGCTCGGCGCCGCCGTGGACAATGCCCCCCTGGTTTTCACGCCCATGTCAAGAGCGCTGGGACACGGCTGCCCAAGAAACCCCCCACGCCGGCAATGTCTAAATTCCGCCCCCCACCGTCACTTCACCCACGCCTAAACTCGCGGGAGTTGGTGGCCACGCCCCGAGTGCCGACGATTAACTCCCAGCTAGCTTCGCGCACTCCCAAGGATACCCCGCCCCATCTTGCGCCGCGGTCGCTGGTTCCTTTTATAAGGGGAGTCTTCAGATACACGAGGCATTCCCAAGACTCGGGCGACGCCACGCTGAAATGGCGCCCTCGGCACCTCTCGTGAGCCATTTCTCCAGCAGCGTCAATAGCGAACTTCCCGATGAGAGACGCGCAAGCGACCAACCGAGGCCAAAACGCATGCTCTTCTCCGCGCACGATTCTGCACTTGTCGCCCAAAGAACCTTCAACACCCAGTTATGACCTCATGGCCCCGACCGCTGTTTCGACATCACCACTTGCTTGAAGAATTCCGACGCAGGCGGCCCCCACCCCGAAGTCCAAGTCAAGCGAAGCTTTTCACTGCCCCCTCGAGCGCCGCGAAGGCCGACTCACCACCGCGTTCGAAGATTATTCTCGTGACAGGCGAACGAATTCATGCCCCGATGCATCTCGATCGAATGAAGAACCACTGCCTCCCAAAATAAGACGCGACCCCGAATGGACTTGGCCGCCCGGCAAAGCACAACTACAACGCGTTTCATGCCCCCCCCCCTACACCATCTCCCTTTTCACGGTTTAACCACGCGCAGTCTACTGAGATCACAAGTCCCCTTTCAACCGCGATTCCACCTTCCGCCCGCGCACTCCCACCCCCACCTTCCCTCCAACGCTGCGGGGGCGCCAACTCACGCGCCCGGTCATGTAGCTCGACTTCCCCCATTCCCAGCCCCGAGCCGAACGCCATTCCCGCGGGCGCTTCAGCCTCGCCTCCTAGACACACGCCCCCGACATCACTTGACTCACTGCCCCAATCCTCGCCCTCTCGGTTGCCACCCAAGTTCACGATGACTGGGTTTCACCGGGGCTTGCGTGCCTAGCCAGACTCAGTAGAACACGTCCGCCGCGAGAGTTCCCTGCCCGGGAAAACCTCATCTCCCCTCACTGATTTCATCTACCTTTCTCTCCCCCACGACTCGCAGCTCCTGTTGGGACCTGGATTGCGAACTGGTAGAAAGCATGTCTCTGCCTGATCGCCGCCTTTCGCCCCGCTGCCTCACGCACAAGGCAACTGCGAGATCGCACATCATTGTCTCAACCTGACACCACAATAGGAGCCAGACCACAAGAAACCTTCTGCGAGAAAACCTACCCTGGAACCCCAGGACGACCGTGGATTCCGGCGCAGGAACGCCACGCCCCTCACGGCAAAACCATCGAAACCCAAGAAACGAAGGGCACCCTGGATGCAAGCAGGGCGCTTCTCGGCATGGGATTCCACTGCGCGCGACCCCCCCACTTCGACCATCTCACGAGCAGACCCGAACACTTGCTTAACATCGGCTACTTGGGCGGGCGGGCTCACTGGATCCCTGTCCGCGTTTTCCAACAATAATTCGTCCCCCACGGTTCCTGATGGTTGACCTACTCGCTGCACCGTAGCCCATGTCGTTCTCGGGGGCCTCAATGGTCTTGACCGCGAAGTGAGTTCCTACACTCGTGACCCAACAGTGCTGTAGGCCCCTGAATTCACAATAACAACAAATATACCCACCCCACTTCCCCAGCCCCTCACTGGTGCCCCATTGATTTCTTCGATGAGACCCTCCATCTCAACAAACTGTAGTCTGGCGCATCGTTGAATCCAACGTTTCCCTGCATGATGCACTTCGAGCCTCGGTTGCCCCAGTTGGTGACACGGCCGCAAATCACGCTGCGCTCACTCAGCGCACGCTTCCTCTTGGCCCCTAACCTGGCCCCCCCAGTTCCTCCTCTTCGCCACCCGGCACAGCGCCCCCGACCCATGCGCCCCCATCGGCGGCTCCAATGTTTTGGGTTCGCCAGCGCCTCCGCCACCGTCGGCAACTCCGCCCAACTCGACGCTGCAGCACCCTGGCCCTGGAAGAGATCGCCCCAACATTTGCGCGGGCTCTCCCGGGCGCCCTGCCCCCCCCCCCCCTGACCCGGAGCAACCACATCAGCGCGCTTGGGGCAGCGGGCTGCAACGCGACCTGTTTCGACGCATGCGCAGCGCCCCCTCTCACTGACCGGCACTAACCCCCCCGACCTCCGCGTTTCCAGCCTGGGGCTAGGACCCCCTATGCAGCCCCCCTTTGCGCAACCCCCCGGGCAACCCTTGGTGAGTTGACATCCCCCATTGCATCCTTCTGCCTGCACGCCTTGGAAACCCTCGTTTCCTTTATAGATGTATTGTTCCGCCCCCTTTTTCTGCCTCCTTTTCCTCTAACGGCCCCCTTTGTGGCGCAGCCCTTGGCCATGTGCCCGCGCCTTCCGCACCTGTAGCACATGGGCCCTTTGCCCTTACCCTTTCCATTACTAACTTCGTTCGCGTTGACGTTTCCGGCCACGTCCTCGACAGTCCAGGGCCGCCAGTCACCGACCTCGTCGCGAAAACTCGCATCGTCTCCATGGGCCCCCCAATCTCCGCTATCGTCATCGCTGCCCTGGCCAATGCCCATAGCATCGGCGTCCTTCGCGTCGGCGTCTAGCATCTTCTTCCTTGCCCAATCCTCGCACGCAAGAAAAACTTGTAGCATGCGTCGACGTTAAACGACTCTGGGGTCTAGAATTAATCCTGCTGCCAGTCACCAAACCAATCACAACCGTGGGCCACGATGCTTATCAAGGCTGTGACCCAGAATCGCAGCGGTAACGGATAGGGAGACCCACACTGTTCCAGCGATTATACTGACGCACTCCACTGTTCATGCTGCACAGCCATCTCATCCATCTTATTCGGCTTCTCGGGGCGCATGGCCAAGTTCATGTTGCGCGAAGAAGCAACCCCAGCAACCGCAGAGGACCACTCGTAGATTTTCTGGTCCGCAAAAAGACCATTTCCTTTACGTAGACCCTCAAGCTTCCCCCAGTGTTCTGGTCACTCTGGTTTGTCATCTCACAACTAACGGAAGCCCTCGTCCAACTTGGGATAGCCGTCGTCCAACTCAGATTCCCCCTGTTGGTCGTCTTCCCTCCTTTCGATGTCCGACGTGTTGGTGCACTGGCTCAATGTCACCCTTCCAACCATGATATGTATCAGATCGTCCTCATCGTCAACAGGGCGTGCCCCATCCCATCCATGGTTTCGAGTTTGTGTTTCCTATGCTTGCGGGTTTTCCAGTGACCGTGCTTCAGATCGGCGAGTGGATTCTCAACAATGTCGCTCCATTCTCTAGAGTTGGTCCTATCAAGCGAAGACAGCTATAGCTGATGAACAGCCTCGCATTCACTCACGGGCTTATTTCCACCTACGCCAGCCTCGCCGCTCCCTGCGGAATTTATTGCATCAGCCACATTGGTACCATGCTCCGAGGTGTTCGCTTGACATTGGAACCAATTCCTCCCAAGCTCCTTCAAATTATTGAATTGTTCCTCGCAATACACGCTGCGATTGCTGACCGAGACCAGGAGAGCATTCATCTTGTAGCTCATCTGCAACATTGTGAATGCTTCGTCGTTGCCCACAGCCCTGTCGCGCTGTGTGGCACTGCGCTCGAGAAACAACCTCATGCCTTCGCGATTGGCATTCAGCGCTGTGCTCGTGTACCTGACGCCCCCGTTCTCGCAACCTGCGTTCCACAGCTCCGCAAACTGATTCGTGCCAAAGTTGTAGCAAGCTTCGCGTACTTCGGGTAACGACACATCATGACCCGGATCGCTGATTCTGGGGTTCGCGGGAACAGCTGCAGTTGCAGCCGCCGCCGCCACCTCTGCTCTGGAACCAGTGGGGCGAACCACGGGCTCCGCTACCATGAAAATCTGGCAAGAGCTTTTGCACAAGAAGGCGATAGCAATTCAGCCAAACGGCGTCGGTCGACCCACACCCGGCGGTCCTAACCAAGTCG
>CAUYUJ010019471.1:751840-784340 GCA_963575745.1 Prorocentrum cordatum
TTAAGGCTCATGTGCTTTAAGGCGCTTCCTCTTCCAACACCCTCATTCTCCGTTGGGGGGTCATCAGTGTTCCTTATTCATACACACCCCCTCCCAAACCCGTCTAGCGACAAAGCAGGGACTTTGAGGGCCCCTCCCCCCACCATCCCTTGCAACAGCACTATACAAAAGAGAACATTTTACCCAAGCAATCACCTGGCATTGGTTTTCGAAAGGGACGGCAGGGGTACCAGAACATTGCCTGGCGCGTACACTGCCAACACCCCCCGTCCATCCCTTGCAATGGCTGACAAAGGGCAAAGCCCTGGGCACAGCGCGCGCGGGCGTCGGGCGACCGGAGGCAAACCGCAGGGAATCCCCGCGAGCCTATGGGGCCACGGAACACCTGGAGGGTGTGCGTTCGGTGGAGCTTTCTATGGGGCCACGGAGCGTGTGAGGGGTGTGCTGACATGGACATGCGATGGGCGGGAAGCAGCATGTGGACCCTGCCACTGTGGCCTTCGGTGGAGCTCCCTATGGGGCCACAAAACATGTCGGGGTTGTGCTGACATGGACATGCGGTAGGCGGGGAGTAGCATGAGGACCCTGCCACTGGGGCCTTCGGTGGAACTCCCTATGGGGCCGCGAAACGTGTGAGGGGCGTGCCGAAGTGGACATTCGGTGGGCGGGGAGCCGCAACGCATGTGGACCCTGCCACTGGGGCCTTCGGTGGAGCTCACTATGGAGCCACGAAACGTGTGAGGGGTGTGCCGAACAAGACATGCGATGGGCGGGCAGCCGCATGTGAACCCTGCCACTGGGGCCTTCGGTGGAGCTCCCTATGGGGCCACGAGACGTGTGAGAGGTGTGCCGAAGGGGAGCCGCATGCGGACCCTGCCGCTGGGGCCTTCGGTGGAGCTCCGTATGGGGCCTCGAAACGCGTGAGGGGCGTGCCGAAATAAACATGCGGTGGGCAGAGAGCCGCGTGTGGACCCTGCCACTGGAGCCTTCGGTGGAGCTCTTTATGGGGCCACGAAAAGTGTGAGGGGTGTGTCGAAGCGGGCATGCGGTGGGCGGGGAGCCGCATGTCGACACTGCCACTGGGGCCTTCATTGGAGTACCCGATGGGGCCACGAGACGTGTGAGAGGTGTGCCGAAATAGACATGCGGTGGGCGGAGAGCCGCATGTGGACCCTGCCACTGGGGCATTCGGTGGAGCCCCCAAATGGGGCCACGGAGTGCTGTACTTGGTGGGGGGGCGCATGAAACGTTGCCACTCTGGTGCAGCGCCCTAGGGGGCCACGAAACGTGCGAGGGGCGTGCCGAAGGATGGGAGGAGGGAGGAGGGGGAGAGGGCGTGAGGAGTGAGGAACGCGGGGCGCTGTCTCTTCAGAACGAGGACCCAACACCACAAGATGCTTGTGACGAAAGCCATGCACAGTGCACTTGTGATCACAATCTGGATCACGCGCGGACGCCCCGCAATCGCCCTGCACTGGTTATCGACAGGGTCGGCGGGGGGGGGGGTGCGGCACACTGCCTGCGGCGCGCCGTGCCAACACCCCCCAACCGCCCCCAGCAAAACCAACATGCAACAGAGTGCACTTTGCATCAAAATCTGGATCGTGCGCGGTGAGTCGAAGCGGGCGGGGAACCGCATGCGAACTTTGCCGCTGGGGCCGCTGGTGGAGCTCCCCATGGGGCCGCGAAACGTGCGAAGGGTGTCGAACGAAATGGACGGGAAACAACATGCGAACTTCGCCACTGGGGCCGTCGGTGGAACTCCCTATGGGGCCGCGAAACGTGTGAGGGGAGTGCCGAAATGGGCGGGGAACCGCATGAGAACTTTCCTGCTGGGACCTTCGGCGGAGCTCCCTATGGGGCCGCGAAACGTGCGAAGGGTGGACCACAATGAACGGGGAACCGCATGCGAACTTTGCCACTGGGGCATTCGGTGGAGCTCCCTATGGGGCCGCGAAGCGTGTGAGGGGTGTGACGGAATGGACATGCGGCGGCCGGAGGCAGGGATGGGAGGAGGGAAGGGGGAGAGTGAGGGGGAGGGAGGGAGGGAGGTGAGGTGAGGTGACGCGGGGCGCTGCCTCTTCAAAACGAAGACCCAATACCACAAGATAGTTGGGAACAACAATAAATGCACTCCGCGGCAAATTCTGAACCATGTGCGGGCACACAGCGATCATTTTGCATTGGCTGTTGACAGGGACAACTGGGGGGGCTGGCATGTTGCATGCCGTGTACATGCCCACCAGACACCTTGATGGCCACCCCACCGCGATTGCGTACTGGTTTTCGACAAGGATGGTGGGGGCTGACATGTTTCCCGAAGTGTGCTGTCACGTGCACGTGTGCACCTGGCACACTCTGCGCGTGCCCCGAACGTGGCGCACCTGGCGCGGCTGGAGCATGCGGCACACATGGCGCACGTGGAGCACGTGGCGCTTCTGGCGCAGCAGGCGGGCCTGGCACGCTTGGGCCCAAAAGGTGCCTGGGGCACCTGGCACGCGTGGCGCGCCTGGCACGCGCGGCGCACCTCGCCTCAGCGTCGCGCACATGGGCTCTTTTTCGGTCCCCAGTAGCTGACCATCCAAAGGCGACCGCTGAACATGCTACGGCTCGGGTGTTATTATGTGCTGGGAGGGCGGGCGGGAGTGAGCGAGACGGCTTGCGGGCGGGGAGGGTGTCTTGACCCCTCCCCCTACCTCCTACCCCTGGGTCTGGGGGGGAGGGGCGGCGGGTATTAAAGCGCCAAAAAAAACCCAAGATGGCTGCAGGAGGGCCTCAGAGGAGGCCAAGATGGTCTCCAAGATGGCTCAAGATAACACCAGGTCGGTCAAGATGACTTCCAATACACTCCAAGAGGTCCCAAGACCGCTCCAAGACGGGTCCAATCGGCCTTGAGGACTCCCCAAGACGCCCCCAAGAGGCCAACATCCGTCCGAAACATAGGACAAATAATGATGTTGATATTCTCGCCCTTTCGCTTCCGATGGCCGTCTGAGGCCTCAAGATGGCTCCAAGATGGCCCAAGAGAACCCCAAGAGTGTCCCAAGAGGGTGCCAAGACGGCCCAAAGAGCGCCCAAGACCGTCCCAAGAGCGCCCAGGCCCCTGAGAGGCCCCCAGGAGGCCCCCAGTAGGCCCCCAAAACGCCCCAAGAGGCCCCCGAGAAGACGCCTTCAGAGGCCAACAAGAGCCCCCCAGGAGATATCTCAAGCGACTCCGAGGGGCATCCAAGTTCAGAAAGGCTCCCCGAGGTATCCAAATGATGCCACGCTCCTCCGATGAGGGCAGCTCCCCGAGGCATCGTTCCTGGATGGGCTGTTGGGGATTTGCGAAGCATCAAAAACCCCACATGATCATCCCCACTCCCCCGTCCTGCACTGGTAGGACGGTATGGACGGCCGAAGCTGCTGGGACTGGGGTCTGACATGCGGGCGGTCGCCCGACTGATGTGCAACGTCACGTCGAAAACCTCCGAAGACATATGGAGAGCTTGCGATGTCTCGTTGGTTTCGCAACAACACTCCAGCCACAAACCGATCTCACCTTAGCCCTGCCCGACACGCGCGACTCCCCTGCCCGCTTCTCACCAGCCGGCGCGCCTGAAGCCTGCCTGGGAACGGCTCCTTGGTGGAGCCCGCAGACAGGTCCTCGTCGCCTTCGCTGTGCTCCGCGGCGTCATCATCCTCCTCCTCCTCGTCCTCCTCCTCGTCTTCCTCTTCTTCGAGGCTCTCCACCGCCTGAGACTCAAGGCGCTCCTCCTCATCCTCCTCTCGACTACACACAAGAGTGACCCCGGGCAAGAATGAGCTTGGTTGCGCGGCTTGCGGCGCGAAATCCATGCGCGCAGGCCAAGAATGCCTGGAGGCGACGACGGGGGCGAATAGCCACAGGGAGAGAGCAACACTTGTGTCCGAGGGCGTCGACGATCCATGTCTTCGGCGAGGCTTCCAATGAATGCGTGTGATGCCCACCCCTGGGCTACTCGCCCCTACCATCGCCTCCGAAGCGCTGGGGGGGGGAACCCGATGGGCCCGCACGAGGGGTCGCTCCGGCAGAGGTCCGCTCTTGCGCGCAGCCGATCCTCGCCCTCATCCTCGCCCTCCGCTGTCGCGGGGCGGGCCGCCGCCGCTCCACGACGCCCCGCCTCGGCCTCGGCCTCGGGCAGCTCTTCGGCAGAGGCCGCGGGTGCGGCGGCCGCGCGCGCCCCCTCGGCAGAGGCCACGGGCACCTCCTCGGCGCAGGGCGCCTCCTCGGCAGAGGCATCCCGCTGCGGGCCCTCCGCCTCGGCCGCCTCGCGGCGCGCCTCCGCGGGCCCCGCGCGCGGCGCGGCGGCCGCCGGCGCCTGCTCGGCCGCCGCTGGCGCGCCGGGCTCGTCGGAAGGGCGCGCCTCGGCGGCTTCCGTGCGCGGCGCGGCCTCCGGCGCCGCCTCGGCGGCCTCTGGCTCGCCGGGCTCCCCGGCAGGGCGCGCGGCCTCGAGCTGCGGGCCCTGCCCGCGGGGTGCGGAGGGAGTTGGGCCGTCGGCGCCGGGGCGCCCCGCCGCGGCCTCGCGAGGCTCCTCGGCGGCGCTGAGGGCATCGGGCGCCCCTTCGAGCCGCATCGTCCCGCACCAGGCGACCTCGTGAGGGGGAACGTGAGGGGGGGACCGGCTCAGGGGGCGAAGCATCGACCTGGAATCGGCGACTCGTCGCCGGTACATCGGCGACAGGACCCCGATGGCGAAGCCGCACGCTCCTGGGCGGGGTGGGGCTATCGGGCCCCTGTCGGCTACGAATGGGCGATGCGCTCCCCCCTGAGCCTGTCACCCCCTACCGTGGCCCTCGACCTCGTCGACCACCGCCCAGCGGTCCTCTGCAGCTCCAGCGCAGGCCGCCGAGGCCTCTTCGGCACCAGCGGGGGCGTCGGGCTCATCGACCACATAGGGGCCTACGATGTACCGCGCACCCTCCTCCTCCCCAGCTGCATTCTCGAATGCCTCGGCAACTTCGCCGCGCCCTGTGGCAGCCTCTCGGGCACTGGCGCAGGCATCGGGCTCATCAACCACATATGGTCCTATGATGCACCGCGCACAGTCCTCCTCCCCAGCCACATCCTCGAAAGCCCCAGCAGCTTCGCCACGCCCCGCTGCAGCCTCGGGCGGCTCACTGGCGTCCGAGGGCACGTCTGGCGGGCCACCACGCCGTGCGTCTGCGACATCGGCGACTAGGTCGCACTTGCTCACGACCTCGAATGCCTCCTCGGATGCACTCGTGGAGGCCGACGAGTGACCCGGCTCGTCTGTGGCGTGGAGCCCCCCGGGCCGCAGGTCCTCCGACCCCGCGGCCGCCGGTCGGCAGGCCTCGGCCGCCTCGCCGCCCGCCGCTGCGGCCCTGTGGGCCGCGGCGGCGTCCGCCTCTGGCGCCGCCGGGGCCTCTGGCGCCGCCGGGGCGCAGGGCGGCTCGGCAGCGGTGGGCGCCTGCTGCCGCGCCCGCTGCCGCGCCCTGTCCAGCGTGGCTCGCCGCCTCTCCTCGTAGTCTCGGAACGCCTGCTCCACCTGCGCCGCGCCTCGCCGCACCCGCGGCGCGACGGGCGCAGCGGCCTGCCCCCGCAGCGCGCGGGCGCGCTCGAGCGCGGCCTGCTGCCGCGCCTTCTCGGCCTCGAAGGCCGCTCGCGCCCGGTCCACCCCGGCCTCGCTTCGCGCCCTGGCCTCCTCGAAGCCCGGCGGCAGCCCCGCGGCCGCGGGGTCCGGCGCGGGCGCCCGCGCGGCGACGCGGGCGCGCGCGCGCTCGAGGGCGGTTGCCTCGGGGGGCGGGTGGTCCTCCTGAGGGCCATGCCGGGGAGGGGGCGCGAAGCCCGCGGCTACGGGCGCGTGTGCGGCGCCTGCCGGCAGGGACTCGTCCACGGCGCACGGCTTCAGGGCGGCCTTCGGCTGGGCAGGCAGGTTTAGCAGGGAGAGGGGCTGAGGATGGAGGAGAGCGGCATGGAGGACATGAAAGAGCGGAGGAGGAGGAGGAGGAGGAGGAGGAGGAGGAGGAGGAGGAGGAGGAGGAGGGGAGGAGGAGGAGGAGGAGGAGGAGGAGGAGGAGGAGGAGGAGGAGGAGGACAGGAGGAGGAGGAGGAGGAGACGAAGGAGAAGGAGGAGGAGAAGAAAAGGAGGCAAGGTGCCGAGAAGATACGTGTAGACAGACAGCACCGATACAGCACCGATAAAGCGCCCGCAGGATGAATGCAACAGCAACCATTTCAAGACTGCTCGCTATTCGTTGCCAGCGTGTCACTCAACATGTATACCCAAGGCCCTCAACCGCCGCCCTCTTCGTCTCTGAACGCAGCAGCCACCGCCCGCACCAAGAACAATCTGACGGCAACCAGCCCTGACAAGGCCAGTGGTTTGTCTCGCCCTCGCGCAGCTTCGCCTCGCCCGCAAGCACATCACGCACCACCAGAGCGAAACCGGAACCGATTTCCTGGCTGGGGGACTCCGTTTCACTTCGGTCGCACCCCCGAACCTCCGATGCATATATCCGCCACCGTGCCGCTGGGCACGGAGTGGGCGTGTACGCAGGTCCTGGGCCCAATCCTCTAAGCCTGTCCTCACTCCTGAAAAAATGTTTGGGGGTTCGGAGCCCCTCTGGCCAAATCTCTTGGGGCTTGTCGCAGCTCTCCTGGGCTCCCCAGTTTCGCACGCGGGCGGTGGGCGTGCGCGTGCATATGAGCGCGCGGATATGGTCATACATGTCAGACTCGCGCACGTGCATACACGCCATACATGTATAGGCATGTATATGAATACGTGTGTGAGTATATTGAATTATATGTATACATATCTGAATAATTTTCTATGTATATAAATATACACATATGTGTATATATATAGATACGCTTGTGCAAACATCTGTATCATGTCTGATTGGGCAGTTCTACGTGTACACAGATGCATGTCTGTATACTACGCGGTCGTGGCCACAGACGGGGGGGGGCAGAAACGCAGTGAAGGGTTCGCGAGTGCCGAAAGACTTGGGTAGGAGACGGCATGGAGGACATGGCAGAATGTGGCACGGCGACCTGGGCTTACCAATGCCCGTGTCTTTGTGACTATGGAAGAACCGTGTAAAGGCCATGGGGGGCCTCGAGACCGTGTCGCAGCGGGGCTCGACGTTGAAGTTGTTTTGCGCCGCCGCACGCTCTTGGAAGGCCTCGCGTTCAGAGTGCTAACGTCACGTGGACATTATTGGAGCCTCCCAGAGCCTTCTGCGGGCCTGTGGAACGTGGTGCAGTCCCATTATGGCTTGAGCCCGTCTTGGGGCGCGTATCGGCGCTGTTGAGCTGTTTTGGAATCATGTTCGGGCTCCTGGCCCGTTCTGGGCCTGTCTCGGGTGCCTTTTCATGCGTTTTCGAGCTTCTGTGGGGTCCTTGCGGGATCTTGTGGAACTCTTGGGAACTTCTTGTGCCTTTCTGGGGGCCGGGACATCTTCGGGGCCTCTTGGGAACCTCCTGGGGCCTCCTGGGGCCCTGTCGGGACTGTCTGGGGGCTCTCTTGGGCCGGTTTGGGGCCCTCTTGGGCCGGTTTGAGGCCCTTTTGGAGGTCTGTCGGGCCGTCTTAGGGCGATCTTGGGGGCCTCGTGGGCCGTCTTGGAGCGTCGGGAAGCCGAAAAAGAGAGAACTCAAAAAATACGCCACAAACCGACGAAAACTCACTGATGTTTGCCTCGGGTGGCCCTCTTGGGAGTGCTCTTGCAGGACTCTTGGGACCTTTTGGAGCGATCTCGAACTTCTGCGGGGTCCTTGCGGGATCTTTTGGGACTCTTGGGGACCTCTTGGAGCTTCCTGGGGGCCTCTTGGGAGCCTCTTGGGGCCTCTTCGGGGCCGCTTGGGAGACTCATGGGGCCTCCTGGGGCCCTGTCGGGACTGTCTGGGGGCCCTCTTGGGCAGGTTGGGGCCCTCTTGGAGGTCTGTCGGTCCCTCTTAGGGCGATATTGGAATACATATATATGTGTGTGTGTCTGTGTGGGTGTGTATGTGTGTGTGCACGTAGATACATACATACATACATACATACATACATACATACATACATGCATACATACATACATACATACATACATACATACATACATACATACATACATACATACATACATACATCTATAACTATATATATACATACATACATACATACATACATACATACATACATACATACATACATACATACATATATACATTCATACATACATATATACATCCATACACACATTTATGCATACATACATACATACATACATACATACATACATACATACATACATACATGCATGCATACATACACATATACATACATACATACATACATACATACATACATACATACATACATATATACATGCATGCATGCATGCATGCATACATACATACATACATACAAACCTACATACATACATACATACATACATACATACATACAAACAAACATACATACATACATACATACACACACATACATACACACATACACACATACATACATACATACATACATACATACATACGTATGTACGTACGTACGTACATACATACATACATACATACATTCATACATACATACATACATACTTACATACCTATATATATATATATGAAACAAGTGGCATAAAACCTATAACGCATAACACATGGCACATGACACATGACATATAACGCAGAATATCAAACCTATAACAGATATCGGACATCAGCCATCAGCCTGCAGTCGAGGTCCCGCGGGAACACAGCAGGTGGGCGCCGACACAGTGGCGCTTCGCGCCATGCACCTTGGTCCTTGAAGTTTAGCATGCTGGCGGAAAGGCAGGAATGCAAAATCAAAATTTAGCGATAACTCATTGTTGCCTGTTCCGACATCGTTGATCTGATAATGTATGATCGTTCACTCATGTTTTCTCTTCCTCCTCCTCGTCATCATTATCACCACCACCACCACCATCATCATCATCATCGTCATCATCGTCATCATCGTCATCATCATCACCATCACCGTCATCCTCATCCTCATCGTCATCGGTCATCATCATCATCATCATCCTCATCCTCATCCTCATCATCATCATCGTCATCATCATCATCATCATCATCATCATCATCATCATCATCATCATCATCATCATCATCATCATCATTCTCGTCCTACCCAGCGAATTATTCCCCATCCTCCTCAGCTCTTTTTGCGGAGGCTCTTCCTTGGAGAGCCTCTTAGAGGCCTCACGAAAGTTTTAAGGGCTTCTTGGGGCCTTCTGGAGGTCTCCTGGGCGCCTTCTGCGGGCCATCTTGAGGCTCTTGGACTGCCTGGAAGCCCCTTCGGGTAGTTTTGGGGCGATGTCCGGGCCTCCTGGGCGGCCTCGGACGCTGGAAGACCGAAGAACAGAGCATTCCCAAAATCATACGAAGGCCCATGAAAAATCCATGTTTTCGTTTCACAAGCCTCTCGGGTGTCTTCTTTGGGTCGTCTTTGGGCGTCTGGTGGGTGTCTGGGGCCTCTTGGGACCCTCGGGGCGCCGTTCGGCCGCCCTCGTGACCGACTTGAGCCCGTTGCCTAGGCCCAGCAGGGGCTTCCAGGAGCTCAGGAAAGACTGGAGGCCTTCTGCAGGGGCGTCCAGGGAGCTCCTGGGGCCACGGATCCTGGGGGTCCGGATTTGGGGGGAGGGACCCCCCCCCGGGCTTGCAAAAAAGATGCGAAGAGAAATGTACGTGATACCAGAGCGTGGACCCAAAACAACTGTTTCGTGCAATAGTGTGTAGCATCCGATGTGTAGGCCCCTATGTGTTGATCCCTTCGCATGCGTGTGGACCAGCATATGCGCGTGGAGCGCCACCCGTGAGCAGCTCTGTATGCAGGTGGGCTGCGCGGTTGCGCTGTGGGTTGCGCTGTGGGTTGCGCAGTAGATTGGGCAATGGTTTGCGCGGTGGTTGCCCGATCGTTGCACGGCGCTCGGTGGTTGCGAGCTGGGCTGCGCGGTGGCAGCCACTGCTGGACCCCGACGGGCCGCGGCAGCTCCTCAGAGCCGAGGCAACGCCCCTTTCGTGCAAGACTTGTTTGGAAATAGATGTCTGTGCACATATATGCATATTTGTGTAAACAGAGAGAGAGAGAGAGACAAAAGAGAGAGAGAGAGAGAGAGACGGAGAGAATGAGAAAGCAAACTGGAAACTACTAGAAACCCTTATAGTTAGATCGAGATATAGGGGGGGAGAGAGAGAGAGAGACAGAGAGGTAAAGAAAAAAGAGAGGGATAGACAGAGAGAGAGAGAGATAGAAAACAAAAAAAAAAACAGAACAAAAGAACAAAAACAAAAAAAAACAAAAAAAAAAAAAAAAAAAAAAAAAAAAAAAAAAAAAAAAAAAAAAAAAAAAAAAAAAAAAAAAAAAAAAAAAAAAATGTACATAAGAAAAAATAAAGCCCTAGCAGCCCAAAAACCCCAGAAGACACCCAAGACGACCAAAATTACACCGCCAAACAAGCCCTCCAAATCGCCCGAAAACACGCCAGAAAGGACACGAGATTGCCCTGAAGAGCCCTGTGACGAGGACGCCGCCGACGCCGACGCCGTCGTCGTCGTCGTCGAGGTCGTCGGCGTCGGCGTCGTCCTCGTCCTCGCCCAGAGGTCGCACGCGCCCGCCAGAGAAGCCCATGAATGCCAGGAGTGCTCGCAATCCGAGGCTGCGACAGTGCGGCCCTGGACGTCACAAGCAGCGCAGTCGGCTCCTGCGCCACCTCCGTCAGAGTAACCAGGGAACTGAGGGATGGCCTCCTCCTCCTCCTCCTCCTCCTCCTCCTCCTCCTCCTCCTCCTCCAACTCCTCCTCCTCCTCCTCCTCCTCATCCTCCTCCTCCTCCTCCTCCTCCCTCCTCTCTCCTCCTCCTCCTCCTCTCTCCTCCTCCTCCTCCTCCTCCTCCCTCCTCCTCCTCCTCCTCCTCCTCCTCCTCCTCCTCCTCCTCCTCCTCCTCCTCCTCCGCCTCCTCCTCCTCCTCCTCCTCCTCCTCCTCCTCCTCCTCCTCCTCCTCCTCCTCCTCCTCCTCCTCCTCCTCCTCCTCGTCCACCACCTCCTCCTCTCCTCCTCCTCCTCCTCCTCCTCTCCTCCTCCTCCTCCTCCTCTCCTCCTCCTCCTCCTCCTCCTCCTCCTCCTCCTCCTCCTCCTCCTCCTCCTCCTCCTCCTCCTCCTCCTCCTCCTCCTCCTCCTCCTCCTCCTCCTGCTCTCTCATCCTCTCTTCCTGTTCCTCTTCGTGCTGTGATCTCTGCCGCCGCCGTCGCCTCCACCCCTCAGCGTCTGCTTGCGGTCGCCGTGACACAGGTCGCACGCACTCACCCCCGCGCGCGCGCGCGTGCACGCCGCGGGCATCCGAGCACTGGCCGCCTGCTCCCCTCGCGCGCGGGAAGCCTCGGACTCGAGGGCCTGCGGCCCCAACGTGCACAGCTGCGCCGGGCCGGCCGGAAGGCCCGTCATCCGGGTCTGGTCGCGGCCGCGGCTGGACGGGGCCTCCCCCTGGACGAGGACGAGGATGACGCCGACGCCGACGACGCCGACGCCGCCGCCAACGACGACGACGACGCCGCCGCTGCCGCCGACGACGACGACAAAACGACGACGACGACGACTACGTCCTAGTCCTCGTCGTCGTCGAGAGCTAAAACGAAGTGGCCCACTGGGGCTTTTCACGCAAACCTGGGGACCACCGCGCCCCCCACGAGCCAAAAGTGGTTTTGTCATTGCTTTTCTCTCCGCTCAAGCTTGGCGGAATGACTTGACCTACCAGAACAACTCGGCGACTCCGAAGGGTGCAGTTTGCAAAAGGTGTGGTTTGTAACCGGCAGTTTGGGGGGCACCCTGGGAGGCGGACGAAGACCTCGACTGAGGTTTCCGCCGCGCCCCGAAAAGGCCCGACAAGGAAACCATCGTGCTACTCAAGCCCCGGCGGTGCCGATCACAAACCACACCCCGTCAGCTCTTGTAGTCGCCCAGCAACGCCCCCAGAACGCTGGTGAGCAACACTCAAGGTTTTGCTGAGCATCGACACGAACTGCGATCAGAAGAACTCTTCATGTCGGCATTCCTTCGTTAACGACCCGTGTGGGTGCCTTTTGGCGCACGACAAGGCCCGCTGCGATGGCATTCTGAATTGCGTTCTTTCACGATTCGCGATTACGGCCGTTACCGGGGATGGCTCCCCCCCGACCTGGTAACGTCACGGTTCGCGCAGGCGCCCTGCCCACAGACCAAGTCTGCCGAAGCGTCATGGCAGCAAACGCTGTGCAAAACCGCGGGCCACGGAGCGCCACGCAATCAAGTGCCAGACCATTGCGAGCCAGAAAAAATGACCTTGCGACGCACCCAACCCCCTCGTATCAAGTCATAGAAGGAGTTGGCACAAACTTGCGTGAACACCGACAGCGCAGGTGCCATCAGTCGCTGTGCGAGCTGTAAAGGATTTCGCGCGTTGAACGACTCACTGGACAACAACAGAAGGACGAGGACTTGAGGCACCAGGCTCGAAAAAGAAAGGGGGGCAGGAACGCGGGGGCAAGAGATGGGCGAAGGGCGCAAGCGGAGCCGAAAAGTGAGCGCGGCAACAGCAGGGAAACAGTGGAAGACACCAGAGGACGACAACGGAACAGGCGGGACGGGGAACCAGGGAGACACTTTTTTCCAGCAGCACGTTGGACACGCAGCGCGGTTCGCGTAATGTCGCCCTGGCGTTCCACGAGTTCTGGTCTTTATAACCAGTGCAAGAAGCAATCAAGACCTAGCTCGCACGCCAGCTTCGCCGCCCCTTCCTGCACCTTCGACTGCGGGAACTAAACGCCCGTAAACGCGCAGCCAGGTTTGCGGGCGGCCCGCAGGCAACGAAATCACGGATGGGGTCGTGCATCATTAGCAAGCTGTGCAGCGTCGTCGCCCTGAACAACATCGCGCACAGATGCAGCCAGAGGTCGTCCATGTGTCGCTCGCCCTTGAACCCACCGTCGACAATAACTCCGCGGTGCACGGCCCGTCTGTAGCAGGCCGTGGACGTCAGGACCTCGGAATGAGTCTGTGTAAAACATCACTCCGCTGGACCCCCAACAGCTCTCGAAAGTGGCGACAATTTCGCAGGTCGCACCCCCCCCAGGGATGGCGATGTCGAATCTGAATATGCGTAAGGCGTCTCTCCGCTGCATCCCCCAGCAACTCTCGAAAGTGGCGACAGTGTCGCAGGTTGCAGCCCCCCAAGGAGAACGAAGTCTAATCTGAATCTGAGGTAATTTGCAACTCCTCCGCTGGACACCCCAAAAACCCTCAAAGGTGACGGCACTGTCGCAGTCCGCAGCCCCCTCCAGGGATGGCAAGGTCGAATCTTAATCTTCGTAAGGCGTACCTCAGCTGGACACCCCAACAGCCCTCGAAGGCGGCGACAGTTTGACAATTCACAGCCACCCAGGGATGGCGAGGTCTCATCTGAATCCGCGTAAGGCGTCACTCCGCTGACCCCCCAGCAGCCCTCGAAAGTGGCACAGTGTCGCAGGTCGCAGCCGCCCACGGATGGCGAGGTAGCACACGGCAAATATAGGGGGTCGGGGTGGTTTTCCCTCCATGGATCCCATGGTGCAGCAGCCCGCCCTGTCAACACATCACTCGCGCCCCTCTCCGCCACTGAGCATCACCCTGCTCCCGCTGCCACTCCGACTGCCAACATGCGGAACTGTTCGGTCGGCGGCCACTTGAATCCTGGCAGCGGCAGAAGCCAACGGCGAGACGCATCCGTGGCGAGATGATGCACGGGGGGCCGGCGAGGCCGGAGGGGGGCACAAAGCGCCGCGGAGCGGCGGGGCACGCTCAGACCGTGAAAACCTGGAGCGCGCCTCCTCCTCCTCCTCCTTCTCCTCCTCCTCCTCCTCCTCCTCCTCCTCCTCCTCCTCCTCCTCCTCCTCCTCCTCCTCCTCCTCCTCCTCCTCCTCCTCCCACAATCCTATGTCAAGCCAGCGTCCTCTGGCATGTAAGCTTTGCCGATCTCTGGGCACACATGCCGAAGGACTGCAGAGCACCGAGATCGGGGGGGGAGAGCGGGGAGCGGAGGAGGGCGAGGAGGTGGAGGATGGCGAAGAGACAGGGGAGGGCAAGGGAAAGCCGTGGAGCCGAAGAGCAAGGGGGAACAGAAAGTAGTGTTAGGTCGGGCCTGTCCCCCACAGGGGGGTTTTGGACAAAACAAAGAAATCGGTCAGAACAACTACTCCAAGAATACCCAAAAATGTGCAATTAATAGTCCCCATATTGCTTCTTGTTTCACTATTTGTTTGATATTCCTCCTGTAGAGGGAAGTGCCCGACCTAAAAGTAGTGGTTCGCTCGAGCATGCAGCCTTCGCCCTTGCCCCACTCCCATCCTGCGCAGGTGGAAAAAAAGAGAGGACCGCTCGTTCTTCGACTCTCGAGCCAAAGCGACAGGGCAAATACACGGAGCAGAGGGAGAGAGAAGGCAAACGGCGGGAGTGGGAAGGGGCAGACGGGAGACAAAACAGAGCCAAGTGCAGGACGGAGGTCGCGGACGGATGAAATAGGCTGGCAGGCAGCTCGAGTGACCACAGCAGCAGCAATGGAATTGCAGGTATACAGGCATGCGTCCGGAGAGGGGGCGCAGAACATCCGCCACGAGTCGCAACACGCGCCACGCGAGGCTCAGCCAGGCTGCACCCTTAATCCTGATAAGCGACTGCGGCACTTGGAAATCAAGGACGAACACGTTTCGGACGTGCAAACGTGCACCTCTCGTGACGAGGCCAGCTGGCGTCGGGACCGTCAGCGACACTAATTCGCATCTTGGACGTGAGCGAATTGGTTTCATGCGACTCCATCGTTGCCAAAGACATGAGGAAAAGGAGAAAAAGGAGGAGGAGGAGGAGGAGAAGAAAAAGAAGGAGGAGCAAGAGAGAGCAAGACTCGAGGGCCGCAATGGGGGGTCACAGCGGAAGGTTGACCCAATCCCACCCTGCTGCCCCCCCTTCCCAGGACTGCAAGAGGTGTGCACTGCGCACCTCCTCCTCCTCCTCCTCCTCCTCCTCCTGTCTCCCAAAGTTTCCGGAGCTCCTGGAAGCCCCTGCTCGGTCTAGGAAACGGGCCCATTTCTGTCAGGAGGGCGACGAACGGCCCCCCGAGGGCCCCAGAAGGCCCCACTCACACGGCAGAAGCCCCAAGACGACCCAAAGAAGACCCCCAAGAGGCTTTCGAAACACAGAAAAACATGAATGTTCAACTGCTTTTCCATGATTTGGGGAATTCACTGTTCTTCGGTCTTCTGGGCGTCCGAGGCCGCCCAGGAGGCCCGAAAATCGCCACACAATTTTCCGAAAGGGCTTCCAGGCAGCCCAGAAGAGCCCCAAGACGGCACATCTGGGTTCTAAGATGGTCCGAAGAGAGCACCATGACGGCCCGAGATGGCCCCAAAACGCCCCCCGAAGCATTCCAAATCGCGACTCGGTCGTTCAGGGAGACCGCGATTGGTAGGAGGATTGCGCGGGGAAGCCTCCAAAGGCCCCCAAAGGCGCCCAGGAGGCCTCCATAAGGACCCCAGAAGCCCTTATAAACTGTCATGAGGCCCCCAAAAGGCTCTCCAAGGAGGAGCCTCCGCAAAAAGAGCTGAGGAGGATGGGGAAAAATTCGCAAGATAGTGCGAAAAGGGGGATGATGAAGAGGAACATGAGGGAAGGATAACGAATAGCATTATTGCAACGGCGACGTCGGAAAAGGCAACAAGGCGTTTTCGTTGAATTGTCTGTTTTACCTTTCTGCCCTTCCGCCTGAGCGCCAAACTTCAAGGACCAAGGTGCATGGCGCGAAGCGCCATTGCAATCTTGACCTCTACCGTACCCAGAGGGACGAGTTGGAGTGTCCTCAGGTCCCTTGGAGTTCTTCGCCCTCAGTCCTGAGTGAGTGAGTACCAAAGTGGCCGGGACCCACAATTCCCGCATCTGTCGGGGCGCGTCGCGTGCCTCTGGGGCTCTGGGAACCGTCCTCGCATGACTCGTTCGGAACCACGAGGGCCTCAAGACGTGCCAAAAGGGCTCCTAGATGCCCTCGAGACGGCCCAAGAGGGCGCCGAGTCGTCCAAACATCGCTCCTAGACGCCCAACATGGCCTCCAGACGGCCCGAGGCCCCCGAGACGTCCAAAGAGGGCTCCAAGAGGCCCCCCAGGAGGGCCCCGAGAAGCCAAGGCATCGATGTCCATTGCGTTGTTTTACACATGTTAGCGTTCTCGCCTTCTCAGGCTTCCGACTCTCCAAGACGGCCCAAGAAGCAAAAACACAACAAACAAAAAAAAAACGACCCGAGAGGCGCCCAATGGGGCCCCCAGGTAGACCAAAGAGGGCCCCAAGACGGCTCAAGAGGCCGCCAAGACGACCCAAAAGGGCCCCAAGGGGGGCCCAAGAGAGGCCCCAGAGGGGGGACACGGACGGACATTCGGAGCGCTCCGCCCCAAGACGACCCCCGGGACCGCCAGCAGACAGACCCCCAGAAGCCGCCCAGAGACTCCAGGAGGCCCACGAAAGGTCGTAAATCAGACCCAAGAGGTCCCCGGGAGCCCCCAAAGCAGAAGAGACCCCCAAGAAGCCCCCAAGAGGCCCCAAAGACACTGCAAAACTGCCTCGAAGAGGCTCCCAAGAGGCCTACCAAGCGATCCCCACAGGCATCCAAGATGCCTCTGACGACGCAAGCACGGTGGCGGAATGGGCCGAAGACCACGATATGTGTACTCAAAGACTCATACATATATACACACAAACGAATGCATGTGAATATGTATAGACCTATATATATATATATATATATATATATATATATATATATATAATATATATATATATATATATATATATATGTACATATACATATACATATACATATACATATACAAATACATATACATATACATATACATATACATATACATATACAGATACAGATACATATACATATACATATATGTGAGTGTGCACGTGTGGTACGAACATCCAGATGCGTGTATGTATGTCTACATGTTGGTGTGTGCACAGGCGTGCATGTATATGTAATTGAACATTTACATGCATATGCAAATGTATACGTATACGTATATGAATGTATATATATATATATATACATATACACACGCACATGTATGTGGATATGTATGTGAAAATGTATGTGTGTAAACGCATATGTATGTGGAACTGTAAATGTGTATGTAAACGCCGTTTGTTGTGTACAAGCTTAGAAAATGTACGTGTATATGTACGTGTGTAAATAGATATGTGTATATAAATGCGTCTGCGCATGTGAAAATGTATGTGTAGGTGTGTGAGTACGTGCATGCGTATGTGTAAATGTACATGCATTCGCATGTGGAAACGTATATATATATATATACACGTATATGTTTATACGCCCCTATGTTTACACGGCATGCATACATGTGCGCATGCATATATTAATACGCGCGTACCGATGCATACATTAGCATTGCAAAAAAAGTATACGTTATAGTCGTGTCGATGGTTTTTACTTGGACCAAGGGGCTACAGATTAGCATGTACAGTCAACACGCCTCCAAGATGCAGGCGAGCGCATCGCCTTGCATCTTCTCTGTACTGCGGCTCGAGCCTCCCTTCTGAAGGCTCAAGCTCAAGCCAAAGCGGGCGTCCCCGCCGTGGCTCCGCGCGCCTGCGCCTGACGCGCGCCCTCGGCTCAAAGGAGCGGCCTCTGGCCGCGCCCTCACCCGTCTTAGGTGGCCCTCAAAGGGTCTTGCATTCGGCACGGACCTACCCCGTGCTGCTGAGAAGCGCGCCTAGGTGCGAGCCTAAACTCGCATCCGAGCGGAACGCTCGGATAGGCATCCTGCCTGGAACCAGCCGCGCGGCCCATGCCGCTGCAGCCAGCCCCTCACTGCTGGCCATGTGCTGGCCGCCGTCCCTCGTCAGACGGACGATGAGGTCCGCCTTCAAGCCGCCCACTGGCAGCTTCCGCCACCTGAGCTCCTCCTTGAGCTCTGCCACGGTGGCCTCAGCCAGCATCTCCCCGAGGTACTCCGTACCGAGGTCTCGCCCTTCGGCGACCCGCTCAGGCGCAGCTATCGCCGCTGCCCGAGAAACGACATGCCCTTCAGGCGCGTCCTTCGACGCCGCCTCGGGCCTCGCCGTGCCGTCGGCCCGCGGGGCAGCCCTCGCCGCTCCCGCTGGTGGGGCAGCACTCGCCGCCCTCGATGAGAAGAGCTGCACCGCCCCTCTCGTGCACACAACTGCGCCCTTGACCACGAGCACCAGCACGATGATGAACATGATCATAGCGAGAACGATCGAGCCGATGTTCGACTCGACCTCGTCGTCGGCGGCTGCGGAGCACTGCTTGTCTCCATGCTCGGCCGCCTCTGCGAAAGTGACGCCCACACCTGCGGCGAGCCCCTTGGTCAGAAGCCGCAGGTTGGACATCTCCAGCAACTTGAGCACCCGCTTGCCGTCCAGATGCTTGGTCCCCAAGTCGCTCCTATTGCTCTCCGTGTCGACCCGCCCGAGCTGTAACTCGCCGAGCCTGACTCGTTCCTGCACCCACAGGTCTCGTATCTGTAGATGCCGTACTTTACCACTGCCGATCCGTGTCGCGATCGCCCTGCCTGCATTCGAGTCGCTGTGAACCTTCGACGCGACCTCGATGCCACACTGCTGGTAGAACTGCCGCATCATGATCGCACTCGCCGCGCCTCGGCCGACGGCGTAGAACTCGGCCTCTCCGCTGCTGAGCGCGACGACGGGCTGCGATGCCACCTGGGTCTCCAGAAGGTGGCTGCCAAAGAAGCCGTATACGGAGCTGGTCGATTTCCTCGTGATCTCATCCTCTGCCCAGTCCGAATCCGTCTCGTAGAGAACCTCCTTGGGCATCTCCTGCTTCTCGTAGAACCACCCGAGCTCGCGCCGACCGTGGAGATACCGCACGCACCGCCTCAGCCTAAGCATGCTGATGACTGTGGGCTTCCCCATGTCTGTGAGGATCACCTTCACCGCGAACTGGATGTCTGGCCTGTCTACCGCCACGTAGTTGACGAGCCCCGCGACTTGCTGGTAGAGCTTCGCCTCGTCGTGTGGAAGTGGGTCCAGCGCCTCCCGGACGCTCTTGCCCGTGGCCTTGCTCCCAGGCGTGTCCGCTGGCTTGCACTCCGTAAGGCCCAGCAGCTCCACGCACCTCGTCACGTGCTTCGTGTCGCCGATCCAGACGAACCCCTTGCCCGTCCACCTGATCTTGCGCTTGAGGTACGGGAGCTCACGGACGCCATCCGGTCCGACACGACCGATGCACTTGACGTCCATGCTCGCCATCAGCTGCTGGTCCAGGACATCCAGGGACTCCTCCTCGCCCTCGGTCAGGATGTCGTCACCGTGAATCGCCGAGGTCATGTCCAAGAGAGGCTCGTGGTACACGCCCGCCGCCACCGCGATGCGCGTCCAGTTGTTCTTCTTGAACACCCCGGCCACGTACTCCTGCCAAGCCTGTGCCGCCTTGCGTGTGCCGTACATGGCCTTCCGGAGCTGCCACACGCACCCGTCTCTCCTGAGTCCTGGAGGCGGGATGACGACGATCCACTCGTCGAGGTCGGCGTGGAAGAACGCCACGTGCACGTCATGCACCGAGAGATGCCTCCGACCCTTCTTCGTCGCCGCCAAGGAGACGATCGCCCTGACGATGGCGATCGGCGGCGCGCCCGCGTTGCAGTCCTCTCGGCCGTACGCGTTGATCTCCATGGCGACGCCTCGGGACCGGACAAAGGGGGCGCCGTCCTTGGTGCGCAGGTCCTCGACCCACTTGAAACGCACCACCTTGCCCCGGCTCTCGGCCACGCGGACCTCCTCGAAGACGCCGTGTCGCCGCATCTCCTCGATCTCGGCCTCGCGCCCGCGCCTGACCAGGTCCCTGGGGAGCTCCTTCCCGCTCCTCGCGTCGTACGCGTGCTTCTCCGCGTCTGGCAGGACCGTGATCGCCGACGGCTCGACGGGGCTGACCTCGAACATCCCAATCTCCAACGGCTCGCAGCTCTCGATTTCCGTGACCGTCTCGAGCTCCTCGTGGGACTGCTGGTCCAGGCCCTCGTACGTGCAGGGGTTGATCTCCACGAAGGCCCCGACCGCGAGCGACCCGACTGTGATCGCCGCTGTCTGGCGCGGCCTCTTCGCCGACGCCTCGCCCTGGTCGTCACGAGGTGCCATGCTGGCGTCCCCGGACGATCCTGGCCTGCCGTCTCCAGCTCCAGCCGCTGGCCCCGGCGCGGCTCCCGCCGCCGCCGGCGTCGGCGCAGCCCCCGCCGCTGCCGACGAGGGCGCGGCCTCCGCCGCTGCCCTGGCCATTTCCTCCTTGCGCAGCTCGTTCTCGATCCTCTTCCGGCACTCCTCGCTGTGCGATCCCATGCCTGTGACGCACCTCGGGCACATGGGGGTCCAGCCGTACTTGTCGATCACGCCCTCGTGATGTACGTCGACCTCAGCCCTGCGCCTCCTGGCCCCGCGGGCGGCGCCGGCCCGACCATCGCTGGTGGCACCAGCGCCTCCGGGCCCGCAGCCGGTAAGGACACCGGCGGTGGTGGAGGTGGCGGCATCAGCCGCTGCTGGTTCGGCTCCACCTGGGGCGCTCCCGTCGGCACGATGCCGATCTGTGGAGCCCGGTGCATGTCCCACGGCACCCCAGCGAACTTGTCCAGCTCCTCCAGCACGAACCGCTCGCCCTCCGGTCGCCGTCTCACCGTGCGTACCCTTGTCGTGCGCGTCGGACCCGCCACCAGGTGCTCGTCCGAAACCTCTGTCTTGCCCAGCCACACCGCCGCGTGCCACCGAGGCTGCAGCTTGGAGGTCGGCGCGGGGTCCCTCGCCCAAACGCACTCCGCGAAGTTGACGAGCTCGCCCCGATATGGCCTCCCCTCGAGCACCTCGTAGGTCGTCTTGCCGTTGCCGTGCACCGTGAAGCGGTTGAGCTGCCAGCCAGCGTGCCGAATGAGCCAAGGCAGAAGCCCGTGCTCGGCTGGGAGCTCCCGCTTGTAGTTGTCACCCACCGAGAACAGTAGCGCCCTGATCTGCTTGCCGAGCTCCTCGTTGGCGCGCTCCACTCCACCAACTCCCTGATGGTTAGCCCGCTGAGCCGACTCGATCATCGTGGGCGCCTTCCGCTGAGCCTTGATCTCCCTCGCCAGGGCCGTGATCGACGCCTCCTGGTCGTGCTTCAGCACGATGCGATCCAGCCCCCAGTTCTCGATGGTGGCGACCGCTGTCTTGACCATGTAGGCGTCGGTACCCTTCGGCCCCATGATGCCATGAATAGCCTGGGAGTTCATATGCACCATGTTGAGGATGCTCAGCTGGCCCAGGAAGTAGTAGTCGATCTGGACCTCGTCGCCTGTGCGCTCGTGCCCGTCCTTGTAGTGCGGGTCGTCCGTGAACTTGGATCTGACGCACACCCAACACCAGGACCTCGCAGGGATGTGCACCAGCTCGTGCGTCCTCTGCTCGGCCAGGCTTGGCTTCACTGGATCCTTCTTGACTCGAACTGGCACGGACTCCTCGAGCACTGCCTGCGCTGCTGGCTCGCTCGCCTCGGCCTGAGCGCGAGTCGCGGCAGCCCCTCCGCCGCCGCCGCCCTGGAGCGCGGCCCTCGCCGCTGCCCTGGACGCAGCTGATGCGCCGCCAGGCTCGCCTCCTGGCTCCTCGCCCCGCACCGGCATGACGAGCGAGTTCTTGACGCCTTCACCGTACCTGTCCATCTTGAGGTAGAACAAGTCGTTGCGTCTGACCAGCGGCACGGCGTCTGGGTCCGAGAACTCGATCGGCTTCGGGATCATGTAGCTCCCGCTCGGCGTGAATACCCACGACGTGCCCTTGTCGACCGCCTGCGACACGCCCAGCACCGGCCTCTTGACGTCGGCGACCTTGTAGTCCACCCCGATCTTGTGCCCGCCCTTCGCGTACGTGACGAAGCGCTCGCCGTGGCACGGGATGTCGTCGCCGCTCGCTCCGACCAGCCTGATGCGCTCGCTCAGGTCTCTGAGTGTCTCGTGGGCCCCGTGACTCGGCGGACACACCGATCGCGCAGCACCCGAATCCACCATGATCCAGTGCTCATTGATACCGACGATCTCCTTGCTCTCGAACGTCTCGTGCTCGTTTGCTGCCCCTGGCTGACTCAGCTGCTCGATCGGGCTGGCCCCGACCAAGAATGGCCGCCTCGGCTGCGCGTGCTCGTTTGACGCCTCTGGCGGGCTCAGCCGCTCGATCGGGCTGGCTCCGACCAAGGATGGCCGCCTCGGCTGCGCGTGCTCGTCTGACGGCCCGCTCGAACGACGGTGGATCGCTGTCGTTGCTGGTGCTGAGGGCGTCGCTGCTGCTCCACTCGATGATGATTCTTGCCCTTCCCCCAGCTCGATCGCGAGGCACCAAAGTGGCTCTGCCCCGCTTTCGGTCGCGATCGCCATCACCGGCGCCGCGCTCCCCGCGGCGCTCGCCGCTGGAGGAGCTCCCGTCGGCTTCGACTCCTGCTCGACCGCATTGGCGCCTTTCTTCTTCTTCTGCTCTGCGAGGAACTTCCTGCACTCGCTCTTGACGTGACCTGTCTTGTGGCAGTGGAAGCATCGTTTCTCGGCCCTGTCCTTGGCCGCCTGGCTCTTCTGGTCCGTGGAGTTGTCGTCGCCCTTGCCCTTCCTGCCCTTGCCTTCCTTGCCCTTCTTTCCTTTGCCCTTCCACGCCGCCTCGCGCCTCGCCTTCTCCACCGCGCTCGTGTCCATCGGAACTGGTGGCGGCACTGCTGAGATGGCGCTCCTCGTCGAGATCACCATGTGCACTTCGTTGCGCATGAGCTCCCACGTGACTAGCCTCGACGCGTTGTGGACCAGGTGCGCTCGAAGAGCCTCGTCCTGAATCCCCCGCTGAAGGATCGCCATCTTGATCCTGTCCCCAATCCTCTCGTGGCTCTGGCTCTCGTACTTCGTGACCTTGAAGTCGAAGTCCGCCAGCGTCCCCACGATGTTGTCCTCTGGGAACTGGAACGCGATCAGCTCCTGCAGCAGTCCTGCGTGGCGACCGGGTCTGTCGGGCTCGTACATGTCTTGTAACGTCCTCCACGCCCGATACCCTTCTCCGACGCCGACTGGCTTGATGAGCTGTAGTGCGGCTCCTTCCAGCAGCAGGACGAGGATGAAGTACAGCTGGCGACTGCGCTGACTCGCTCCCTCCTCCAGGAGTCTCGCGTTCCTCACTTCCTCCAGCGGGAACGTCATGGCCGCCGTCAGCTCGTTGGCCATCTGCTCGTCGAGAGCTCCGAGGTATGCGAGCATCTTGAAGCTCCATCCTGGCCACTCGTCCTCGTTGCCTCCGAACGCCTTCGGCTTCGCCAGAAGCCGAGTGTCCACCAGATCCTGAGGCGCGGCCCTCGCCGCTGCCACGGGCCTGCTCGCGGCGGCGCCTGCGCTCGCTGCTGCTGACTCCGCCGCCAGGGCGCGCTCCTCTGCAGCCTGCACCCGTTGTTCTGCAGCCTGCAACGCTCCCTCGAGCGCCTGGAAGCGTCTCTCGATCTCTTCCATACTTCAGATCGAGCTTCTCGTCGAACTTCCTACTCCTCAGGATGTCTGCCTTGTTCGACCTCGAGCCACGCTTCGTCTTCTTCTTCTTCGGCGGCGTGCTGGGCTATGAAGGGCCGGCTGGCGCGGCCCTCGCCGCTGCCAGCCGCCAGGGCGCGGCCCCCGCCGCTGCCCTATCGCGGGCGCGCGCGCCCGCCGCGGGTGGCTGGAAGGGAAGCGGCAGCGGGAACGAACCCACACCGCTCCGCTACCATGTCGATGGTTTTTACTTGGACCAAGGGGCTACAGATTAGCATGTACAGTCAACAAGTCGCGTACACGCATACCTACACGTTAGCGTGCATATACATGTATGTGTAGACGCGTTTTATGTATGTAAACATACATGGTTACACATATGTGTGTGCATGAACATGAACGAATACACGTACATATGTGTATTCAGATACACACAACATTCACATGCCCAGATGCATGTGCGTGTGCATACACATATGCATATATTTTGTCGTATGCACACAACCTCGCATACAGACACAAGTATAGATACATATATAATTATACATATGTAACATATGTATATATGTAAGAAAATGCATATACACACATATGTATATACATGCGCGTGCAGGTTCAAATGCACATACATACACACGTACGCTTACGAGCACAACGACTGCAACATACACATACACGTACACATACACATACTCGTACACGTGCACCGATACAAGTACACAGACACATGTGTATACACACATTGGGACACACAGCGCGGCCGACGCGCGCGCGGGCGCGGGCACGGGCGCGGGCGCGCGGCGGACCGAGGCCGACGACGAGAGCCCGGCCGCAGCAGGGCGCCACCAGAGAGGCGACCGAGAGAGGCCCCCCCGCAGGGAACGAGGCGGGGAAAGGTCGGGCCACGAGAGCCCCCCAGGATACAAGACCGTTTCTCCGGGGACCGCTTCCCCGGAACAGTTTCCCCGGAGGGCCGTTTCCCCGGAGACCGCTTCCCCGGGACCGCTTCCCCCGAGGACCGTTTCCCCGGAACCGTTTCCCCTGAACAGCTTCCCCGGAATATTCGTTTCCCCGTTTCCCCGGATTAGCTTCCCTGGAGCCGTTTCCCCGGAACCGTTTCTCCGGATCCGTTTCCCCGGACCCTCCTTTCTGGAACCGCTTCCCTGGAACTGCTTTCCCGTTGAACCTTTCTTCGTGCCCCCCCCCGTGCCATCGCCGTGGTCGTCGCCATCGTGGACACAATGGCACTAAAGCCCATCAGTACCCTGGGCACCGTGGGGCTCGCTCGGCCGATCTCTGGGCGATCGCTGTGCCAGGGGATCGGGCCACGAGAGAAGAAGACTCCCAGAGGAACAAGGAAAAACGACACCACCACCACCATGGATTACCAGCGGGAGGAGCCAGGGGGGGTCCCCTGGTGATGTGGTCCCCCCCCCTCGCCCGAGACATCCCCTATATCCCCAGCTCGGGGAGGCATCGCGGACCTCCTTGCTGGAGATGCCCCCGTGGTGGAGGTGGAGCGTCGTTTCTCCCAGAGGCCTCCAAAAAAAAACCACGAGCACCCACAAACCTCGAAAGTGGATCGTCGACCCTCGAAGATCGACGTTCGAGGATCGAGGCTAGGACGACGACGACGACGAGCAGGGGGAAGGGGGGCAGGGGGGGAGCCCCGCCGCAGAGAGAAGCTTGTCGTCCACAGTCGAGTGAGAGCGGGGCAGGCCTCCGCACAAGGCGACGTGGCTTCACGGAAAAGCCCACGGCAGCCTTCTGGGAAGCCGCCTCCGCCCTCCGCGAGGGCACCGAGAGCTTCCTCGCAGAAGGCCCCAGGCCCTCTGAGCATTCCGAGAGGGCCTACCCCCTCTCTTGTCCCCACTGGGCGATCCGCCCTGCGTATGGGACCGAGCGTTTTTGCTTTCGGACGGCCCTACGTCTACGACCGAAGAGAAACCTCCCCCCCTACACAGAAACAAACCTCGGTAAGAAGCAAATGAGCAGAGCCTGCCCCAAAAAAGAGATGCCGGTCCCCCCCCCACACACACACACGCACACAAAAAAACGGCCCAACTAACAAGAACAGCAACAGCAACAACAACAGCAACAACACTAACAACAACAACAACAACAACAACAACAACAACAACAATCATTTTACCCGAACGCTCAGTGTTCTCCCCAGTGCCAGGGTTTTCATGCGACGCCAGCCAATACCCCCACTTCGTGGGGGGGCAATGCAAGCTCTACCAAACATCCACACGACTCTCGGGAACCACCCACACCCAGCTTCCCGCCCTATGACGTCAGGACACTTCACTTCGTGGCGCGCGGACGATCGTGGATACTACACTGGCGTGGAGTACACACCCGCAGAGGTTGATCACTTGTTTGGGCCCCGCATGTGCCCCGCATCGTGCATTCGTTGCGCATGACATAGAGAGAGCAAGACAGAGAGAGAGAGAGAGCAAGACAGAGAGACAGAGAGAGAGAGAGAGAGAGCAAGACAGAGAGCCAGAGGAGAGAGAGATAGAAAGAGATTCGTCACATGTGATTTTATTATGCGCGGTGCTAAAATTCTTAAAAACCCAATGATTTTTGGAGATTTCGGCGTGCGCGCGCGAAGAAAAAACGAATATGTCCCGCATGGTATTATTTGACAGGGATGATGGCCCTGGCAGGTGCGCAAACGTTGTCGCAGAAGTTCGAAAAAGTTGCTCGCAAAAGCCCGTTTGACAGAATTGTTTAAAAAGTGTTGGTTTTCCTACGAATCCGCAAGAGCGCGCGGAAGAACATTTTGACAATTTTTTCTTAAAAAACCATTGGGTTTTTGATGTTTTTATGTTAAAATCGCTACGAAACCTAAGGTTTTGGAAGGATTTCGTCTTGCGCGCACGAATGTCCACTTTACCTTATTTTTTGCAAGGGATTCTTGCAATTTGATCAAGTAAGAACAAGAATTTTCATTTTATAGTGTTTTTTGCAAGGGAAAACGGAGTACAACAAAACAACCGGATCCGGTAATAATTCACTTTTCTGAAGCTTTCGCTAAAAAATGATGAAAATGTAGCTGCGGCCTAGGTTTTGGAGGGGGGTCGCGCACCAGGGGCCCCAACAATAATTATTCTTTAGAAGTAATAATGTTCAACAACAACAACAACAACAACAACAACAACAACAACAACAACAACAATCACAACAACAAAACAACAACAGCAACAACAACAACAACAACCACAACAACAACAACAACAACATGGACAACAACAGCAACAGCAACAAAAGCAACAACAGCACAACCACCACCACAACAACCACCACAACAACAAGAGCAACAGCAACAACATCAACAATAGCAACAGTAACAACAACAAAAACCGATAATAACAACAGCAACGACGAAAACAAAACCGATAACAACAACAATACCAACAACAAACACAAAAAAACACAACAACCACAACCACAACAACAGCAACAACGACAACAACAACAATCACAACAACGACGACGACGACGACGACCACAACATTAACAACAACAAAAACAAAAGCAAAAACAACAACAAAAACAACAACAACAACAACAACAACAACAATTACTAGCACGTGGGGACACTCCGTTCTCACCAGTGCCAGGGTTTTCATAGGAGGCGGGCAATACCCCCACTTTGTGGGGGGGCCGGTTCAAGCTCTACCAAATTTCCAAACGACTCTTCGCCACCACCCACACCCAGCTTCCCGCCCTATGACGTTCGGACACTTCACTTCGTGGCATGCGGACGACCGTGGCTACTATTCAGGGCCCCGCGGCCGACGACGACGGCGTGCGCGCGCGAAGAAAAAACGAATGTGTCCCGCATGGTATTATTTGACAGGGATGATGGCCCTGGCAGGTGCGCAACCGTTGTTGCAGAAGTTCGAAAAAGTTGCTCGCAAAAGCCCGTTTGACAGAAATGTTTAAAAAGTGTTGGGTTTCCTACGAATCCGCAAGAGCGCGCGGGATGAAATTTTGACAATTTTTTTGAAAAACCATTGGTTTTTTGATGTTTTTATGTTAAAATCGCTACGAAAACTAAGGTTTTGGAAGGATTTCGTCTTGCGCGCGCGAATGTCCACTTTACCTTATTTTTTGCAAGGGATTCTTGAAGTTTGGTTATGTTAGAACAAGAAATGTCATTTTAGCTTATTTTTTGCAAGGGAAAGCGGGCCGTAACAAAACAACCGGATCCGGACCAACCCGTTTTGCCTGAGACTTCCTCACGAAAATGATGAAAATGTGGCTGCGGCCTAGGCGCGGCGGGGGGGCCATGCACCAGGGGCCCCAACAATAATTATTCTTTAGAAGTAATAATGTTCAACAACAACAACAACAACAACAACAACAACAACAACAACAACAACAACAACAACAACAACAACAACAACAGCAACAGCAACAACAGCAACAACAACAACAACAACGACGACGACGACGACAACAACAGCAGCAACAAGCCTGGGTGCCAGGGAGGTCTCTCCGGCGCCTGCCCCTTGGCGCCCCGCACGCTGCGCGCAGCCCGGGCGCCGCACCGAAGGGCGACAGCCCCCCCGCGGCCGGCCGCTGGGCAGCCCAAATGGCTCCGTCGGGCGCCGCGTCGGCGTCCGGGCGCACGCCCACATCTCCTCCTCCTCCCCCTCCTCCTCCTGCTCCTCCTCCCCCTCCTCCTTCGGGCGCAAGCCCCATGCAGTCGGGCTGCTGAACGAAGGAACGCTAAATACGGTGATGGCATTGGATGAGGAGCCATTGGATGAGGAGCTCAGGAGCTGGAAGCCAGTGGAACTCCAGTCGTGGATCGGCCATGGAGTTATCACTGCCGCCATCCTCAGAGGAGGAACCCGCCAGGGTCTGAAGCCTCCTGGTCACGTTCCTTAACGAACGCCCCCAATCTAGAGGCCTCCAGATGAGGTCCGAGTAGATGAAATCAAAGATCGCGCCGCATCGCCGACGCATCGGCGATTCATCGCAGACACATCGGCGATTCATCGCCGATACATCTGCGATGCATCGGCGACGTCGGCGATGTATCGGCGCCACCAGCGTGGAGAAAATCGGGCTCCACGACGAGCGCATCGGCGATGCATCGGCGATGCTGCGCGATCCTCCGACCCCATCTGCTTGGAATCCAGCTGGGAAGCCCAGAAAATAAGAAGCTACGCAGTACGGTATACGACTTGCAAATGCCAGCCCCCCCTGAGGGGACAACCCTCGGGTCCGAAACGTTGTGTGCTGGAAGCCTTGGGCGCGATGAGCGCTGAGGGCCAAAACAGATGGGCCGATTTCCACCACCAGTACCATAGGTAGGAGAGGGAGGATGAGAGTGAGGAGCAGGAGGAGGAGGAGGAGGAGGAGGACCACCACTATCTATGGTGGTGGTGGTGGTGGTGGAAAGTTGGCCCATCAAAAACAGATTGAGCCGCGTCGGCGACCCCAGCGCCGCGTCGGCGCCCAGGCGGACGCCCCTCCTCCGACCGTGCAGAGGCTCTGCGCCGAGTGCTGCCGCAGCTGCTCTCGCAGAGTCTCTCCGCCCTGACTCCACGAGGAGCCCCACACGGCGTTCTGCGAGTCTCGACGTCCCCTCCTGCCGAGTCGGCCCGGTATCCCGCAGCGGCCGCCCTTGCCTCCCTGCCGAGACGAGAAGGCAAGAGGAGGACATGCGAGGCGGGGATGCATCGACATGCACCGCTGGGGGAACCGACGTCCTGGGACCCCAGGGGGCGGTGGGTATGTGTATACATATGCATACAAATATTATACACGTGTGTGTGTGTATATATATATATATATGGGCCCCAAGGGAGCCCGAATATGTCCGTGTCCACCGCCTTCCGAGGTTCCCAAGCTCTTTGCACTGGCTGGACCGAAGGTGACAAGACCTGTTGTGTCAAACGACGGCGCAGGGATAACAAACGGTGTCAGCACATGGGCAGCACAGGGGCCAGCGCGAGCGAGGGTGTACGAAAACAGGTGGTAGAAGACGAGGGCCTACGCAGGCACGGAATATGCAGCTGCAGCCCTCCTCCTCCCGCCCGTCGTCTACAAGTAAACAATATGAACACTACTCTCCCTCCTCCCCTGAAGTTGTCCAGAAGATCTCCCGCCCCCTCCGCGTGCTGTTATCTACACACACAAGATTTCAAAAGTTAGTTGTTCTCACGGTGTTCTACAATCCGATTGATTTCGGTGCTTCGAAATGGTGTTCCCGCTGCAGCGTGGGCCTCATTTTCGGATCGGCGCTTTGCTCCCATCGTTGAGAATGGCTCTCGCCCCAGCTTGGGCCACCCACCTTTTCTCGATCCGAGTCTTGCTTCGTTGTGGCCCCCGCTCATTTCCCCTCCTCCGCCTTCCTCTGGTCCTCCTGTTCCTCCCGCTCCTTCCACTCCAGATTCTGCTGCTGCTGCTCGTCGCGCCCCTGGCTTGCCCTCCGCCCCCTCGCCCTCCCCCTCCCCCTCCTCTTCCTCTATCTCCCCCTTCTCCCCCACTCCTCCAAACGAGCGGCCAAGGGTGGGCACAACCCGCCGCCTGGAACAGAACTCAAGACCTTAGACTTGCGGAGTCATGACAACAACGGGCGGAGGAGGAGAAGGAGGAGGAGGAGGAAGGGGCAAAGTCCGCGGGCCACGGCCCCTCAGCTTGAGCATCCGCAGGCCCGTTGCGGGCCCCAGGGCTCGCACAAAAAGCCGACCCACGTGGGGCAGAACCCGTCCGAATGTTCGGGTCGGGCGCCCCGAGGCCCCACGCATATCATTACAGAAGTCGGAGCGCCAGAGGCCCGGCAGCCCTTCACACGCATGGGCTGGGCCAGCAGAGGTGGCACAGCGTGGGCGAGTGCGAGGCAGGGGGGACGACTGGTGCGTGGTGCCCGCGAAAAACGAAGCTGTGGAGTGGCAGTGGTGGGACGGCAATCAGCGCCAGAGGGTATCAGGTCGCAGCGAGCAGCAAGCGAGGTGGGGCGAGTCCGAAAATCTGCGGGACTCGCGGTCGCTGCAAATGTGCTCCTGCTCTGCGCGCTGCGAGTATGGCATGCCGTGCTTTCGATATGACCCTGTGACCTCGACAACAGGAATATGAATCGGCTCACCGAGTGGCTTGGCGTGATGACCAGACTGCAGA
The DNA here is from genome assembly GCA_963575745.1 of Prorocentrum cordatum. NCBI lineage: Eukaryota > Dinophyceae > Prorocentrales > Prorocentraceae > Prorocentrum > Prorocentrum cordatum. The sequence continues at coordinate 782,577 of CAUYUJ010019471.1, forward strand.
ATGGAAAGAACAACAAGTTGCAAGCGATGTTGTGTTCCACGCGCTCGCAGCCCACTGCTAGCGACTGCGGTTGCGGCCTATCATGGGCCACGGATAAGAGGGAGAGGAGAGCAAGCCGAAATAATGGTGGAACAAGTCTGCAGCATATCGGCGACAAGGGGCATTGGAGGTTGCGACGCCAAGGTCTCTGTGGGGACCCCCCCCCTTGGAAAACGTTGGTACCACATAGATGCAACAGCAATTTCAAGAGTAATGCTGTAGTACGGCAAATACTCGTCGGGATGGCATCGGCGTTGGTCTCAGACAAAGCGTGGACCGTTCAACCTAAAAAGACCTCGGATTTCCGATAGCGGAGATCGCTCGGTATCTGCCGATTCTGGGTTGGGCCACTGGCGGCGTTTAACCGTGAACGCCAGCGCTGGGGTCGCAGCTGTATCAACCTACCAGAACGAGGTAGTACTGTAGTAGCGGGTGGTCCAAACATTGTATGATAAGTTGACGGGACAAGTCGAAGAGCGGCGTAGGGGGTCGCAGAGCAGCAGAATGCCAGTCTGGCAGAGAGGGTGCAGTCAGTCATAGCAACAAAACGCTAGCCGTCACAGTAGCAAAGCTGGCAGCAATGAGAATGATGCTGGTGTAGGCCCTCTAGTGAAAGGGCCGGAAGACTGGCACTGGAGTCTCTGCAATTCTACACAAGATAAAAATAACAACGGAGTAATGTAGTAGCCAGACGATGTTGACGTGAAACAAAGGGGACAATAATCAGTGCAAAAACGAAGAAAATAGTTCAGCAGCACAAAGGCCGACAACCAAGTTTTACCCTGTCAACAGATCGGCAGCAAAGTCCACAGCCAAGCACACTGGCCATAATGCTCCAGAGACAGAAGAAGCCGATGATGGCTGATGGCACTACCACTACGTGCGCATGCTGCGTTGCGTTGGGGATATCGGCTTCGGAACGTGGGCGTCCACATGTTCAGCAAATGCTTCCTTCAGGGCTGGATCCCGAGTGCGACACGTTACCCACAAATGTCTTCGATATGTTGGCACCGTCGCTGGTAAGTTAAGACCCCTCATATTCCGAGTCGTAGGAAGAGCACCCCAGTCCACGAAGGCGGCAAACAATAGAGCGGAGAGATTCCATGAGATGAGACACCTCTAAGCTTCCGAAGCAACACCTACGGCCAGAGTCGACTGCGCTCTGGCACCTAACATCTACGGAACTAAATGTGCACCTCCTAACTCGCGCACTGGAACCTATTACGCGTCATACTGCCAGGTTGGTCATGAAGCCTCCCTCGCAACCAGAAACCATAGAAAGCGCCGACAGGCCCCTCAGCACCGCCCCTGGCCCTCTCCTCAGCCACGCTTCCTTTATCACTGCCTCCCGACCTCTTGATTGCCCCAGTATATAAGTAGGAGAATGTGTGGGCCCCCAAGGCCGAAAATGACAGGTCACCGCACGGACCCTGCAGACGTGCTGCAGCGGATTTTTGCGTGGATTTCTGCCAATGCGAACCCCGAAACGGCTAGCAAAAAAAGAAGTGAATTTCGCGTGGATTCTTTTTTGTCCTCGTTCCTGGCCAGAAAAAAACCGCACGAAGCTCACATCGAAATCCAGAACGAAACCCTCCTGGACAATCCGGGCCCCTCCCAAATTGTTCTCCGAAGCAAAGCTGCTCTGCGATGTTGGCGCCATGAGACGGGCTGAACGCGCTCCACTCGCAGTGCCCTCGGAAAATCCAACGCATGCCGTGCGCCTGC
>CAUYUJ010019472.1:0-85000 GCA_963575745.1 Prorocentrum cordatum
GAGGAGGAGGAGGAGGACGAGGAGGAGTATCAGGAGGGGTATCAGGAGGAGGAGGAGGAGGAGGAGGAGGAATAGGAGGAAGAGGAGGCGGAGGAACAGGACCAACCCCCCGCGCCTCTGCGTCTCGGCCGCGAACTGGCCCTCGAGCCCCAGTGCCTTCAACACCGGGGACTTCAACTGCGGGTCGTTGCCGTCCCGTGCCGGGGCGGCCTCGCGGCGGGGTGGCCGCGGCGAGTGCTCCCTCCTCATTCCCGTCTCCCCCTCCGACCTCTCGTCTTCTCTTCCTCCTCCTCCTCCTCCAAGCCTTTTTGTTCCTCCTCCTGCTCCTCTTCCTGCTTTTCCTCCTCCTCGTGCTCCTCCTCCTCCTCCTCCTTCCTTCCTCTTCCTCCTCCTCCTCCTCCTCCTCCTCCCTTCCTCCTCCTCCTCCTCCTCCTCCTCCTCCTCCTCCTGCCTCTCCTCCTTGTGGCTGCCCATGAGCCCTCATTGTCCAGAATGTCCAGAATGCCTCTCCTCCTCTCTTCCTCCTCCTCCTCCTGCTACCTTGCCTCCTCTCGTCCTCCTCACCTCCCTTCTCCCCTTTTCCTCCTCGTCCTCCTCCTCGCCCTAGTCTTTTTTTTGACGTTGCGCAGACCTGACACAACAACATGGATTGTTGATACACTGGAAAAATGCAGCATGTCAGCTTATGCAAGGAACGAACGACTTAAGCCTGGCGGGCGCAGCAAGACGCGAACAACTATACAATGCCCTAAGGCCTTAGAATATGAGCCCGCCAGGTCGCAGACAACAGCTAGGCCTGGCGTTACATTGAGGCCCCACCCAATACCATATCATAAACACCCCACATCCTGCTTAACTTATCCAGGCAAGTCGTGTGAAAGTAAAGAACGCGTGCAATGCAAATTAAAGGTAAGGCGACCCTACGTAGGAGCAGGTGCACACGAAAGAACGTACAGATGTTAAGCGACGTGTGTACGGGCTGGCACAGTCTGTGCTGGCTTGCCCTGTGCCGTAGTAACACTATAGCTGCTACCCGTTATTTTCGGTGGTCCTCCTCCTCCTCCTCCTCCTCCTCCTCCTTTTCCTCCTCCAGATAAGACATACGCCACCATCCCCCTTAGCTTATCCAGGAAAGCCGTGTCAAAGTAACATAGGCGTGCATTGCCAATCAACAAGTGCGCTCGGAATAGGTGCGCAAGGAGGAAACGTACACATGCTGGCAACGTGTGTCAGGGCTCGCACAAACTGTACTCGCTGGCCCTGTGGCGGAAAAAAGGATAGCAATTCTTGGGCTGCTACCGTGTCTTTTTCGGTTCCTCGGGGGGATGCCCGTTCGCCGTTCCACTTCATAAGGAGGGGGGGCGTCACTGTGGCCACCCTGGTGGCTCTTCCCCCCTTGGGAGTAGAGCCTGTACCTACGCATGTTCTTCTTTAGCAATGGAGCTTGCACTCTGAAGAAGAGCGTGTAGCGAAGCATCAGCGAATGTAAACAGGCTTAGCTGGCCTCTAGAGGTGCGATGCGATGCGACCACCGTTGCGGACAGCGTCCGGGTCTAGAGCAGACCAGGTGGGTGAGGCCATGGCCTCTATGATCTGAGGTGTCTGGGTTCATGCGATGCGAGACATATAAAAAATGAGGAGGAGAGGGGGAGGAGGAGGAAAATAAAGTCCTTGGTGTCGGTGTCGGCGCGGGTTGGGCGAGACGTCTCGACGTTCGCTGAGAGTTTACGTCATTGGTCTGAGTCCTGGGTGCTGGTCGACGTGAGGTCGGTGAAGTGGTGCTCGAGCGCTGTCCATGCTTCGGTGTCTTGGGCTGTTTGCGTCCATGTGATGTCATTCGGTTGTCCTTTCGAATTGGCTTGCGTGGGCGGTCGGTGGAGGTCTGGTCTGCGTTGACGGAAGTAAGTGGTGATTTCGTCGTCCCAACGCTTGTTTTGGCCACCGTGCTGCCTGTGTCCCCGCTGGCGCGGGTTGAGAACTGGGTGCCAACGCAGCACTCGCCATGTCCACCTCGTCCAGTCGTGGTTTGCGACTCGTGTGGCCTGTAGAGGGGCTGACGTGAAGGCAATCTCTGGGTGATAGTAAACAAGCTGAGGGGAAAGGTGGGAGGTGACAAATTACGGCGGTCCACAATAGGGCAGAAGCTCCTCCTCCGAAGGCCAAAACGGCCAGACATACCCAACAATCACCACAACTCTCCCAAGTGAGCCAAGAGAACCCCGCCCTCCGAATCAGCAGTGCGGTCGACAGTAACGAATTCGAAAGATGCTCTGCAGCGCGAGAAACAACGTGACGGTAAAGCAACATGGGGCCACGCCCCGGATCCAGGGGGGCCTGCAAGATGGCCGAAGACCTGATCTGCTGAGAATATCGGGCTTGCGGCGTGCCTGAAACTTATCCGTAATGGGCGGTCAGTCGGCTGGCCGCCTGTGCTGAGAAAGCTGGCGAAGACGAGTTTGCTGGCGAGCTGGTCCAAGTCAAAGGTCGAGCATGTGCTGGCGCCACTGAACGTTGACCCCCCCCTCCCGCCGTCCCTCCCCAGCCGAGCCCCCATCCATTCATATCTAATGCATGCTGTTGGGCCGGCGCTGCCTGGCCTTGTGGAGAACGGCTTAGGCGTGATGGCTTGGCTGTAACTAGGCAGAAGAGAGAGAGAGAGAGAGAGAGAGAGAGAGAGAGAGAAAGAGAGAGCGGGAGAAACTGTAGGTAACGTGCGCGGCTTGCCCCTCCAAAAATGATGGACTGTCGTGAGAGAAAGACTCGTGCATGCTGCTGACTGAACTACGCTTGAGCTGGTAGACAATCGGTCGATCTGAGTATTATGACTGGCGCAAAAGTACTGGCTGGCCACGGTGAAAATCTGGCCTGGAGTGGCCCATCGCGTGGGTCAGTGTGACCTCCACCTCCTCCACCTCGTCCACCTCCTCTCCTCCTCCGCCATGCCCGCAACCTATCCAGCCCCAGATACAGGACAGTAAGTTGACTAAAAGAGTGATGAAAGGTATTGTCAGTCTAAACTCTGGGGCCGCACCTTGTAAAGAGGGCCTGGAAAGCAAGTCTGGCCATGGGCGTGAGAGGGTGGGGGCGGCAAGTCCAGAGTGACCTGATACGGCTCGTACGCGGGCAGCAGCGGCGGGGGAGAAGAAGGGGGGGGGGGGGGCAGGGGGGTGTCACCCCGAAGGAGGCGACCGTCAAAGTCGTATGCTCCCGCAAGCGGACGCGCGGGACCTCGGCCTTCACCAGCCATCAACGAGGCACTGCCCTGGGGGGGGGGGGCCAGCGGCAGGCCGAAGGAGAGGGGTGGGCGAGAGAATTATGACAGACAAGTCGACTGGGCGGCGGACCCAGGACGATAGCAGGAGGAGGAGCCTTGGGAACAAGAAACATTAAGAGTAGATGGAGCAGGAAGGAGGTGCCATCAGCAATCCTCGACCAGCGGTAACCGATGTGCGGGAAGTCGCGATGGTGCGTGCGGCGAAGTCGTAGACTCTGCAATCCAGTGTCGCAGTATTGCCACACCTTTGGTGACCACATAAGAACAGAAATGCGGTATGGCGATTCTGTTACCCCGGGTAGTCGCTGCCGTCCGCTTGTACTGTTGGGAACCTTGGTTTCGGTGTTGGTGGCGCCTTGTGTTTAGATGCCGGGAACTTGGGCTTGGGCAATGTTGGTGCTGCCGTGACGGTGGGTATTTCTTGGCGTTATCGTAGTTCCGCCTGGCGTAGATTGCGCTGTTGTACTTCTGTCAGGTATTGCTGGTATTGCTGGTGGTGGTTGCGTAGCGTCTCTATATAATCCAGAACCTCTGGTCGGTGCCGTCGTGGACGCACTGTTTGCTGGGTGATCTGTTGGTGTAAGCATTGGAGTGGAACCCACTTGTCCGTCTTGGAACTGTTTTCGAAGTGCTTTTGGTTGGGAATAGATCTGTTTGCTGGCAAACGTTTGTGGTGCTAAATCTGACGCGGGTTTTTCGGTTAGCCAATATTGGGCCCGTGCAGCCTCTGGCGGTGGGCATGCGATTGGGATTCTGAAGTCTCGTGGAGGTTGGTGGATTGGGCTTCTGGTACAGTGTGTGGTGCTGGGCTGCTGTGTGGTGGTGGGTTGTCTGCTTGTTGTGTGTCTCCTGGTGGTTGCCGTGCGGGTTGCGGTGCACCATTAATGGTGTCAATGCTGCTGTGAGAACTTGATGGTGATGACAGAATGTTATGGTCGTCGCCTGGTGCGTAGGTTGGGTTGCATATCAGCTGTAGCAGTTGTGCCGTGTCATGTGTTCGCGCGGCCTCGTCGATGTTGTCTTCGTAATCGTGACATGATCACCACTATTGTGAGACCGTGGGTATGGCCTGCTTGGCGATGTCGTTCATTCTTGTAGTCGGTCCTCACTTATGCTGCCCCTCGACTCGCGCTGGACTCAGGCCCCCTCTTGTCGTGACAAAAAAGCGCGACGTGAGGTTTTTGGACATTTTCGGCCACGGGGGGCCCTCGCTGAACTGCGGGGCCGTCAACAACCAGCTCGGGATGAACAACTGGTCCTGGGGGACGGTTCCAGGCCTCTGAATGGACACATTTTGAAACAGAAAACGAAGTCGGGGGTTTGGGGAGCGTCTAGGATTTGCTGTAGATTTTTCGGGAGATCTTAAGGTTTACTTCGATTAATCTGTGTTCGCCTCGAACTATTTTGATCTTAGTTACCTCGATTTATCTGGCTGGCTTGGTTCTGCAGCTCGACTGGAAGAAAGTCGCCAAACCTTCGGGGATCGGGGCGGGGCGGTCACGGCGGCACATATAGCGACGAGGACGGGGACGGCGAAGGCTCGCTCCTCCTCCTGCCTCCTCCCCACCCCTCTCGTCCCCCCTTTCCTCCTCCTCCTCCTCCTCCTCTTCCTCCTCCTCCCCTTATTCTTTCGCTCCTCCTCCTCCTCCTCCTCCTTCTCCTGCTCATCCTCCTCCTCTTCCTCCTCCTCCTCCTCCATTCCTCACCCACTGTCCATTTTAACACCACCCTCCTCTCTTTCCCCCGACTGCGTCCCGGAAGCGCTCTGCCCTCGCCGTGGCCTGCTCTCTGCACGCAGGATGTCAACGGCTGGTCTCTCATACTCTGTTCTTGTCCTGCGTAAGCAGTTACAGCCAGCCCGCATGGTAAGGATGAGAGACTTTCCAAGGTTACCCTTGCACCCTTCCCCTTCGGCCCATCCTTGGCCGCCTTCGCTGGCAGCGCTTCGCTAGCAGAGTGTTCACGTGGCCCTCCAAGGCCCGTGCATCCTCACCGCGCATCTTTTTTGGACGGGTTGAGTGTAGGACCGTAGCTGGTGCATCAAAATGGTGCTCTAGCTGCAGCGTGGGCCTCGTTTTAGGATCGGCTCTTTGTCCCCCGTAGCTAAGAAGTGCGCTCTCGCCCCAGAGCGGACCACTTTACAGGATCCGAATGATTCCTCATCGTTACCGCCCTCACTCATTTACCCTCCCTCGTTTCGAAAACAAGCTGCCGTGCATCCTTCGAGCGAATGATAAGCATTGCGACAGCGTGTGCTCATACAGTTGAACGAGGTGTGCAATGCGATCCCCGTGTTCACAAGGACTGCCCAATCTGCGTAGCTGCTGCACGAACTTACACATCTGGCCATGAGCTTCGAGGAAGTCTCGAGCGAGAACCTCGCCCTGAAAAGGAACGACCCTCCATCCGTGCTGCAGCTGTTACGTTTTATGTTTCATCGTCTGGTCTGTATTGGCGGCGCGCACAAGGGGGCAAGGGGAGGGGGGAAAACTTCTTGGAAGGAGGTTGCTTCTTAGAAGGCGCCGGCCCTGCATCCACAGACAAGACCCGCGCCTCCTGAGAAGCAGGGGTGCTTCTCAGAAGCATTTCCCCCTCCCCCTATCCCCCTTCTGCGAGTGGCCGACTTTAGCTTCGAGGACGTCCCAAGCGAGAGCATAGTTCTCACAAGGAGCCACAGCTACTCCACTCTACTCCTCCATCGTCCGACCCGATCACGGGCCTGGCGTGGCGGGGCAACTGGTTTTCGGGCCACAGCTCGGCTCTCGGGCGGCCGCTCGGGACGATCTGGGCACTCCCGGAATCCTCTCGGTGTGGCGCAGCTGCTGGCAAGCACCCCGAGGCAAAGACCGCCGAGAACGGACGAAACCTTCCCACAGCTGGAATCTGTAATCTACGTTATCCGGCCCGATCCGAAGCCAAGCGCGGTCGGGGCGCCTCCGGCGCCGCCGCGGGCGCGCCGTCCGTGGCGGCGGCGCCGTGCGCGGCGGAGCCGCGGGGCGCCCAGAGGCGCCAGGCGCCAGGCGGCAGCGGTGCCCACGGCGAGCTGGGGGGGGGCGGGCTGCCGAGGGGGGCACGAAACCGGGAGGATGGCTCTCTGGAGGCCGAGGAGGACGAGGTTGAGGCGGAGGTGGAGGTGGTGGCAGTGGAGGAGGAGGAGGAGGAGGAGGAGGAGGAGGAGGAGGAGGAGGAGGAGGAGGAGGAGGAGGGGAGGAGGGGAAGGATGAGGATGAGAGGAGAAGGCGAGGAGGAGGAGGAGGTTGAGAAGGAGGAGGAGAAGGAGGAGGAGGAGGAGGAGGAGAAGGAGGAGGAGGAGGAGGATGAGGATGAGGATGAGGATGATGATGAGGATGATGATGATGATGATGATGATGATGATGATGATGATGATGATGATGATGAGAGGAGGAGGAGGAGGAGGAGGAGGAGGAGGAGGAGGAGGACGAGGGAGAGGAGGAGGAGGAGGAGGAGGAGGAGGAGGAGGGAGGAGGAGGAGGAGGAGGAGGAGGAGGGGCGACTAACCCGGCCCCAAGGCTGGGGGTCCTCCCCCGGCCCCAAGGCTGGGGGTCGGAACTTCCGGGGATTCCGTGTTGAACAAATCAGTGCATCGGATCTCTGAGGAGTAGGAGGAGGAGGAGGGGGAGGAGGAGGAGGAGAAGGAGGAGGAGAGGCGAGGAGGAGTGGAAGGAGGAGGAGAGGAGGAGGAGGAGAGGAGGAGGAGGAGGAGGGAGAGAGGAGGAGGAGGAGGAGGAGGAGGAGGAGGAGGAGGAGGAGAGGAGGAGGAGGAGGAGGAGGAGGAGGAGGAGGAGGAGGAGGAGGAGTAGGACGAGGAGGAGGAGGAGGAAAGGAGGAGGAGGAGGAGGAGAATGAGGAGGAGGAGGAGGCGGAGGAGGAAGAGTGCCTTAGAGTTGGAGGAGAACGAGGAGGAGGAGGAGGAGGAGGAGGCGAGGAGGAGCAGGAGGAGGATGGTGATGAGGAGGAGCAGCAGTGCATCAAGAGCGGAGCCCCCCTGACGATCGAGCCTAAGCGGCAAGGCGTGCCTCCGCGGCGGTGAGGAGGAGAGACATACAGACAGACAGACCGACCAGCAGACAGACAGACAGACAGACAGACAGACAGACAGACAGACAGACAGACAGACAGACAGACAGACAGACAGACAGACAGACAGACAGACCGACAGAGACAGACAGACAGACAGACAGACAGACAGACAGACAGACAGACAGGCAGGCAGGCAGGCAGGCAGGCAGGCAGACAGAGAGGCCGGCAGGCAGGCAAGCAGGCAGGCAGACAGACAGACACCTCTGAGGGCTTCGAAGCTGGTTTGACTACAACAGAGAAGTCCGCATAACGATTTACCATCGGTATTTTCGGGCTCCACCCGCCCGTAAAAAGACGTGATTCTTGAATCACCTTACCCCTGAAAGAGAAATCCCAGGACCACGCCACAGGATTCAATAACGAACTAATAGCCGCGGCAGTGATTCGGTCGAGGTCGTTTCTACGAAGCTCTGCAACACTGGGGATGGAGGACCTCGCGTTACTGCAATCTCGTCCCTCAGGGATAACAGCAGTGCGCTTCGAGGATCGATGGGGAATAGTCTGACGCTTCTGTCGGATGGCACTGGCAGCCGGCTCACGATGATCAGTAGACGAAATAGCCGTCGAAGGCAGGCGCGATGGATGACCAAAACATCTGGTTTCCAGAACCACCCCCAATCATCCTTATGGTTTGCTTACCGACAGTCATTTTCGGCGCTCCCGGGAGGCTGAGGGACGCGTGGAAGACGCTGGCGATCATCACCGACAGCTGGCTCACGAAGGTCCGCAGACAAAGGCTGTAGCGGCAGGCATGTACTCGCAATACTGTACCCTCATCCCCAGTCTTGATGTCGTATCAGAATATTCAAAGCGCCAATGGCCTTGTCGCTCGTCATCAGGAGGAGGAGGAGGAAGAGGAGGAGGAGGAAGAGGACCCAGACCTCCAACGCACATTGGAAACTCCAATCGGATTTTGTTTCGCTGTTTCGGCCTCTGGGGGTCCTCCCCCGGCCCCAAGGCTGGGGGGTCGGAACTTCTGGGGATTCCGTGTTGAACAAATCAGTGCACAGGATTTCTGGCGAGGAGGAGGAGGAGCGCCTTGGAAGCGAAGAAGGAGAAGGAGGAGGAGGATGGGGGAGGAGGAGGAGGTTGAGGAGCGCCCTGGAGGAGGAGAAGGAAAAGGAGAAGGCGAAGGAAGAGGAGGAGGAGGAGGAGGAGGAGGAGGAGGAGGAGGAGGAGGAGGAGGAGGAGGAGGAGGGAGGAGGAGGAGGAGGAGGAGGAGGAGGGGAGCGCCTTGGAGGAGGAGGAGGAGGAGGGGGAGGAGGAGGAGAAGGAGGAGGAGGAGGAGGCGGAGGGGGCGACGAACCCACATCTCCGACGATATGGTGAAATCGGATGGAAAAACTACGTAAACATAAACTTTGGGAGGCCCTCGAAGGCTTCTTGGGTCGGCGTTGCGCCGCGCGCGGTGGCGCCTTCGGCGGCAGCCCTTGGCGCGCTCCGCTCGCAAGTGAAGGAGTCTTACGCCGTTCCAATAAATCCACGCGGACTTCCGAACATCGATTGTCTTGTTCTTCTTCTTCTTCTTCGCGCGAACCACTCGCAAGTGAGGGGGTATAACGCCGATCCGATACATCCACGTGGACCTCAGAACATCGATTGTCTTCTTCGTCTTCTTCTTCTTCTTCTTATTATTATTCTGATTTGTCCTCTTCTTGTCATTCCTTCGCGCGAGCCGCTCGCAAGAGAGGGGGTGCAACGCCGATCCAATACATCCACGCAGACCTCCGAACATCGATTGTCTTCTTCTTCTTCTTCTTCATCTTATTTTTCTTCTTCGTCTTCTTCTTCGCGCGAGCAGCTCGCAAGTGAAGGGGCACAACGCCGATCCAATACATCCACGCAAACCTCCGAACATCGATTGTCTTCTTCTTCTTATGATTTTTCTTCTTCTTCTTCGCGCGAGCCGCTCGCAAGTGAGGGGGTACAACGCCGATCCAATACATCCACGCGGGCCTCCGAACATCGATTGTCTTTTCCTTCTTCTTCTCCTTCTTCTTATTATTCTTATTCCCGCGAGCCGCTCGCAAGTGAAGGGATACAACGCTGATCCAATACATCCACGCGGACCTCCGAACATCGATTGTCATCTTCTTCGCGCGAGCCGCTCGCAAGCGAGGGGGTACAACGCCGATCCAATGCATCCACGCGGGCCTCCGTGCATCGATTGTCGTCTCCGTCTTCTTCTTCTTCTGCTTCGCGCGAGCCGCTCGCAAGTGAGGGGGCACGACGCCGATTCGGTACATCCACGCGGACCTCCGAACATCGATTGTCTCCTTCTTCTTCTCCTTCTTCTTCTTCTTCTTCTTCTTCTTCTTCTTCTTCGCGCGAGCCGCTCGCAAGTGAGGGGGTACAGCGCCGATCCAATACATCCACGCGGGCCTTCGAACATCGGTTGTCTTCTTCTTCTGCTTTTGCTTCTGCTTCTTCTTCTTCTGCTTACTCTTCGAATTATGTTCTAAATCCTGGCGTTCTCCGTGGATGTCGGCCTCTGCGGGCCCACTTCGGGCCCCGCCGCGGCCATCCACAAACTAGCCTGGGACGAACGCCTGCCCCCAGGGAGCTGGGCGGGACCACCGGGGCCGCGGGCTGAACAAATCGCATCGTCGGATGCCTGGGCTCCGAGGCGAGATCCCCTAGATTCGCGCGGGCTGAACAAATCGCATCGTCGGCGGCGAGCGAGGGGGGGAGGTGAGGAGGAGAAGGCCTCCTCAGAGTGCGGCGGGACTCCTCAGAAGCCCTCGCGCTCTCTGAGAGGTTTTTTTGTGTGTCTTCCAGGAAGGCTCAGGAAGCTTCTCAGAAGGCCTGGGGACTTCCTCGGGGACGCGCAAACATGGATTGTTAGCGATCCATGGATTAGGCGCGCGGTCGCCAAATCCATGGATCGGGGGAGGTGCCCTCCCCAAAGTGCGGCCCGTGCCGCCCCGCTCGGCGGCGGAAATCAGCGATTTCCCGTGGGAACGGGGCCCGTCGCTAATCCACGCCCCCTTAATCCATGTTTGCGATCGCCTGACAGGAAGGCTTAGGAAGCCTCTCAGAAGGCCTGGGGACTTCCGAGCCTGCTGAGAGGGCCCGCCCCTTCCCACTTCCCCCCGGGCTCGCCGCCGATGGATGCCACACCACGTGGTTTGCGTTAGATCGAACGTCTCCTCGTACTGGCGGAGTTTGGGCGAAAAATAAGAAATAGTCAAACATATTCAAACATGCTCCAGAAATACCAAAAGTAGTCCCCAGACTATATAAAAAAACAAAAATTAAAGGTCCCCCCTGTAGAGGGACAGGCCCGACTTAAGGTTTGCGCCACGTGCAACACGTACACATACAGGGTGCAAGAATGCACTGCTTGGGCTCCCAGACGTCTGGCTGCTCCAATTTGTTCGATGCGCGGGCCCCGGGGGTCTGGACCGCTTTCCCAGGGCCGGCTTTTCGTCCTGAATAGTTCTTTTTACGGTCCTGGGGCCTGGCGAGGGCCCCAGGAGGCCGAAAACCATAAAACGTCGCCCGCTCCAAATTTTTTGGAGCGTCGGATCTGTGGGAGCGCACTCTTTGGGTTCTACGCTGACAAGCATTTGTTGTGTTCATCATCCCGAGTTATTTTCTTGTCCCCAGGGTCCCGGCAGAGGCCACCAGAGGCAGAGAAGAGCGGCCCGAAACCTCCCGCTGCGATTTTTCGGCGAGAGAAAGGGTAAACGGCGCAGCAAGTCCCTGAGGTCCGACGACGCGAGCAAGTTGCAACATTGTGAAAGGTCACGACCCCCCATCTGACTGCAGCACCTCTTGAGTCGGACCGATTCGTCCCAAATATCCGAGCGCTCCAGATTGTTCGATGCGTGGGCCCGGGATGCCTGGGCCGCTTCCCTCAGGCTGGTTTTTCGATACATCGTTTTTTGACGATCCCGCGGCCCGGAGAGGGCCCCCGGAGGCCGAAAACGGTCAAAATCGCCCGCTTCAAGTCATCTTGGAACGTCGGATCGCTAAACTGAACGGCGACACTTCTTGAGTCGGACTGATCCGAGAGGGCCCCAGGGCGCGGAACTCGGCGAACTCGGGCGGCGTGCAAAACTGCGACGCCTCGGTCTCAGGGGATCCACAGGCCGCCCCCCCAAATGGCCCGAGAAGGGCAGCAGAAAACAGCATGAAGGCGGAGGTCAGGAGGAAGGTAAGTTACGTGTAGGGTAAGGAAGGAGAAGGAGGAGGAGGAGGAGGAGGAGGAGGAGGAGGAGGAGGAGGAGGAGGAGGAGGAGGAGGAGGAGGAGGAGGAAGCCACGGGCTGAGGAGAGACCCCCCCCTCCTTCCAGCGCGCCAAGGGTCGACCGCCGTCGCTCCCATCGTGCCGCGCCGCGGGCGACTGCGGGCCACAGGGTGCCCCCAGCCTGGGCTCATGCGCGCAGCCCACCGCAGCGCGGCAGAGGCAGCCGCGAGCAAGGAGGCGCCTTTCGGGCGCCCCGCCGCCGCCGAGTGCGGCAGGAGCAACGCCGGCTCAGGAGAGCTCCTGGCACAGGCGAGCCCGCGAGAAGCGCTCCGAAAGAAGCGCGCACAGGCGCGGCTTCTCCTGAGGGCCATCAGCGCGAGCAGGCTCCTCAGGGAGCACCGCGGCGCTCAGCAGCCGCAGCGCCACCAACATCGGCCCCAGAATGCGGGCGACAGGATGCCGCGTGCCGCGGCCAATGCTGGCTAGAGGAAGAGGTCATCGGGCTCAGCAGTCGGAGAGAGCCCATGACCATGGCGTGCGCAGCGTGCGCGCAGCGCCCAGCGCAACCAGCAGCACCAGACCAACCAGCACAGGATGGACCCAGCAGAAGTGGCAGGGTGCTGTCTGGTCCCAAGGCCAATGGCAGCGGAACAGGTGGCAGGAGGACACGCCTCCCAACAGACGCAGGCGCAGTCGCCGCCCGACAGGCGCCACAGCCCCAGCAGCAGGACGGCAGGCGCCCCAGCCACAGCAGTCACAGCAGCAGAGCAGCTTCACCAAGAAGCAGCGTGCCGTGCTCGACATGATGTTGCCAATGCCCTACGATGAGGCGCAGGGTCATGCGTCGTGGAGCTCGCCGCCGTCCGACCCAGAGATGCTCGAGGTATGGCGGAAGATCCGCAGCCAGCGCCTCGCCGGGTTGGCGGACAACATCGCAGGGGTCCGATCCGCAGGCGTGGTGTCCACCAACCTGGAGGGTGAGGCAGCGGTCGCGGTGGCGAACATCACATGTGTGACTCCAGCAAAGGAGAGGCTCCGTCAGCTTCGCTCCACCCTGGGGCGGGCCGAAGAGGAGCTCACCAGCCCCCAAGCCAGGATCGCAGCGCAGCTGGACGAGGAAGCGAAGGCCGCTAGGGTCGTGCGGATGTACAAGGTGCTGATCCGCGAGACCAAGGACATGATGGCGATAACTGCAGCCAGTGGCCCGCCGTCGGAGTCCGAGGCCGAAGCCGATGCGGAACAAGCTGGGCGAAGCGGAAGCGGAGGCAGAGGACGTGCGCACACACTGCATCCAGCGGTAGCCAGGCCCCCCAGGGCGACGCAGCTGCAGGGCCCAGAGCCCCCGCCAAAGGCAGCAGCCCGCCCCAGGCTACCAGCGGATCCTCAGCCTGCTAGCCATCCAGAGGAGACTGCAACGCTGAAGGCCCAGCTGATGGAGATGGAGCAGTGCGGTCAGACTATGAAGATGCGAGCAGGCCATGGCCCAGAAAACCTTGCATGCAGTCTTCGAGCAAACCAACGCGAAATGGACCACATCAGGAGTGCCGCCCACCGCCAACTCGAGCACGAACAGGCTGCCTACCGCGAGTGGCAGAGCGGGAATCAGCAGCACCAGCAGGACGAGGCTGGCGCAGCACTGCGGCAGATGCAGCGCCACCTCGCCATGCAGGCCCAGGAGGTGCTCCAGGAGCAGAAGAGGAGCTCCGACCAGGAGATGCGAGCGCTGGTCGAGGCCGCGAACAGGGCTCGGCGAGGCGAGGAGGAGCGCCTGCAGATGGCACGCTGAGATCGAGAGCGCTGCCACCAGACCCAAGCAGAGCTGGAGGGTGAAGCGCTGGCCCTGGCCCAGCAGGCACGAGCCTCGGGGGCGAAGCATGCAGCGGAGCTGGGCCAACAGGTCCAGGTAGGACAAGATATGGCCCTCGAGCCCCAGGCCAGACAGGCGGTCATGAAGACGCACCACGCGCAGCAGGAAAGGCGCCTCGTCCAGTTCGGCATGGAGCAGGCCGAAGCCTACCAGCAAGGAGAACGGCGCATCGAGGAGGAGGCCCGGCAAGCGCGTGAAGACCAGCGGCAATGCATGGCTGCCGTCGGCCAGGAAGAGCGGGAGGAGTACCATGCCAGCCACCGCCACCTCGAACAGCAGGCAGAGCGAGCGCAGCGCGACGCCTACCAGCACCTGCAGTTGGTCCAACACGACAGCGCGAGGAGGCAATGGGATACGCAGGTCCGCCAGGAGAAGGAGACGGCGGAGCTCAACAGCGCCCGCAGGCGCGCCCTTGCGTCGAGCGTGCTGACGGGCGAGACGCTGGAGCTTGATATCCTTGACGAGATGGCGGCTAAGCTGGCGGACGACGACGCAGTCATGGACCGCGACCAGGCGCTGGCAGCCCAGGAGGAGGACCACCAACGCGAGGAGTTCGAGCACACAACTTGATGACCATCCTCCCCACTACGGAGTTCGAGCGCCCGCACCAGGACGCAGCGGTCTACGCGTACGAGCTTGCTGCCTGCTCCTTTGGCGAGAGGTCGCACACTTCGTCGAAGCCTTCGACGACGCCCGGCAGCACTTCAGCCTGCAGGACCTCGGAGTCGCGCCGACAGAGAGCAACGCGACCCCACTGCCGAGGGAAGCGCTGCCAGCACCGCCACCCACAAAATCACCGCCGCCACAGGGACCCATTCTCATAGAGGACTCCCAATTAGTCCCAGTCGGCGACACCGACGACGCCGACCTCCAAGAAGAGCATCCGCCACCGCCCACTCCGACGCCCACTGACCTAGCAGAAGTTACCCAGACGATCGACGCCAACGCGCCCATCCCGACCGAGCAGCAGACTCCATGGGCGACACCGTTCCCACCCGTGACGCAGCCCCCAACCCCACCACCCAAACCCGACTTACAAAACGTCAACACCCCTACCACAAGGATCCTCATCGACCTAAGCATTGAAGGGCAAGCAGCACCAGCCACGCCCCCAAGGATCTCCATCGCCGACATTGCGCCAACCGAGCCCTTCGACCCCGAGTGCCCACCGCCCAAGTTCCACATGGGGACTCCAGAGAGGACATCCTCTGAGCCCCCGCTCAGGAGCTCGATGCGACGGGAAGCTGGACGGGGACGAGCCAAGAGTCACCCCAGGAAGGTCAGGATCCGCGACACGGGCGATGGTTTCGCATACCCTGGTGGCAGGCACCCCAAGTTCCTCGAGAGCGGCGAGAGCGACGGATTCGACGTCGCCTGGCTCGCTCCAAAAAACTGAATACGAGAGCACCAACTGATGGGCAACTGGCTCAGCATGGCGCCTACTACCCGACTCCAGCGGCACCGCAGGACCACGAGCCCTGCTTCTCCGACTCGTGCAGTGTTGAAACTACGCATGTGGCTCCCTGTGACCCACGGCTCCTGACTGGCCGAACGCAGTCGCGCGCAACCTACCGTCTCACCACCACTGACAGAGTCGCTGACGATGTAGGGCCTTGGGGTGGCCATACACCAGACATCAGCGACAACTCCACTAGGGAGTGCATTAGACGTTCGCCTACCCACCATCGCCACAACCACGACAGTCTGCGACGCACCAGCAACCATGCCAGCAGACAACCCAAAACCATAAAAATAATACGTTTCACCAACAATGGGAACTCAAGCTCAACCAGCAGCAGCGCAGACACCACCGAGGTATCGAGGCGACTCCCCATCGGGCCTCGTCGACGGCTACTGGCCACAACATCAGGGGAGCGATGTTCGCAGGCCAATACCTAACCGATCACACAGCCCAGCTGCACCCGTCGCCTCGAGAGTGCAAGACCTCGGCGATACAGCTAACCGATGTCTACCTGAGATACTCCCTCAGGAGGACAGTGGCAATCGCCCGTTCAACCGAGTGACCGACAAACCGTCCCAACAACCGCCACCGATCGCCTCGAGAGTGCAATGCCTCGGCGATCCCCTAGCCCGATGTCCACCTGAGCGACTCCCTGAGGACGGCATCACACCACTGCAATTCACGCAGCACTGCGCACCAGGCCTCACTGGCCACAGCGAGGAATGCCGACCAACATCACGATGCCACCTGAAACACTCCCTCAGGACGGCACTCGACGCCCCAGGATGGCACTCGACGAGCTGGAAACACAGGCTGAGAGGTCGACCTACCAGACGACGGATGCCATCAAGAACGTGGTTGGAGCTGGACCCAGGAGCATCCCCTCGGCCAGCCCTGCTAGCATGCGCCACGGGAAAACTGACAGCAGGAAGACAACGCCAATCAAGAGAGCGGGTCGTGCGGGCCGAGAGCTCAGCCAACCCCGCCCGACACACTCCGCGAATGGAGTGAGAACTAAGGCGACTAGCCACTTTGGCTCGCAAGCGCCGAATTTTTGCAATACGACCCACAAGGAGAGTACACCAGGGAAGCTGCAACAGCATATCCCTCACGACCAGGACCCCGACACCCGACCGGGCAACTATGTTCACGCCATCCCAAGCAGCAGCTTCATTGGCATAGAGGATACATTCATGAACGAGGGTATCGGCGGCTACGAGCATGATGACGAGGATTGCAGCGACTACGACGTGACCCGACGACCACATAATGCAAGCCGACCTCCAACAGCAACACAAACCGCAAGGATACGACAAACACGACTACGGACCACACAAGCAGCATTCATTACCTATCACCACCAGCAGCAGAGACGAACCCCTCAACAAGACACCTGACAACCGACCCGCGGCAGACCTGGCGAGGCAAGGATCAAACTTCGAGACGGGCTCGAAGGGCGGGGGGGCAGGGCGAGTGCTGCCCGCGCCTGCCAGGGGGGATGGTGAGAGGCTGGGGGGGGGGAGAGGACGGCTGCTCTCCGCGCCCCCGCGGTCCGCCCCAGCTCGCTACCGCCGCCATCCCCGCGGCGGAGGAGGAGCTCGCCCGAGCTCTGACAGGGCGGAGCCCAGGGAAGCCGCGGGCAACCCCATGCCCAGCAGCACCATGCACCAGGCCCGGGGTTCGCCCCAGCCAGGGCACTGTGGCCCCTAGCCATAGTGGGACGAGGTGGGACCGCCACGAATCCCACCTGAAGTCGGTGCATGGAGGCCAACTAAGTGCGACAAACGACCACGCGCAACCACTCCCAACAACGTGCCACGCACACGACCAACCGACTACTGACCCAACCGACCAACAACGGACACCCTCAGCCACCGACAGAAACACCCAAGGCTCCAACGAATCAACCACTGTCACCCTGACGCGACAAGTACACGCGACGCCATTACACCGACCCCAGGAGCACGTCACCAGATCACGAACAGCCAGGCAACCCTTTCGACACCCGAGGACCGCCACCAAGAATACCATAGCAATGCACCCTTTTAGAGCTGCTAAAGCTCAAAGTCGACAACACACCAACCAACAGGCACATACAAAGACAAACCAACTCAATCCGAGATTGAACAGCAATCACGACGGTCGAGGAACAAGCATGCCTAACATGAGGAACGAGATCGACCTCAGCAAGTACGAGGGACTCAACCGTGGTCGAAACACTACATGCGCCCTTGGAAACGTAGAAAGCTTACGAAGCAATATATTGACAGCTACGGCACCGCTCCTTGGCTACACCATTGATGGCGACGACTTGCACCCCGAGGCGCGGTATGCGCTACATGCGTCCACTGGTGGGAACGCACCGCGCATCATCAAACACATCTACACGGACGCATCTTTCATTGCTGGAAAACTCGAGCCGTGCGCATGGGCATGCGCCGTACTACGTTGGGCTGGCCAGTTCGATGACAAGTTATTCAGGGGAGCTCACATGGGCATACTACAATCCTGCCATACTCTCAACATCAGCGACCGCGACATCACGAGCACCACAGGCGAGCTGATGGCAGTTGTACAGGCACTCCTATGGATCATTGCCTGTCAAGAGCGGCACCCAGTATACGTCTACACGGACTGCGAAATGGTCATCAACATCTGCTACGACAGGGCTACCTCAAAGTCGGATGCCGAGCTTGCGAGATTCCTCAAGGTGGTCTTCGGCGAAGCGAACCAGCTCACCGCAACAAGGATCATCCACGTTGCCAGCCACGAAGGAATGCCGTGGACCGAACTTGCGGATGGGTTGGCGAAGAGAGACCGACGCAAATTTGAAAAAGGCGAACCGACAACCAGAGTTTCACCAAGCATACGAACCCTGGCCAACGCCAACAATTATTACCAATGGGAAGGGGTACCCAGCAACAACCACAAGGACCGACATGCATACCCGCAACAGGCGACCAACAGCATGACCTTCAGTACCCCACCAACGACAACTATGCTAGAACACATGGTAGCTCCTGAGCAGCACATGCAGAAAGAATCCAGAATTATCCTCAACGTCATGACCCACGACGTCGAGGGTAACAGGGAAGCTAGCAACAAGACAATACACTAAGCAGGCGAAGCTGACCAACCAGTGGCGAGTGCCTGTTCTACGACGACAGTTCCAAGAACACAAGATCCACGTCGCAGGTGTCCAGGAAGCTTGGAAAGATCGACGCTAGACAACCATCAATGACTACTACATGGTCAGCAGCCGCCATGGCAGCTGCAACGCTGGATGCGAAATATGGCTCAACACCAGCATCCCCTGCTGCGAGAATTCCAATGGGCCATTGTTCTTCCAGCCTGGGCATCTGCGCGTTATCGTGTCTGAACCACGACTTCTATAGGTTAGCATCGAGACGGAGGCCGTCGCAGTTCGAGTTAGTGTAGCACGCGCACCGCACTCGAAGAAGAGCGGCAACGAGAGGCAGCAGTTCTGGCAACGGCCCACTCGCATTACAGCCCAGCACAAACCTACCATCACATCTATGGGCGCCAATGGCATACTTGGCAGCATGCAGCCCGACTGGTTGGGTGATGTTGGTTTTGTCCAGAACGAAGATGCCAATGGAAGGGCCCTCCATGAGTGCGCAGCGGAGCAGAAGTACAAGGTCATCAACACCATTTTGTCCAGTGGTAAGAGTCATCACACTTGGAAGGATGCCTACAACAACCATCGCAGGATCGCCTACATCCTTGCCGATCACGACCACGCGAAGTACTTATACGATTCCAGCGCCATCGAGGACTTCGAGACCTTGAAGAAAGGATGTCAAGAAAGACTTGGACGAGAAGATCACGCGCCAATGCAGGCCAAAACGCGATGGAAAATGCGACATACCGTGCCGCGGCAACTTTTTCCAAACATTGACAGACATCAACTCGCTAACAAAACAACACTACACCGGAAGCTACCGTGGTGCCACATTGGGAGATGTGTTACGACGGGCACATCTACCACTACATGCTCTCTGTAATGGAAGCAGCGCGATCGGCTTTTGCAGAGCAGGACAAGAAGCGATACCAGGAGTACATCAGCGACAACACAATCAAATTCATCGTGGACAGGAGGAGGAGGATCGCAAAGATGATAAGAAAGGCAAGCGCTCAGCGATGTAGGCAAGAGGCGGTGAACAAACAAACATATAATATTCAAGCAAGCATATGATATGGTGGCAGAGCCAACCAGGGGCATGCCGCGCCACGTCATGCACGAGACCTACATGGAAAATTACAGCTTGCTTTATAATGCGGTTCTGGCGATCGAACATGGCCAGGTCGGAAAGTGTCTTGAAGCGTCCAAGTCGTGGGTCTTTGCTGCCAAGAAGGTCATCTCTAAGTTAGTCAACGACGGCTTCGACGCGTGCCTCGAGCTGCAGGCGGCAAAAGCTACCGAGGCCAGAGACGACCACCGGCACCGCGACTAATTGAAATACACAGGGAAGCTGCTGTTGTTCGGAGGGAAACGCCGACGAACAAAACAAGAGCTTACTCGATGATGATCGACGAAGATGGCATGCCAATGGCAACCGCGCAAGAGAAAGGACAAGCAGCAACGAAGTACTTCGGACACAACGAAGCAGCTCAATTACTACAGAAAAGCGACATTGTCACAATATACAACCAGAGCGACGACATAGTCGACGAAGGCATGCAACGACGCATCGACAAGCAGCGACGCATCGACAACTTCGCCGGCATCTACAAACCGAAGGATATCCTCACTATCGCCAAGCCGTTTCGAGCGCCAAGACCAGATGGCATCGCGGACGACCTTGCCATGATTGCGCCAGGGGAAATTCTAGACGCTTCGCGTATCCCCACCAGCCCGTCCAGAAATGAGTCCCAGGGGAGCGGAGGTTATGAGGGAAGCGGGGGAGCATGCAGAAGAACAAAGGGCGGGGTGAGCCGCCATATGCCCCAAGAGGGGGAGGATGTAGGAGGAGCCGTCGTCGTCGGAGTAGGAAGAGGAGGAGCAGGAGGAGGAGCAGGAGGAGGAGGAGGAGGCGGAGGAGGAGGAGGAGGAATAGAAGGAGGAGGAGATGGAGGACTGCGAGGACGAGGAGGACGAGAAGGAGGAAAAGGAGAAGGAGGAGGAGGAGGAGGAGGAGGAGGAGGAGGAGGGGAGGGGGAGGAGGGAGGAGGAAGAAAAAGAGGAGGAGGAGGAGGAGGAGGACAATTGCGAACTTGGGGGCCTCTTGGGCCGTCCTTGGGGCCTCTTGGCGGTCCTGGGGGCCTCTTGCGTATCTCGGGGAGCCTCTTGTGGCCTCTTGGGGGTCTCTTGGGGGCCTCTTGGAGGCCTCTTGGGGGCCTCTTGGGGCCTCTTGGGGCCCTCTTGGGGCGCTCTTGGGGCGCTCTTGGGAGCCTTCGAGGCGCTCTTGGGGCCATCTTGGAGGAGATCTATCAAAGAAGGGGGGGTCCCCAATTAGCGCTGCCCCTCTAGAGTGCCTCGAGTCGCCTCTTGGGCCCCCCCAAGAGGCCAAAATCCTTCCAAAACCTAGGTAAAATCAATGTTTTTTGTTTTCTCGCCTTTTCGCTCTTGGACCCGTCTTGGGAGCCTCTTGGGCCTCTTGGGGGTCTCTTGGGAGCCTTTTGGAGGCCTCTTGGGCGCCTCTTGGGGCCTCTTGGGGCGCTCTCGGGGCGCTCTTGGGGCGCTCTTGGGAGCCTTCGGGGCGCTCTTGGGGCCATCTTGCAGGAGATCGATCAGAGAAGAGGGGGTCCCCAATTAGCGTTGCCCCTCTAGAGTGCCTCGAGTCGCCTCTTGGGCCCCCCAAGAGGCCAAAATCCTTCCAAAACCTAGGTAAAATCAATGTTTTCTGTTTTCTCGCCTTTTCGCTCTTGGAGCCGTCTTGGGCCATCTTGGACTCTCTTGGGGCCTCTTGGGGGTCTCTTGGCAGCCTCTTGGAGGCTTCTTGGGGGCCTCTTGGGGTCTCTTGGGGCCCTCTTGAGGCGCTCTTGGGGCGCTCTTGGGAGCCTTCGGGGCGCTCTTTGGGCCATCTTGGAGGAGATCTATCAAAGAAGGGGGGGTTGCTTATTAGCCCCGCCCCTCCAGAGTGCCTCGAGTCGCCTCTTGGGCCCCCCCAAGATGCCAAAATCCTTCCAAAACCTAGGTAAAATCAATGTTTTGTGTTTTCTCGCCTGTTCGCTCTTGGAGCTGTCTTGGGCCATCTTGGACGCTCTGACACCTCGCGACCGGCCCCGTCCAGGTCAGTGGGGAGGGGTAAGGGGAGGGGTAAACCCCTCCCCGAAAGGGAAGAAGGGGGTTGGCAGAGGAAACTCCCTAGACCACCTACGCCCTAAAGGGCTGGTGGGATTGCCAGGCAGATGCGTCCTATCATTGCGAAAGCGGCGCTCTATTGCAGAGAAGGGGTCGCCCACAAAGGTTCGAGGATGACGTGCTTCTGGAAGGGCACGGGCAGCGACGAGCAGCTGGACAACCAGAGAAGCATCGCACTGGCCAGCGCGATCATAAAGCACCACTATCGATGCATACGTCAGTGCCTACGAGACGCGATGCCCAACATTTTCTTCAGCACGCAGATGGGCGGAGGACAGCACTACAGCAATAACTTCAACCACCTCGCAGTGCGACTACTCGCGAACATGGCCAAGAGGGACACCTGGACCTAGTCATTGTCATGATCGACCTCAAGGCAGCCTCCCACAAAATCACCAATGCAATGGTCTACAACATGCGGCCCAGCGCCGACGATATACAAGACGCCCTCGGCAACATCAGGATGCCAGAGGTGATGATCCCAGCCGTCTGGCAGCTTATGAAACACAACGCGATTGTGCCACGACGTATCGACAACCGACATATAAACGCCATGCTCGCAGAAACACATCGAGGTACATGGTTCTACATCCATGCCGACGCCGAGCATGCCATGCCACGACTTGGATCAAGGCCTGGAGTGCCAACAGCTGAGTTCACTTTTAATGCGCTAGTGGCCGAAGTCGCCAGTGACTACCACCATCGCGCGAGCATAGCAGGCGCCAAGGTCGATATACCGCGTGCCGACCGCATCCTGCAGCTAGATCACGACGACAAAACCATAGCCAACACCACATTCGCCGACGACGTCAAAGCTGCAGCCACCACCGGCAACGGCGACAATATTGACGACATGATCGGCACCATGTGGCACCACATAGTACGAGCAACCCTTGCCAAAGGACTTCCGAGTAACACTCGTAAGTCCAGCTTCCCCATCTCCGCAAACACGGCGTGCGTTTTTTTTTTTTTGTTTTTTGTTGTTGTTGTTGTTGTTTTTTGTTATTACAGCCGCAGGCGGAAGCGCCAGCGGCAGGCGGTCACGGTCGGGCTGCGGCCGCGACTAGGGGGGCGGGCGCGCGCGGGGCCGCGGTCAGGCGGCAGGCAGCAGCGACCCAGGGACGGCGTGCGGTATGCGCAAGGCCAGAGAATGCTGGAGGAATGGCAAGAAGTTCACTGACATGGATATGCAGCTGAACGTTACCAGATCCACCAAGCTACGCGTAGCCATGTTCAACGACAGGAACGGCCTTGCCCAGGAGATTGCAGCTCGTATCGTAAGCCTACAAGAAGCTACGGCACCCATGAGGCGAACGTTATTCAAACGACCACACATCACGCCAAGCGCAAAGACGCACTACCTCGAGGCCTTTGGTTTCTCCAAATTATTTTACACTGCAGGCACGTGGTTCACCAGCAAGGTGGGCGACAAGTCTCGCCACAACACCACGCATGTCAGAGCCGCGCGACAGGCAGTCGGCATAACGCGCAACGAGATGAAGACAAAGGCTATCACAAACCTCGAGATTTTGGCGAGGCTCGAGACCCCAACCTTGGGGATACGGCTGAACACATATCGACTCAGACAGCTAGGGAGACTGGTGCATCAATGTCCACGAGAGCCCCAAGCACTAGTCGACTACAACATCATCCAAGGAGGAAGCCAGGCTGCCACAATCAACGACGACATCAGCACTATCCACCTGTACATCAACGACAAGAGACCAGCCAAGGATATCTACAACGTAACAACATGGATCAGAGCGGCTAAAGCGGAACTATCGACTACCAAACACGCTGCACGATCATTCAGCCACCGTGCAACTAACTACCTGGATCAAGGACGACGCTGCGTACCACAAATGGCAGGCTGCAGTCGAGCATGTCAAGACCCAACTTGAAATACGTACTGCTGAAGCTACAACAACGACGACATCACCGACGACAGGAGGGCGTCCGGCGTACATGTGCTTCCATTGCCGATCTACCGCTGCCAACAAGGCAGCCTACGCCAAGCATGTGAACAAGCACCACCAACCGCAGCACGACATGGCACATATAGTGATGGGTACTACATGCCAAATATGCCGAAAGGACTTCACTACCCCCAACCGCTTGCTCAAACACGTCAAGGCATTCCAAACATGTGCGTCCTCATGGTTCCACGCTGGGCAGCGGCCTACTGACGAGGAGCGCGACGTCAACAAGCACGAAGTACAACGACTTCGACGCAGCAACAAACACCTGGGACTGCCTGGGGACTACGCCAGCGTGCCAGTCACCCAGATGATGGGGCCCCCCATCAGCCCCTGCGTCGCTGACGAGAAGTACCTCTGCACGATCACCCCACCACTACAACCTGCGGCGAGCAGCGACCCAGGAGTGCACGAGGACCTGCAAGACACCGCAGCAGCTTCGGAGACTACAGCCGCCAGCAGCATTATCGTCATTATCGCTTACGAGCAGCATGCTATCCGTGAGATGATCGAGGCTATCATGGAGACTACCTACAGAAAAGGGCACAGGCATTATGGTTCACACACGCTGCTGCGGCGATAAGGGCCGCCAGGAATATGACTAGATAATCAGCTCGATCCATAACAAACAAATCTCGACGGTGATCATCGACCTCGACATCAATAACGACGACATCCAAGCGGGTCAGCGATGACAACAAGCGCCATGGGGAGCTCGGAATACTAGACCAGAAGCCAAAACAACCGTAATGGCGATCAACGAGTTCTTCAGGCTTGCAAATTACCCTGAGTACTTGTGCATGGCCCACGGCATCCAGTGCTACACACGCGAGAACGGCAACGAGCTAAAGATGATGGAGCACATGAATATTCGCGCAGACTACAGGACAAGGCTTACGCCGAGTACAAATGGATTCCAGCTGGAACGACCGAACAGCTGGCCACGGCAATGGATAAAGTCATATCGAGAACAATCTCCGACGGCAGCATGAGCTTGGACGTGGCACAATCATGGCACTACGACGACAGTGGAACAACAGTATCGATTGGACCTTGGGACGAATGCGACGACGTACAAGACACGGACCAACCCAACAGCGTCTGTGATAGAACGACCCCCGACGCAATCGCTACATCGCCTGAGGCGTGTGAAGCCGCGGGCATACGTCGCCAAGTTTTGCCGCCTGTGGAAGGTAGCGTCTGTGAGGGAACGAGCCCCGACGCACCTGACACAACGCCTGAGGCATGGGAAGCCTCAAGCATACGTCGCCAAACTTTGCCGACTGTGGAGGGTAGCGTCCGTGAGGGAGAAGTCCCCGACGACCCATCCACCCCGCTCGAGGTATGCACTGCTCAGGAGCAGGGACTCCCAGAGGGTACCAGCCTCGAGCGGGCGTCGCCACGCTTTGACTCGGGAGATAGACAACACAGAACGCAGCAAGGCGGAAAACATGGCTACTTCAAGTACGACGGCGTCTGCGAGCACAACTGCAACCAGCGGGACAAGGGCCTCAGGGATGGCAGCGACAGCCAATATGACAAGGATCTCCCCGACGACAACAACGACATGGAGGCGGGGAGCCACAACATGGAGGAGGAGGAGGAGGAGGAGGAGGAGGAGGAGGAGGAGGAGGAGGAGGAGGAGGAGGAGGAGGAGGAGGAGGAGGAGGAGGAGGAGGACCGCGAAGGCTCGTCACCACAGCGCCTGGCGCCGAAGGGTGGTGGCAGCCTCCCCGACCCCCGCAGCGCCGCCGGCGCCGAAGGGCGGGGTACGGGGCGGGTCCAAGAAGAAAAGCAGCAACCACCCGAAGAGAAGCCGCAGGCCACCCTGGCCTGGGCCCAAGCCCATACGAGGGGCTCATGATCCAGCCTTTCGGCCAGCACCTGAAGGCGCCCGACAGCGACACCTGCCACATGAACAGCAAGGTCGAGGACTCCCCCTCTGCGGTGAGCGTGCTGACCCCTTAGACACACCTAGGGGGTGCAGGCGGCCGCGAGGGGGGCGAGGTCGACTCCTACGTCTTACACCTGGGCCCGCGGGGGCCGTGCGCCGACGGCCGCCCAGAGGCCTCCCGAGACCCCTCCCTCTTTCCTCTGGTGCCCATGATGGGCCCCCGCCCTCTCCCCCCTTTCGAGGCCCTCTGAGGTCGTTTGCTTCGTGGTTTCTCTCTTGGTCCTCGGCGGGGATTCTTGGGCCCAAAGGCTGGTTCCTGATTCTGTTGCGCGCGCTCGGCCCGCGACCGCGGGCGGGCGCGCGCGCTCGGCTACGGCGGACAAGACCGCTGCGTGGCCGACAGTGCGTGAGGAGGAGGAGGAGGAGGAGGAGGAGGAGGAGGAGGAGGAGGAGGAGGAGGAGGAGGAGGAGGAGCAGAGAGCAGAGAGGAGAGAGGAGAGAGGTAAGGCAAAGCATACCTGGAGGGCGGGCAGAAAGAAAAAGAGACACGGGGGCGCGGGCCTCCAGCGGCCGGCGCCGCCTGGGCCGGTGAGGGGGGCATCGGCGTCCTTGCTCTTCTTGGCTGGCACGCCTCTCGGGGGCAGGGCGGGGGCGAGGGGGGCGGGAGGAGAGCGGCAGGAGGCCCTTGACATGATGTCGCTGCGCCGGTCGTCTTGAGCGCGCCCGCGTAGACGAAGGCAACACCACGGCGAACCCCACGGCGAAGCCTGCGCCGGAGGCGGTGTTTGCCGTGGTGGCCGAGGCGTCCTCCCCCAAGACGCAAGGCCGCGCGTCAGAACGAACGGCGCGGCGACAGACTGACCCTGGCCTTCTCGCTTTGCGAGTAAAACACGACGGAGCGTGTTTGGCCGTCTTCGGCCTCTTGGGGGCCCTCATCGGGCCCCAGGATCCTGGCGTTGGAGTGTCCAAGAAGGCCTCAGCCAGAAGACCCAAATCACTGATTGTCCTGAAAAGTTTAGGTCCAATTTTCGCCTCCTGGTGTGAGGGCACTGGTAAGGGACCTCCCAGCTTTGATCGATAGCCTCCCAGATGGCCCCAAGACGTCCGAAAAACCCTCAAGAGAACCCCAAAAGGCCCCCCAAAAAGCCCCACAGAAACACCCAAGACGCAAGACGCTCCAAGAGGACCCCAAGACGTGTCCAGATGCCTCTAATATACCCTCAAGAGATCCAAGGAAGCATCCAAGAGGCCTCTGGCCCACAGGGGCCCCCGACATCTCCAGATGATGCCACGTTCCCCCGTTCAGGGCAGCTCTACTGGGCATCGTGTCTGCATGGGCTGGTGGGTATACGCGAAGCGTTAACACGAATATAGAAGCGAGAACATGATACTGTGCCTTATGGGAGAGCATGTTTTGAAATGCCATCATCGGCAAACTGCTCCCCAAGCGCGCCGCAACCTGCCGGTCCAGGCCTAAAGTGCCTGGAATTGTCCCTAGCGGGGCTACGGCGAGTAGCCAATTGCGACACTTGCAAATTCTGACCCGGCGCAGGGAAATCAGGCCACCCACGTCCAGGACATGGAGCGGCAATACGGCTGCGCTCTGGGTGAACGTCGCTGAGTGCTCTACGGCGCCGCGGCCATCGCCCAGCACTGTTCCACTGGCCACTTGAACATCTGCGGAGGCTGCGTCGCCAAGAGCACCGCAGGCGACCCAGGCGACACCTGGGCGAGGCGCGGAGACGGCCGCGGCGACAGCGAGCGGCGCAGGCCCGTCGCCGCGGGCGGGGTGGCGCTGCCGCGCAGAGGGCAGCCAACCCAGGCGCTGGCCGACCGCGCCCCCGCTGGCCACGCCCCTGGTGGCCAGTTCAGCGCGCGCGGCGCCGCGCTCACGCTCGCTGGGGGCCGCGCGGGAGGGCTCGGCGTTCGGGCCAGGCTGGCCATGGACGACCGGCACGACGTCGGCACGGGCGTCGTGGCCACCGCCGGGGCGCACTGCCGCTGCGGCCAGCTCGCGAGCAGCGAGGCGGCGGGCGGCGAGGCCCCGCCAGGCTCCTGCGCGGCGGAGGCGCCGGGCGGCGGCGCGCGCGGCTGGGCCCACGGGTGGGGCTGCGCGCGCGACAGGCGCCATGCGAAGGCCGCACCGACGCCCTCGCGCGCAGCTGGCGCGCCGCCGGGCATGGCGGCGCCCGCTGGGGGCGCCATGGGGCGCGCCGCCGCTGGGGCGTCGGAGGGCTCGGCGGGGCTTGGGGAGCCGCGCCCGGGCTCCGCGGCCGGCGCGCGCCCCTGCGCGCCCGGCCGGGGGCAGCACGGCGGCGCGGCCTCCGCCTGTCCGCGGCTGGGCGCTGGCGCGGGCTCTTCCGCCCACCGCAGCACCTTCGGCGGGCCCGCACCCCGGCACTGCCACTGCAGGCTCGGCACCGGCGACGGCTCCGAGTCTGGCTGCGCCGGCGGGTCGCCGCGGCCCTGCTCCAGCGACGGGCTGTCGGCGTGGAGCTGCCACCTCGGCTCGGGCCTGTGCCGCTCCTCCGCCGGCTTCTTCTGGCGGGCGGCGTGCCCCTCCGGGCCGGCGGCGGGCGTGGCCCGCGCGGGGCCCTGGCTGCGGCCGCCAGCGCCGTGGGCTCGCAGCGGCTGGGAGGCTTCCGCAGCGGGCGCCGCAATTGCGGCGCCTTCGGCGGCCACCGCGGCCTCGAGGGCCCAGCGGGCGGCGTCGGGCTCCTCGCGCGCGGGTCCTCGTCGTCGGGGATGGCGCTCCGCCCGCGCCGCGGCGCGGGGGTGCCCCGCGTCCGACCGCGGCGAGTCGATGGGGGAGTCGAGGGGCGTGGACGGGACGCGTATCGTGACATGGTTCGAGTCCGCCGCCGTGCCTTGTGCACGTGCACGTGGGGGCGCGTTGGCCTGTCCCCTGCAGGCCACCAGAGGCCTTCCAAGCGGACCCGAAGAGGCCCCCGAGAGGTCCTCAATAACGGGCCACTGGCTGCCTTCCGCACGGACCTGAACACGCTCCCCGGAGGCCCTCAAGGCCCCAGATAAGCTCCACTGCGCGTCTCTGGCCAAACCTCCTGCACGCTGCGCTGCTGCCCTGGCGCGGTGTCGGTGCTCGCCGCAGGCAGCTGGCTACTCTGAGCGCAAAGGGTCTCCACCTCGGAGCAGGGCAAATTGAGACACTGGGAACTCAAACCGGCTCACAGTCGGTCCCTGGACCCCTCCTGGGGGCCCAACGCACCAATTGTCCGTGCTGCGTCCAACCGTGGCGTCGAAGGGCCTCCCCGAAGGCCAACCACGGGTGTCTCAAACGGCCCTCCTCTGGCCACCGCCGCGGACGTTCGCCCTCGCGCGGACGCTGAACTCGTAGACGCGGCCTGGCGTGCAGCCGTCCAGCAAGCAGACCTGCTCGCGCACCGCCCCGCCTGGCGGCGGCGGCCGGCAGGGGCACTCGTGGGTGCGGACCCGCAATCGGCCTTGGGCGCCCTCCGACATCTGCCTCACCTTCATGGGCCTCCCAGGTGGGCGGCGAAAAGCGGCGGGTCTTACGCGGTATGACATAGCGACCTTGCGCGGTGGCTTGCGCGGGCCGCCAGCGCGGCGCGCCACAACGGAAGCGAGGGCGCTTACGCACGACCTTGCGCGGGCAGCTCACGCGCCAATGTCGGCGCAGACGAACCCGTTCTTTTGCGTCGCTCAGATGAGGTCCGAGCAGATGGGGTCGGAAGCTCGCGCCGCATCGCCGATGCATCGGCGACGCCGGCATGGAGAGCATCGGGCTCCACATTGGACCGCATCGCCGAAGCGGCTGCGATGCGGCGCCGTCCTCTGATCCCGTCTCCTCCGCCCCACATCTGGGGGGCCCAGCACATCGAACTTGTCAGTCCGCGGGCACCAAATGGTCCAAGACAGTCAGACGCCGGTCAGCAAGCGGTGGGGTGCACCGGGAGCGAATTGAGGCACGAAGGCGACAAGGACCAGAGCGCGATGGGGGGAAGAGGGAGGAGCCCGCCCAGACCAGGAGAGCCGGGGCGGGGGATGCCGACGCCATGGCTGGAGGGCCCAGCACCTCGAACACGAGGCCGCACACCTCGGCGCAGCCCGCCGCCAGCTGCTCCAGCAGCAGCTCGTCGAAGAACCACGTCAGTCGCACGCCGCCCGGCGGCAGCGCCCTCGCCAGCAGCTCCTCCGGCGCGCTGAGCCCCGCCGCGGCCGCGGCAGACCGCCGGGGGTGCGGGAGGCGCCCGCCTCCCATGGCCTTGGTGTCTGACTGATCGCTCGGCCGATCACGCCTCCGGCTCACGTGATCCAATCGCAGCCTCGATCACGATGAACATCGTGCCGATCACGGGCCCATCACGCCCTCGAGCTATTGGGCGATGGCGTGTGGTCGATCCGAACCGGTCCTGCGATCGGCGATCACGTGGCCGACCTGGACCCCCAAATGTTGCCCTCTCTTGGGGACGCCGGCCTTCTGCCGGCTTCCGCCAGCATGGCCGCCCCCGTTTGATTTCCGCTGCCTTCCGCCGAGGAAGAGATGGCAACTCCTTCGATCCTCGAAGGTGAGGCCCTTTCTGGAACGCCTCACGTGATCCCCCGATCACTGCGAACGTTGATCGCAGCCCTGATCACGATGGCTCTCGCGCCGATCACGGACCCAACACGCACTCGAACCATCGAACGATCGCGTGTGATCGAGCCGAACCGATAAGGGGCGATCGGCGACCACGTGATCCCCCGACTGGGAGCACCGAAAGGTACCGATACCGCTACTCCCCGGACCTTTCCCAGGGTGCTTCCTGACCAGGACTTCGAGGCGAATCCAGCGGTGGCGACGAGGGCCTCCCAGGAGGTCCCAAAAGGCGAAATCAAGGCATTGGTACCCGCCAATTCGAAGGAGTAGGTGGAAACATGAAGTAGGAAGGCGGATAAAAAGTATATTGAATTCGGGGCCGCCCAAAGAATAACACAACACAGAAAACACATACCGGTTACTGAAATTGGATGGCGCTTGAAGTAGGTTGGGATGTGGATCTCCCCAAATCCGCAGACCCAGTCGGTGTGTGTGTGTGTGTGTGTGTGAAAGGCTCTTCAGCCCAACCCAAACTGAAGTACGCCAGCCTCCTTTGAGTCGTCGTCGTCGTCGTCGTCGTCGTCGTCGTCGTCATCGTCGTAAGGGAGATCGAACAAACAAGAGGGATTGATCAATATCGTAATCACGTCGGAGGGAAGCACCTTCCATTTTGTCCCTTCCCGCCGCGGGGGGGTGGGGTCCTCGGGGCCTGGGGGGTGGTCCCGGGGGTTTCCCAGGGGGTGGTCCCAGGGGTTTGTCCCAGGGGGGGGGTCCCGGGGGTTGTGACCCGTCCCCCGCTGGGGGCTCTCCCCCTCGGTCTTCGCCTCCCAGACGCCCGCCCCCGAGAAGACAGACGGCTCTCCTCCTCCTCCTCCTCCTCCTCCTCCTCCTCCTCCTCTTTCTCCTCCTCTTTCTCCTCCTCTTTCTCCTCTTTCTCATCTTTCTCCTCCTTCTCCTCCTCTTTGTCCTGCTCCTCCTCCTCCTCCTCCCTCCCTCCACTGCCCGCCCCGTCCCGAACCTGTGGCAGAGTCGCTAGCTCGTCGTTGTCGTTGTTGTCGTGGTGGTCGTCGTCATCCTCCTGGGTCGGCGGCGCCGGTCGTAAGGCCTTCACAATAATACATACTTTCAACGACTGGCGTGCAGGGGTGATCAGCAGATCGCGTGATCAGCAGACGCCGACGCAGAGAAGAAGGAGGAGGAAGAGGAGTAGGAGGAGGAGGAAGAGGAGGAGGAGGAAGAGGAGGAATAACACTGCCACAAGAAGACGTCAGAGAAGGCCGATGAACAAAACAACGGAGTGCGGCTATCGGAGAGGAACTTTTTGTCACCGCTGTGGGGGGCGACATCCCACAGTGGGTCAGCGACAAGCCACACCCCGAGAGAAAAAGCAAACAAACGCAACGAACATGACCAAGAGACGGGAAAACGTCATCGAGAAACGGTTGTATTTGAACCGCGGTTTATTCCTGACCCGCAGCTGGAGACACAAACTAATGTATTATTTGATGCTTGATTAGCGCCTGGCTCGGAGCTAGCTCAATATTGGAACGATAAACTGGCTGAAGAGTGTGTGGCGGTATCCGGGTTGCATGCGCGCGCTAACTGGCTAATGTATCAAGGATGCCAGAGGAGGAGGAGGAGGAGGAGGAGGAGGAGGAGGAGGAGGAGGAGGAGGAGGAGGAGGAGGAGAGAAAGTCCGCGGCCCTTCCGAGAGGGCAACTCCCACGAACACCCAAGACCAATCGAGCACTGTGGGCGGACAAATCGTGCCCCCGCAAGTTAAAGTCACCCACTCACTGCCCTGACCCGCGGGTCCCTAGGTGCAAGTGCAACTGTTGGTGGCGAGCCCGCGCAAGGAGGAGGAGACAGAGGAGGAGGAGGCAGAGGAGGAGGAGGAGGAGGAGGAGGAGGGGGAGGAGGGGGGGAGGAGGAGGAGGAGGAGGGGGAGGAGGAGGAGGAGGAGGAGGAGGAGGAGGAGGAGATGGTTAGATGGATGGATGGATGGATGGAGCAACATCAAAGGAAACCCTGGCTGCCGTCCGCAAGCGGACGACGTCCAGGGCCCCAGATGTTCTTGTCCGCGGAGCCACCGCGGCGGTGGTTGGCCCGCGGCCCCCGTCCGCAGGGGGACGAGACGGGCGGCCGTGGCCATGGCGCAGGCGGGCCACGCGGCGCGGGGCACCCGCCGAGCCTGCCCGACTCAACGCGCACACCCGAAGCACTCCTCGCGCAACGTGTGCTGGCAGGCAGCGCACCAGTAGGTGGGGGAGCGGCGGGGGGACACGCAGTGGCACCACTCGCACTCGAAGGCGAAAGGTAGCCGTCGGCGCAAGGCGAACTTGTGGCCGCCAAGGCACGCGAGCTCGACGCCCTCCGAGTTTACGTCGCCAGCGTCCACCGGCTCTTCGAAAACGTGTGCCATAGCGTCGCCGAGCTGCGGCGTGAAGTCGCTGCGCACGCCCCCGCTCGCGTCGAAGTTCTTGCCCACGCCAACTGAGGAACCCCCACGGGCGAGGCAAGCAGTGGGAACCTCCATGCCGAC
The DNA here is from genome assembly GCA_963575745.1 of Prorocentrum cordatum. Taxonomy (NCBI): domain Eukaryota; class Dinophyceae; order Prorocentrales; family Prorocentraceae; genus Prorocentrum; species Prorocentrum cordatum. The sequence continues at coordinate 32,192 of CAUYUJ010019472.1, forward strand.
GCAAGCTGTGGGAACCTCTTCGCACACGGGGCCGCGGCTCGCCACGCCGCAATGGGACTCGACCACGTCCCCGCTCACATCGATGTCGCCGCACACGGGGCCGTCGCCTTCCACGTCCAAATTCACGTCGATGTCGCAGCCCACGGGGCCATCGCTCTGCTCTTGCACGGATTCCGCTCGGTCTGGAGCACCGCTAGCCGCCTGCCCGCCATCAGCCCGAAGCCGAAGCCGATGGCCTCCGACTCGAAGTCGCGGAGCCGCCAGTCGTCAGGGGTATCCCATCGCGAGCCCGCCTCCGCATCCGTGCAGTCGTAGTCGTAGTCGTAGTCGTAGTCGTAGTCGTAGTCGTAGTCGTACGCCTCTTGCTCCTCCTCCTCCTCCTCCTCCTTCAGCGCCGCGGGGAGGGTGAGGGGAGGCGCGTCCACACGCACCTCGGTGTCGGCGCCCGAAGCGTCCGGAAGCCGAGCCTCCAGCTCCGCCACGTGCAGCATGCGCCCGATGTCTTCGCCAAGGCGCGGCCCGGCCGCCGCCCACGCCAGGTCGGCGGCCGAGGCAGCGGCAAAGCCCCCCGCGGGGATGCGCGCCGCGTGGAGCGCGGCGTTACGGCGCCGCCTCCGGGAGCGAGGGACGCGGCGGCCGCTCGCCGCAAGCATCATTCCCGGCCGTGCAGCCGCCTCGCGGTCCTGCCACGAGCTGGGGCCGCCCCGCCTTGGAACGGTGGCCTCCGATGCCGCCAGCCGTCGCCTGCGCGCGGCCCTTCGGGCAGCAGAGGCGCCCAGCGAGGCAGTCTCGAGCGCTCGCAGCGCCTCTGGGCCTCCCCACAAGAGTCGGCCCCCCGCAGCCACCATAGCCTTCACTGCCAGGCAGTCCCCCTCCATGGCCACAGGACGCGGCGAAGGGGAGAAGGACTGAGCCGCTCTCGAGCGCAGAAGCAGCAGGGAGAGACACGGACGCGCAGCCCGCCTGGCGCCCAAGGCAGGCATGAGCCAAAATGGCTTGAGCCAGATGGCCACGGAGGAGGAGGAGGAGGCGGAGGAGGAGTAGGAGGTGGCGGAGGAGGAGGAGGAGGAGGAGGAGGAGGAGGAGGAGGAGGAGGAGGAGGAGGAGGAGGAGGAGGAGGAGGAGGAGGAGGATCATCAGATCGACTGGGATCTGTGACCGCCGATCGCGTGAGCAGCAGGCGCCGAGCCCGTGGCGCTGCCCGGCGCCATCGGCGGCGGCGTGGAGGTCGCCGCGCGGGCGCGCCCTTCACCGCAGTGGGTGCGCGGCGGCTCCCATGCTGCAGGCCGACCTCCCCCCTGGGCGCCCAGGGCCTGGGCGGCCCTAGCGGTCTGCGGCACGCTGCGGGAGCAGCTTGGGAAAAAGACATGCGGGAGAGCATGCGCCAATGAGCCCAGTGGCACACAAATCCGCCGACCCCTCGGTTGGTGAGACGCTGCCGTCGTCTTCGTCGCCGACGTCGTCGCCAGTCCCAGGAAAAGGAACGAGCAGAGAAGAGAAGCCTCGCAGTTCAGTCGAGCCCTTCCCCTTTTCCCCTCCTGACGTGGGGGGTTTGGGGAGGGGGTGGAAGGGGGCACGGGGGGGCGGCAGGAAAGGGGTACGGTGAGGGGGAGGTATACCGGGAGGGGCCCTCCGGTCAGAGTGTCGCCCCCCGCCTTGGTCCCTGGCGGGTCCCAGGGGGGGGTCCCCCCTGGGGACAAGGGGACCACCTCCTCTGGGGGGTCGCCAGCGGGGGTCCCGGGGGAAGCCCCGCCAGTGGTGGGGGGGGAGGTCCAGGGTCAGGCTGTCGCCCCCCCGCCCGCCCAAGGCCCCGGCGCGTCCTCGCGGGGGGCGCCAGCTGGGTCCCGGGGGAGGTCCTGCTTTCCGGGTCGGCGGCAGTTGCCGTAAGGCTTTGGCAATACAGGGGCACAACTTTCAGGATGCCCACAAATGTTTCAATCTCATCCGGACTTTCGTCTTCCCCTCCACTCCCCATGCTTTCCTATTGTTTCCCCTCGGGATCGACGTCTCGTCTCTGTGTTTATATACCCTCGTGAATGCCAGAGAGCATGCGGTCAGGGCGCTGGATAAGGAACTACTGTATCAGGAATCCAGGGTCTGGAAAGCCGTCGGAAGACCAATTGAGGCTTGGCCATGGATATCACCGCCGCCCTCTTCAAATAAGGAATCCCCCAAGGTCTGAAGCCTCCCGAAACACATTCCTTAACCAATGCCCCCACCGTACGCAAACCCTCTCGCGTCGGGAACAGAACCGTGACGGACGGTTTGGTGGTTGCGTATTTTCGGTATCTTTTTTGTCACCTCGCTGAGGAAGATCGTGTAGTTGCGCGCCTCGCATTGCTGGCGGCGCCTGGCCAATCTCAAGCGCCTGTCGCACACTTTCGGCTGGGCAACCTACAGGTGGTCCGATGGCGGACTAGGTCCAGGCACGTGGGAAAGATTACCATTCTCCCCAATCAGAGCTTGCCTCTGTAGGGGCCCTAGCGGGCCGCCGATTTCCGCGGCCCGCCCGGGTGCCCGGGTGCCCAGGAACCCTATAGCCCTATAGCCCCATAGCCTTACAGCCCTATAGCCCTATAGCCCTGTAGTCCTATAGCCCTGTAACCCTATAGCCCTGTAGCCTTACAGCCTTATAGCCCTATAGCCCTGTAGCCCTGCAGCCCTATAGCCCCTAGCCCTGTAACCTTACAGCCTTATAACCCCATAGCCCTGTATCCCTGCAGCCCTATAGCCCCATAGCCTCATAGCCATGTAGCCCTGTAGCTCTATAGCCCTATAGCCCCCATAGCCTTATAGCCTATTGCCCTATAGCCCTACAGCCTTATCGCCCTATAGCCATATAGCCCCATAGCCTTAAAGCCCTATAGCCCTGTAGCCGTATCGCCCTATAACCCTATAACCTCATAGCCTTATAACCGTATATCCCTATAACCCTATAGCTCTATATGCCTATAGCCTTACAACCCTATAACCCTATAGACCTATAGCCCTATGGTCCTATAGCCCTACAGCCCCATAGCCCTGCAATGTTTATGATGTTTTATTCTCCGGTATCATGAAGCAGAAAAGGTAGCAAGGGATGCAGTACGAGCGTGAATGGGAATCTCTTACACCGAAAACTCCCAACTGGCTCACCGCGAGCCACCCTGCATCCCCCCGAGCCCGCTGCACACTGACTGCGGCCTGTCAGCTTGCTGACTGTCCGCGGCGCCGTCTGTCAGCTCGAGGAGAAGGGTCGAGGGTCGCGGAGTACGTGCAGCGCGCGGCGCGCGCGGCAGCGTGCCCCTCAGGGCTCAGCGCTCAAAGATTCAAACTTGTCGGCCCCGCGCGTGGCGGGGCGGCCCCTGCTCTGGAAACCATCTGGCTGCCAGCGAAGTGCCCTCTTGGCCCAACGCTCGCTGCTCATCGACTCGACGTGCAGGCCCCGCTGTCTTTGCCGGGCTTTTTGCTCAACGTCCCAAGGCGGCACGCCGTGCTCCTGCATCGCGCGCTTCGCCTCAAGTGTCACCCGTTGCAACCGCTCTACCCACTTTTCGACTTCGCCGTCTGGCTCCTTCTTGATCCGGCTCCGCCCCATGATCAAGCGAACCATCTTCATCAGAGTTGATATCAGCAGCGCCGTCCTGGAGTCTGTCAATACCCAAGACGCACAACCGTACAGTATAGTCGGAGTCAACACAGCATTGAAGAGTTTTAATCGCAAAGAGAAGGGCACGGCATTGTCAGCGAACTCGCCTCGAAAGACCCCAAATTTAGACCATGCTTTATGGATCCCGTGGGTTAGCTCCGTATCGTGCGCGTCTGTCAACGATAAGGCTCTGCCGAGGTACGTGGTGTGGTCACTGGGGTCCAACACTTAGATCTCCATCCCTGCCACTGTCGCTTTCCTCACGCGGCTCCCGTGCCCGATGTTATTGTGCTGGATTTTTGTCATCGCCGGGTGTAGCTCCAGCCCAACCAGCCCGCCTTCCCTGGCGACGTCTGCCAATATCTGCTTAACTTGAGGTAAGGAACGGCCGACGATGATAATATCATCAGCAAAGCGCAAATTGGTGACAAAACGATCGGGAATATACCCAAGCTGAACGCCATATTTCCGCGAAACCCACTGCGCCTTGGCCTTTCGCATCACTTCTTCCAGAACAGAATTAAACAGGATTGGGCTGATGGGGTCTCCCTGTTTCGTCCCCTTGCGGATGTCGAACTCGCGGCTTGTGGCGGCAATTCTAACGTGACCACGTTGTCCCTGGTACAATCTGGAGAGGACGTCCACGTATATAGGCGGAGCGCTGTGCGTAAGTAATGAATGCCTGATACTGCAGTGGTCGATAGAGTCAAATGCTTTCTTGAAATTCAGCGTGGCATCCCAAAGTGGAAGATTGCACTCGTTGCACTTCTCTGCAATAAGGGTAAGCGCGAAGAGGTGGTCGTCGCAGGAAAAGCCAGGCCGGAAACCCGCTTGGTCGCAGGACTGTTCCGCAGGGAGTATTCCAGAAATGCGCCCGCACAGGACGCGACTGAACAGTTTGTATAATGTTGGTATGATGCATATAGGCCGATAGTTCTCTGCAAGTCTCGAGTCGCCCTTTTTGAAAAGAACCGATTTCCAATATTCGGGGATAATCGCCCCTTGCTTCATAATGGCAGTGAAAATGTCAGCAATCATTGAAAAGAGAACGGTGCTCCCATGGCGAAGCATCTCCGCAACGATGCCTCCATCATCTGGCGCCTTGCCAAGCCGCGTGCGTTTCAACTGAGACCCGGCCTCGTCGGGCGTAACGTTTGGTACTGGAGTAGCACCATCGCGACGCGAATAAGTACCGCCAAGGCCGCTATACAGAGGTTCGTAAAAACTTGCAAACGCATCTGCAATATCATGTATGTCCGTCTTCTCGACCCCGTCCTTGTCGATCGCGGAGATCATGCAATCCTTTTTGCCGTTGTTCCGGATGTCTACAAACCGCTGCAAGTCTTTGAACTCTGCCAAGACCCTGGTCGTCCGAGCACTCTTCCGTGCACTCGCGACTGCTCGTATTTCTTTTTTTAATCAGTTTACTGGTACTCCGGACTGTATCCTTCGTCCAAGCCCTGCGAGCTGCTCTTCTCTGGTCTATGAGAGCGTCGAGGTGTTGCTGCGAGGCCTCTGCGTTGGAAGCGATGTCCTCTTCCGTTTGCTGGCGCTGTTCCGCGACGTGACGCAGCGCTTCTTCGATCGCCCTGCATCTGCCCTCCAAATGTGGATCCCTGTCTGGGCCCTCGCTGCTCCCACGCATGCGAAAGTGCTCGTCGAGGGCCCCCCGGTACTGTGCATGGTCATTCGGCTTCCAGCCGCGGAAACCATTACATTTTTGTCTTCTCCTCGCTTTCCTTCTGGCCCGAGGGAGGGCTAGAGTCAGACGGGTCGTGCGGTGGTCCGCGCCGACGCCGATATCTTCGCAGGCTTCGGAGTCGGTGATCCAACGAACATTGCTCACTCCAATTGCAAACTAATCGAGTTGTCGCCTGTTTGCACCATTCTAATGGGTCCACTGATTCTCAAAACTCTTCTCTATGATAGTATTTGCAAACACCAAACTCTGTCCGGCCGCCCAGTGTACCAGCATCTGTCCACGAGCATTCCGGTGACCGATGCCGTACGGACCAACCACGTCAGCGTCGTCGCTGGGTTGTCTGGCCCCGACGGTCGCATTCCAGTCACCACCAAGGATGCACGTTCGGCGCAAAACACGAGCACCACAAAGCAAACCCGCGATGTGGTCGTAAACTTCGTCGACGTCTGCGTCGTCATCGCCACCGTGTGGCATGTAGATCGCTATGAACCGGAGCTGGTGGCTCCCGATATTCACGTCCAGTGCGCACAATCGTTCGCTGACCGCGTGAAAAGCTTGGAACCCAGCAGTCCAACGATGGTGAGCATTATTGCAGTGCCTCGCCAGCCCCTTGTCCCACCAGACCCGCAAAACATGCATCCGTCCTCCGACAACCATCTCTCCCGCTTGCTCTCGCGCCAGGTCTCACTCAAAAGTAAAACGCCCCATGTAATGCGCCGAACTTCTGCCAGAAACTCGTTTTCACGAGAATCTGTCTGAAGGGGCAGAAGATTTTTCCCCAATATGCACATCTCAACGTTTTCGCTCACAGGCTTCACAGGTACTCTCACCACGTCCTCGTCGAAGTCTGTGCAGAATTCTCCAGGAAACCTCTCATCGAAACTCCGCGTCTTTATGGCGCGCAGTGCTGCGAATGGATAATCGCCGTCGGCCCGCTGAAGAGCACCGCGCCCTCCGCCTGGTCGCACGTATCCCTCTCCTCCTCTGCCTCTGCCTCTGCCCCTGCCTCCTCCTCCTCCTCCTCCTCGCCCTCTTCTTTCGCCGCCTCCCTCTGTGCCCCCTCTACCACTGCCATCCTCGGAGGTGGCCATGCCCTACTCCATCAAGGACCGGCACCGCGCCTCCAAATTCTTGCCTTCGCCCTTCAGCTCCATGCGGCCGTTCCTGTACTCGCCGATCCGCATGTCCTTGTACCTCACGATCCCCCGGCGGTAATCAGCACCGACGTTTGCCTTCACCATGTCCCCGTTGCCCCCCTCGTGTTCGATCGCCGCTCTCACGAGCTTTCGGACAGCTTTGTCCCTGGCTTCGTCCTCCGACTTGAACCTGGCCCCTCCTCTCGTTGCAAAGCGCCTTCCGTACGCAAACACTCCGTCCTTGTCCAGGTCGGCCGTGACGGCCGCCACCTGCTTGTTGATGTGTTCAATGATGAACTCGCTTTTGGTGTCTTCCGGGAAGTTTCCGAAGGTGATTGTGCGGCTTTCTGTTCATCCTGACCTCCTGTCGCGAATCTTCCGCCACCTCCGCCCCCTCCTCCTCCACCGCTGCTTCCTGCTCCTCCTCTCCCTCTGTTCAACCCATCCCCTTTCACGATATCTTTCACCAACTGTGGGAGTTCTTCTTTCGTGATGGTCGTCTTGTTTAGCTTCCCAACCTCCCCCCGGACCTCCTCCATCGATTTGTTGATCACCTCGACCGTTTTTTCAGCCTTGTCCGCGGCCTGTTTCGCCTGACGCGCGACGACTGTTGCCCTCCCTGCCTCCTTCTCCGTATCCTTCAAATATTTCCGCATGCCTTTCATCATTTTCATAATCTTTGTCATCATGTCCTTCATGTCCATGTCCTCATCCTCCTCCTCGTCATTTTCCTCCTCCTCCTCCTCCTCCTCTTCCTGGTGCTTCTCCTCAGCCTCCGCTTCTTCGGCACCTTTCTGCATTGCTGCATCCTCCACTTCTGCCTTCCCTGCCTCATCTTTTTCATTCGTACGCGCACTCTTCTTGTCCGGCGCGTCGGCGTTGCTCCCGTTTGCCTTGAGCTTCCTGCCCTCGCTCATGGTGATCGCGACCCTGTCTGAGTAGACGATCCACGCTGGAGGACCGAGATACGAGATACCCCCAAGCACGGCTTTGGCAAAAACTGTCGGGGCAAATCCTGGCCGGCTTGAGCCAAGACTTGAGCCAAGACTTGAGCCAAAATGGCTACGGGTGCAGGAGACAATGCGGGTGAAACTGGGTGGCCCCATCCTTACCTGCCCTACCCATCTGTATGATTCCGTCACAGACGCCCGCATGTCCCCCAGGACGGCCACAACCATGAAAAGAAACCGAGTCTGTCAATGATGTGTTTTGCGCATCTTTTGCGGAAAGGGAGGGGAGGAAAAGGAATGGGGGACGCGGACAGCCGAATATCAACGTATCACATCCTCTTAATGCAATGCCGAAGCCCTGGTCAAAGAGCGGGCATACTGCGGCCAGACGCAAAACGCACATACTGGAACGGAGCTGCGGCCAGACGCAAAGCAACATACTGCGGCCAGACATTTCAAACCAAAAGGCGGAGCTGGGCTGCAGATTTCCGCGCCCACAAACCAACACATCAAACAACATCATGGCTACACGCAGAATCGGCCGAAAGAGACAAACAGAAAGAGAGAGAAAGAGAGAGAGAGAGAGAGAGAGAGAGAGGATGAGGACGAGGAGGAGAGACAACCATGATGAGGGGCACATTCGACGCGACGACAAGACCACTTCGGCGCACGGCCTCCCACATGCGACGCGGTACAGCGGACAAGTATGTCTTGCAGCTGCGCCCTGCAGGCCAGGGGCTAACTCCTCCACTGGGGAAACAAATATGTACCGATACCGCTACTTCACGGATCCCCCCCGTGGTGCGCTCTGACCGAAAATTTTCGAAGCGAACTGAGCGGTGGCGACGAAGGCCTCCGAGGAGGCCCCAAAAGGGGGAAAACAAGGAGAAAATGGTAGAGATAGGGGCGTCGCGGCACCCTTTTTCCTCCTCTGGTCCACGCAGTGCGCCGACGCAGCCTGGGGAATAGAGCGGGATGGGATGTCCCAGAAAGGTGGGGTGCACAGCGCGAAACTCGGGCGTTGGCAGAACTGGGTTTAGTGGGACCTGAGTTAATGATGCGTGCTGGCGGACGCCCCCCCCGCCCCGTTCCACTGACCGGAACTGCCGCCACCCGAAAAAAACACCCGTTACGGCAGACCTGGTTTAGTGACCCTGGCAACTTTAATGGCTCCAGGGCCCTACCACTAACCGGGTCCCCTTGCCCGGGTCCTAACTATACTCCTCCTCCTCCTCCTCCTCCTCCTTCTCCTCCTCCCCGAGAAACACTCCATCGAGCGCAGCTCGAGAAAGAACCGTGGGCGACGCCCGGGCAGGCGAGGCGCGCGCCCGGTGCGCGGATGTGTGCAAGCACCCTCGCCGGATCTCGTGGCTCGCGAGGCGTCGCTGCAAGCAGCCGTGCGGCGCGGAACGCCTCGCCAACCCATCCGGCGGAGTCCGGCGCCCAGGGTCGGTCTCCCGAAGGCCGCCCGTGTATTGCACGCGCCCAACCGACGAACTACCGCCCGGAGAGCAGCAACAGCTGCGCAGGAAGGGCGCAGGGGGGGACCTCGTCGCCTGTGAAGACTCGCGGCCCATCGGATCCAACATGGTGCGTTGGGAGCCAAAGGCGTCCCAGTCGGAACAGCTGGCACGGCGTGCCGAAGAGCACAAGCTCCCCAGCCCTGGGTGGGCACAAGGCCCCTTGGGACTTACGTGGCACAAGCCACCGCGTCCCGAGGAAATGCCGATCCCTGAAGGTCAGATCACAATGAAATGACCGCACAGGCGCCGCTACCCGCCTTCACCCGCAGGGCCAGGCTGAGACTGGGGCCGTGCTACACCCATCGACGGGGAACCCGTCGATGCAGGTTTCGCAACGTCCACCCCATGCCCCAGAGCCTGCAGTGCCAGAAAAAACGGCCGGTTGCACCCCGCCCAACCTGCAAATTAAGTGCCGTGTGCAGTGTGCGCCGAGGGTGCTCGGCACTGACACCATGAAAACAAGTGCCAGGCCTCAAGCCCATCCGGAGGAGGAGGAGGAGGAGGAGGAGGAGGAGGAGTCTGGATACTCTGAAGAAAGGAAGAGGGCAGGCGGTCACGAGCACGAAGCGAGAAGAGGGCAAATGAGTTTGTCTCCACCGCTGCGTGCTTGGGCCTAACTCATCCACCTGTAAGCTGGGCTCTCAGAGGAAGAACCACATGATGAAATATTTGTGTGTGGAGGCGTAGATGAAGCTGGCGCTGGACTGCTCGTGTTCGTCCACTCCGTCAGCTCCTCGACCGAGGGAAACTCGTACGGCGCAGGCTTCAGAGACCTGGCGTAGGTGTCCAGCAGGTTCAAGAAGGCGTCGCAGCAGCTGGCGTTCCTGATGCTGGTGAGGAGCGAACCGTAGTAGCAGTCGAGCTTGGAGTCCAGACTGCCGCCGAAGTCAGCCCGTGACGGCTCTCGACCTTAGAGGTTTTGGACGTGTTGTTCGATGCTGTCAACCTGCTGCTGCAAGTCGTCGTAGTCGCACTCGATGAGCTTCACTTGCTCGTCGAGCTCGGTCTTGAGCTCGGGAAGCAGGTTGTTGTTCTGCAGCTTGAAGGCGCTGAAGGACCGCTTCGTATCCGTGTCGGCGTACGCCTTGACCTCCAGACATTTCAGGTCGAACATGGCGCGGATCTCGTGTGGAGGCTCTTGAGCATCGTGTCGTTGAGCGTGGCGGCCACAGTGCCAAACGCATCCATCGTGACGAAGTTGGCATTCATGGTGGCCCGAATCGTGTAGGAGGCATTCTGTACCTTCGCATCGATAGTGGTAATGAGTGAGCGCTGCAGCGTGGAGATCTTCTCGTCGATCGTGTCGAGCAGGCTGTCGCTGTGCAGAGCGGCGTGCGTGAGCGTGAACTCCGGCAGCGCAGGGAGCGAGTTGTTCTTCTTGTCAGCGTTGTGCAAGACAGCGCCTTCATGCGCAGCTGCAGGACGCGGGTCAGGGTGAGCGTCGGGCGGAAGGACACCACCTCCGAGGTCATCATTGCCATGTAGATCTGCCCATGGCAAACGTGTTGTTGCTGTGGGCGCTGCGGGATGGTAGTGCTTGGCGTGGTCAGCGCGCTCGAGAACGCGCCTCGCGGACTTTTAGTCGGTCTGGTCCAGCGTGCCCAGCTTCCACGAGTGGTAGGCGGAGATCTTGCCCGACGTCGTGGTCTCGCCGCGCTTCCAGTCCAGGCAGCGGTGAAGTTCTTTGCCTCGAGCCATCGCCTTGACCGCGGTGTGGTCCTCGGCGGCGCACTCCACGAAGTGGCGACCCGGGCCGGAGTGGACAGCACGATAATGAGCGTCACGAAGGCGTCGTCGTTCTTGTTCGGCTGTAAGCGTGCGCTGATGGGCGAGCGCCTGTACGTAAGAGCGGCAACCAATCATGCCGCGTGTAGCCCACGCGCACGGTGGGGAGGAAGAACGAGCAGGTAGATGCAGTCCCACTCCAAGGTGGCAGAAGAACGCGATGCAGAGGTGCGTCAGCATCCAGCAGGCGCCATGGCGAGGAAGCCCGCTCGCAGCGGGAGCACGCGGCCAGATGGGGAGCGCGGGTCCCAGGAGCTCTTGAGCCAAAATGGCTACGTAGGAGGAGGAGGAGGAGGAGGAGGAGGAGGAGGAGGAGGAGGAGGAGGAGGAGGAGGAGGAGGAGGAGGAGGGGAGGGAGAAGGAGGAGGAGGAGGAGGAGGAGGAGGAGGAGGAGGAGGAGGAGGATGGAGGAGGGGAGGAGGATAAGGAGTAGGAGGAGGAGAGGAGGAGAAGGAGGAGGGAGGAGGAGGAGGAGGGAGGAGGAGGAGGAGGAGGAGGAGGAGGAGGAGAGGAGGAGGAGGAGGGGAGGGGGAGGAGTAGAAGGGGGGAGGGGGGATGATGATGATGATGATGATGATGATGATGATGATGATGATGATGATGATGATGATGATGATGATGATGATGATGATGATTGATGATGATGATGATGATGATGATGAGGAGGAGGAGGAGGAGGAGGAGGAGGAGGAGGAGGAGGAGGAGGAGGAGGAGGAGGAGGAGGAGGAGAGGAGAGGAGGAGGGGGAGGAGGGAGGAGGAGGGGGAGGAGGAAGATAAGGAGGAGGAGGCTGGCCCTCCGACTTTGCCACCCAGAACATGTGGCTGCACGGACAGAGCGGCCCCCCGAGAGGCCAGCCACGAACGCCCACCGCCGCCGTCTCAAGCCTGACCGGGTCGGGCGACGGGGTTCTTTGATGAGCCTGTTTTCCACCACCACCACCATAAGTTGGAGGGGGGAAGGAGGAGGAGGAGGAGGAGGAGGAGGAGGAGGGCGAGGAGGAGGAGGAGGAGGAGGAGGAGAGGGAGGAGGAGGAGGATGATGTGGTGGAAAACACGCCGATCATTCTTGGCTGTCCTTGGCAGCAGCAGCACTCCCCCATCGCGGGCCCACGCGGCTACTCCACCGGCTGGGTCTCGGCGCGGCGGACCATCATGGGCTCCTCGACCAGCAGCGCGCCCCCTCTGGTCGGCCGCATGCGAGAGCGCCTCGTGCGCCCGGCGACGAGGATCACCGCTGTCACCAACGCGAAGCCACCGCATGCTCCAGCCATGGTGACAGTGTCGCCGCCTGCAGATCCAAGGGGAGCTGTCTGGCCGACGGAGAACCTCGACAAGAGATCGGTCGGGACGCCGGGCATCATGAACGTGTCGGAGTCTTCAAATGGGGACTCTCCTGCTCTGCAAGCGGTGGCCATGTCTTCGATCTTGAAAGTGACATTGCTCACGTACTGGACGCAATCTTTGAACACTTCGTCCAGTGTAATCCCGTACCCCACATTATCCTCCAAGTCTTTTAACTCGTCGCAGCATGGAGTAAACTCTTCGACGAGAGGTGGGTCCATATCGGTAATCGCCTCAGTTAGTAAACACCCGCACTCCCTGGTGATGTTTTTGCACTCATCAGACATGTTCTTCTCCTCCGAAGAGGGTCCGTCTTCCCCACCGCACGCATTGATATGCTCCATGACCTTCTGCACACACTCGGAAACCATGGGGTCGTTGCTGGACACATTCTCCATCCTACTTTCGTATTTTGTTACAGTGCAATTCAACATCTTGATTCCGGCATTCAATGCTGGCCATAAGTTGCCCATGAACGAGAAGAAATACGCGCCGAATAGCACAAACACGCCGACGCAACAGCAACACAGCACACCAACACCGATCGCGCACGTCAGAGGCTCGCACATCACCGCTGATATTTCCCTTGGCCTGATGGACTGGCGACAGCTCGACGCAGCAATAGGAGGCCCCTCGCCAGAGGCTTGAACCAGAATGACTGCGGAACGTATTTTCTGACTCTTGGGGGAACTCGCCGGCCCCTGGGACCGTCCACAAAAAACCGCCCGGGATGAAACACCGGCCCTGTGGAAGGGGGTCCAGACCTTTGGGGGCGACGTATCTTTAAACAACGGGACACATGCATCGGAATTCCAGGTACGTCGGCTACACGCAGGAGTGACCCTGGGTAAGAGTGACCTTTGGTGCACGACTTTGTAGGGGCCGCGGGCCGCGGGGGGACCAAACCTGGGCGCGCAAGCAGCTGCTACTGCCTCGTTTTTAGCCATCTGGGGACCCATCTGTACCCGCACCAAAAGTCACTCCGGCGAACGGTCACTCTTAGGTCTTGTCGAGTACGGGAAACCGCGGGCCACCAGCTTCGGATCCGGAGTAGCTCACACGTGCCCTGAAACAGGGTCCGCCACCCCGTGGCTCACAGCTGTGATGGCGGGTACAAGAAGTCGTGGGGCTCTCGAGACTTCAAGGGCTTGGACACCCGGTTCCACGGACAATTCCTGGGCACGCTCGGGCGCTGCCCGGCGCTCCAGGGCCTCCCCGCGTGACTTCCCCGAGGCCAGCGGCCGCCAAGACGGGCCAGGAGGGTCATATAAGATGGCCTCATGACAGTCCAGGATGGCCCCGAGACGGCTCAACAGCGCTCCGAGACGGGCCAAGATGACCCCAGAGGCCTACACGGCGCCCCAAGAGAGCCCCGAGATGGCCCCTGAGAGGGCCCCGAGAGGCAACTGACATCCTTTTCGGGCTTCCGTTGGCCCAAGACAACCCGAGAGGCCGCCAATATCGCCTCAAGACGGCCCCAAGAGGGCCCAAGAGTGCCCTGAGAGGGGAACACGAGCTGGCATCTCGAGCCCTCCGACACAGGGGTGCTGCCTTTGTCGGCGACTGCCCGAGACATCGGCATCGACTCACGGATGGAACCTTTGGTCCCCAGCGAAGGGGTCGACAGCTCTGGGGGGCCCGCGAACAACAAACCAAGCTATCGGAGGTCTATGGGGGCGAGCGCGCCCGTTGTGACTTTGAGGCGCTTTCGGGCCTCGGGCCATCGACACAACGATCCAGGACGAGAACCGATCCCCCGGGAAGGGGTATCGGTAACTGCTTCCAGGGCCCGCGCATGCACATACATCAAAATACCTCGGTGGCGCGCACGAGTGAGGGTGGGCCGCCTTCTGAGAAGGCGGGGAGCTTCTGAGAGATCATAGGGGGGCTTCTTTGTGCAGGGGCCGACCGTCCTGGCCTTCCTATAGGCGTGCCTACCACGACATGCTCTTCGAACATAAAGCCGATGTATTGCAGCAGTACTGTCTCAGCCATAAGCATTCTAAGAACATCTTGTGCAATCCACAACGGTTCCAAAACTATTCTCTGGTACGCCTATAGGCAGGTCAGGACGCTTCGCCACTGCTTGATTCTTAGCGCCCCCCCAGGCTGTAAGTAGCCCTCTCAGCAGCCCTTGGGGCCCTTCTTAGAGGTCCCCCCGCCCTTCGCGACGCCCCCCCCCCGCCTTCTCAGAAGGCCGCCCCCCTCGCGTCATGCCCTCGTGCGCGCCGCCGATCCCGGGAGGCCTGCGAGCCCAGAGCCCACCTCGCGAGGCGCGCCTGGTCTGCCAGGTGTGCGACGCGCGCCGAGTGCGCCGGTTGTGCCAGTGCACGTGGCAACGCACATCGGACAACAGACCGTACCCCAGCCGTTATTTCTGCCACGTGACTGACGATCAGACATGGGTCTTACGCGAGATGCCATAGCGACTTGACGCCGCAGCTTACGCGGGCCGCCAGCGCGGCACGCTACGCTGGGAACGAGGGCGCTCATGCGCGACCTTACGCGGGCAACTTGCGCGCGAATGGCGGCACAGTCGAGCCCGTGTTCTGCGTCGCTCAACTGCCTTTGTGGCCATAGCTCGACCCGATCTCCTCGAGCCGCCGTCTCAGGGGCTCCTCGGCCCCACGTCCTGCCAATCGCGGCCGCCGGCCCGCCCACCGAGCACGAGCTCGCGATCGCAAGCGGCCCAACAGGCGGAGCCACAGAAGGTCGAGCCGACACAGTCCTTTGGAGGCAACGTGCGCAGCGCAGGAGAAGGAGGAGAAAAAGTGGCGATCCAGGGGTCGAGATCGAAGAGCAGGTTGACCTCTAGATGCTATCGAGGGTACTCGTTTGCATGCAGAGGCGATCTCGTGGTGCGGGGAGGACACCTTGGTTCCCCCTGCCGAAGAGCCGACAAACTGCGCGACAGATCCGCCAAACAGACACTGACAGTTTGGAATTGCCAGCGCATGGCCACACGGCCCGAAGAGGACAGCCCAATCCTCTCAGCACACGGCGACAAACCTCCCAGGTCGGGCCGTCATCATCTATATCAGCTCTATGCTCGACGATTGCACTGGTGACACACAACACACTACTTGAGAATTGTGCAGGCGCAATCAACGATCCATACCCATGCAGTCTTTTGACTCGGATGACGGTGAGGACAGCGCAGAATCATTGGTCGTGAGCGCGCCACCAGCTTACAGATATTGAAATATGAAGAATTGAACAAACAAGGAACGCTTCTGAACATAAACAGAGAGTCGCGCAGCCGTTTGAACAGAGCAGATGGTCGCTCGAAGCATGCCATTGAAAAAAGTTGCCTGACACGACATGGCACGTCTACGCGATGGGAAGGGAGGGTGCTGGGCTCAAGTCGAGGTGTTCTGACTCGTTCCAGCCCTCGGGGCCTTCCGCGGCGCCACGGGGCTGGGCGGAGGACTGCGCGATGGCGCCCATGGCCGCCCGAGCCGTGGGAGTCGGCTCGAGGAGCGCGGACAGATTGGCTAGCACCAGCTCGCTGCGAACGCCGCCCATGACCGCCAGTGCACGACCGTGGCTTCCCTCACCAGAGAAGAAATTCTTGATCCTTCTGGCCGTGGGCTCCAGCTCCGCATCCTCCGGCCAGCCGACCGCCTGCCTCATCGAGCCCAGGCCCCCCGCGGCCTCGAGGAGCACCACCCCGAGACTCCAGCAGTCCGCAGGCTTGGCAAAGTACGACTCGTCCAGGGCCACCTCCGGGGCGATGCACGGCAGGTCTCCGCACGGCGTGGCCAGCGGCATCGATTCTGGGCGGTGCGACGCCTGGAAGAAGTCCACCAGGCGGCAGAAAAGCGTTTCGGACTGGTCCTCCATGACAATGTGCTTCAGAGACACTTGCCCGTGCACGACATCCTGTGAGTGACAGTAGGCCAGCGCTCCTGCTATCTGCATTGTGCAGTCCACAGCATCCTTGGAATCGAGGCGGAACCCTGGCTGGTCCCAGAGGCGCTGGTGCAGATTCTGCTTGCCCCCGAATTCGAGGGCTAAGTACACCTGGGAGAAACTATGGAACATGTTATTGCAACGGATGATGTGTGGATGCCTGAGCATGTCCCTCAAGAATCGGAGTTCGCGGTAGATGCAGTGCAGGTCTGCAGCAATTACGTGGACCGACTTGTCGTAGATCTTGAGGACAACTTTCTCCGACTCGCTCCGACTGGCAAGCAGTACGTAGTTACCGCTCCTTGCGTTACCACAAAGTCGGGTCACATGATAATCACCCAC
Organism: Prorocentrum cordatum; assembly: GCA_963575745.1. Classification (NCBI taxonomy): domain Eukaryota; class Dinophyceae; order Prorocentrales; family Prorocentraceae; genus Prorocentrum; species Prorocentrum cordatum. The sequence continues at coordinate 48,512 of CAUYUJ010019472.1, forward strand.
CCTGTTGGCAGTTTCCACGAGGTTGCGATCGATGGGGTCGAAATTGGACATCAGAGCTTTCGGGACGTCCTCCCATAGCAGCTTGTGGTGATAGTCAAGCACACGCTGGAACTCGTCTTCATCGCGATCAATCATCGTATTTACACGCTTCGCATTCACTTTGAGCCAAGCCTGCTCTTGGTCGAGAGTCTGGAGCAGCCGATCTGAATTGTCACTGGGATCCAGCACCACAGCGTTGGCACCGAGAACCACGAGAGCGTCGTGGCGCGCCATGACCTCCTGTACGTATTCTCGGCTCAATTCACCCCAGACCTCAAGCAGCTGCAACACGAACACGCACAAGTCACCGTGGGGCTCGAGCTGTTCCAGCAACTTCTTCATCATGTACTTCTCGTACCGCGTTTCGAACGTGCATGGCACAAGCAAGCTGCCGCACTCGGACGCCAGGGACGCGATTCCCTCTGCGTCCCAATGGCCTCCAGGCGCAGAGTCGGGTGTGGCGAGCTTGCTAGGTCGCTGCGGAGAGCTCCACGGCACCAGGGTGGCGAAGGCGAAGTGCGCGGGCAGCTGCGAAGCCATACGGGAAACATAGCTCTCTATCGCTGCTTGGCTGGACGCCGACGGCAGCCGAACTTCCCTGGCTCCCATGGCACAGAACCCAGCGGTGATGCGAGGATTCGTGCTTCCCCGCGGCAGCGCAAGCACCTGGGGCCGCTGGCACCTTGAGTCAAAATGGCTACGGAGGAGGAGAAGGAGGAGGAGGAGGAGGAGGAGGAGGAGGAGGAGGAGGAGGTGGAGGATGAGGAGGAGGCGAGGAGGAGGAGGAGGAGGAAGAGGAGGAGGAGGAGGAGGAGCACGCACACACCCATTCAGCTCAATGTCCAATTGTTTGATCTCTCTAAGAGCCTGGGGGGGGTATACAACTTATATGCACCCCAGTGAACTTGCTAGCTCTATGAGCCACACGCGAACGCAGATGCAGCCGATCTGCTGCGCCTGCGCGGGGGCAAGGCCATCGAACACGACGGGCAGGACACCAAAATCAATTCGGGGGGGGGGGTGAAGCCTGTTGCTTCAGTGGATGGCTTCTCCACCGAACTCCCTCTCGCACCATCTCCAGCTCGTTATGAGCTGTGCAAGCGACAGTGGGAGAGGATATGGGGCAGTGCGCCGACCATCGCCCGTCCAGGTTTGAAACGATCGACTGTACACGGGAGGGACGGCGCGCGGAGCCTAGACCCTAATGCCCGAGAGGGCGAGGAAGGTGAGCACAACATACATGTTTATATATGTGTATATATATATATAGATCCCATGGCGCGAAAATCATCGCAATCTAATCGAGACCAACAATGAAATCTGGATCTGAACCAGCGATGCCCACACCCTAGTCTCCTCAACGGTACCGTCTGCGTGACTGATGATGCCCACGACCGCCGCCGAACCAAATAGTCGAACAACAATACATGACTTCTTAATCATGGGCCTGCGCTTCGAGGGGCCCTGCTCGTGGTAATGCTGCCGCTTGCTGCTCTGATCAACTCGCTCACGATGGTCTCCACGGGCAAGAGCTTGCCCTTCTAATGGGAGAACGTCGTTGGCATCTCGAGCGGAATGAGCTGGCCTAGAGGAAGTTCCGTCTTGCTGACGGCCGCGAGGAGGTCCGCTTCGAGATTCTCGTCGTCGGGCACGAGGGTTGACCCGTGCACGCTGTATAAAAAAGAAGGCGAGACTTCTGCGGTTAATTGGGCTGGTCGAGTGTCGGGAAGACTGCTGCTTCGTGTGCCAAAATTCCTGTGCTGTCTGGGCGTGCTATGCGCACCATTTCCGTGAGTCTGCCTGCGACGCGCTTCATCCTCGATGCTCGGTCCGACGTGTCCTTGTACTGCCAATTGTGCAAGACGGCCAGGATTACGTAGGTTCCCAGGGAGGCTGGCGAACCAAGATTGTCCTCTGGATTGGCCTTGCGTGACTTGGCGTACTCTCCGTAAGCTTTGACCACGTCCACCGCGATTTGATGCGTCCGCTCCAGGATCGCCGTGCTCATGGACTCGTGCTGGGGTAGCCCCACCCGCGCTTCCAGCTGCACTGTGAGGTTCTTCATCATATCGTCTCGGTGTCGTCCATGTCCACGTCCTCCGAGCCTCCTGTCTCCGTCCTCACCTTCCTGGCCTTGCTTGCGTCCAGCTGGGGGCTCTTGGAGCGGTCTCGCAAGAGCCAGGACTCGGCCTTCTCGCGCTGTTCGTCCTCGGTGTGCCATGAGGAGTTGGTTGCCAATCTGCCAGAAGTAACTTGCGCGTGGGGGCCCCGGTCTCGCGCAGCGCAAGGAAACGGACGTGAAAGGACGGGGGCAAATCTGGTACCAGATGCCCTTTGCATTGCCCGATCCAGAACGTCATTTCAGAGATGGTCTCGTCACTGATCGGGCAAATCATGCTCTTCGGAGAGGATGGCCGTTCTCGGGTGACTCGCAGCAGCGCGCGTTTTGGCAATCTCTGTGCTCAGGAACGCGCTAGCGCGCAAGGCGCGCGCGCTGGTAGTAATTCGTGTACGTCTTACATGTAGTTGTCCATGTCTTCCTCCTACCGTGTTCACAATTTGCTTGGTTAGAGCGCGTCTAGTAGGCCAAGATGTGCCGCGTATCGTGCCATCTGCGAGAGCTTCCGTGCAAGAGTGCTTTCCCCCGGGCTCGGCTTGCTTAACCTGGCTGGCTGTGACCTGCGTAAGACATTTGGCCCGCCATTCGTTGCAATCGGTGCGAATGAAATCCTCCCAATCCTCAAATCGAATCTTCCGTGAGTTCCCTCCGTTCTCCCACATCTCATGACCCGCCCCAATCTCTCGTGGCGCCTCCCCCCCCCCCCCCCCCCCCCCCCCCTGGAACTTTATAGCCCAAGGATGTGCAAATTCCCGAGCGCGTCCATGATCGTAGACCCCCCCGCCTAGAGCAGATGCACCAATGCAAGTGGACAAGAACTGAATGTGCTGCTCTCTATCCCGCGCAATCGCCTGCAACCGCTTTAGGCGTCGAATGCGGAGCTCCAAATACAACGGGGCAAGGCGATACTTTTTCAGCACCTCGGGGCTGGATGATATACGAACGTGCTGACGATCGTCGCTCCAAGCGGCAGTGCCTCCAATAATTGTACGGCAGTTGCGCGCGATGAGACCTTAGTGGTGCATGAGGTCGCTGCTGGTGAGCGGCTCGCACCCTTTCACGCGCGCCTCCAATCCGCTAAGAGCAGCGTTCACTAGTGGCCCCATCACCATATTGCGCTGGATCCCGAAGTTTCCAGAATACCTCCAAAACCTACCCATCGAGTGGTATCTGGCGTGTGAAGCCCTGAAGCATTTGTCTAATTCTGATGTCGATGTGAAGCTGTTTGCTTGCAGACCCCCAAGGTGCCGTGCGCGTTGTAATGTTATGCCCTTAATGTTCGTGTCGCTCTTGTGAACGGTGCGAGGTGCTGAATGTGCTCCTCCTCCCCGTAAGTGAGCGACTTTCTCATGCTTGTTGACATGTTGAGTAGCCCCGCCCCCCCCCCCCCCCCCCCCCCCCCCACCCCCCCCCCCCCCCCCCCCCCCCCCCCCCCCCCCACGCACGCGCACGCGCACACGCGCGCGCACACACGCACACACCCCTTTATGCATTGCATTGTTCTCGAGCTCGCTGCCGAGCTCACGCTTCTCAGCGAGGGGGCCCAGCATATTGCCTTCGAGGATTTTGCAGGATAAATCGTCTACGAATCCAGTCAACGCCATCTGTTGTGTTGAGCCCCCTTCGCGCGGAGGTTCGATCTCAATTGCAGCGTGCAGTCGCAAAAAGATCCGCCACCGCGATGTGCACTGGAGGGCTGAACGTGCGTGCGAAAACCAAAGTAGCCCCAACATCTCCAGGATGTACTCCTTGGCCGGGTCGCAACCAGAACGTGACAGACTCGCCCCGGAAAAGAAATGCCCCATGACGCGCGCGATCCCCAGTAACATAAAAGTCTTGATTCGCATGCAATGTTGGGGGGGTCCCGACTACCCTGTCGCGCTTGAGGCTGAAGAGTGCATTCGGCGCGTCGTGAAAGCGAGCTATGCGACTGTTCCCGGCGGCCTGTAATCTGTTGGGCGAGATAGGTTGGACTCCCGTGGCGGCCTCGCGTCGTCGCTGGCGAAGACCTTCGTGCATCCGCTCTTCTGGCTGCCAGGGGCCCCCTTGCGTCGAACGGCTGCTGCGGGAAATGCCCTGGCGCATGATGGCGATGACTCTTTCGCCGTCCGCCTCAATCTTGTCGTTGCTTTCGGGTAGTCGTGGCGCGCCATCCCGCGGGTGCTCGCCGTGGCTCTTGAATGAGAAAGAGCATGGCGCATAATAGCCCGTGAGCAACTTTCGGCGCCTGGAAGTCAATGTTGGCACCGATCCCTCTGACTGGGGATGGCCTCCGTGGATTGGCCCAGTTGGGCCTCATGATGAATCGAAGAGCCTCGACAATAATATGCCGAGACGGGTAGCTTCTCCAAAATTTCACCCTCCAAATAGTTCTGCGCATACCATTCCAGTCGTCGGTAGATAACTCAAGGGCTTCCTCGTCAGGCAACTCTTCGCGTTGTTCGCGTAATACTTCTTGCGCCGCATCGTCTGCTGTTGGTGTGGCTGAACAGCCGCCGTGAGAACTGGGGCGGAGCATGCGCGCTCGCCGCCCTGCCACGCTTGCAGTTGATGTAGGGAGTGCTGCGGTTCGCCTCTGGCGGGGGCCCCTTTTTCTCGCCCTGCTATCAATCGCGCCAATCGTTCAACAAGATTTCCAGTTTTACCTCTGGTCGCAGTTCGCATCTCCTCACGCCTTCTCTTCGCGATGGAGTCCGGGTGCATGCGATTCGGTTTTCGAATAAGAAACTGCTGGCTGATCTGCTTGAAAGAATAAGAGAGAACCTCGAACTCTGGACCGCAATCGCAAAAGGCACGAGAGTCACGCAACAACCGTCGAACGGCAAACATCTGATGAAGTGATGCCGCGTGCTGTTGCCGATCTTCCGTGTAGACAGGGTTTTCGTCGAGAACCTGCGCCAACGCCTGATTAACAATGTCCACGAATCGCCTTCTCATGTTGTCCAAACCCTTGTTGTGCTCAAGGTCATTGAACTCGTTGTATTGCGCTTGGCATAATCCTTCTACGGCGTCATGCAATTATTGTCGCTTGTGTCCCTGTTGTAGGCAGCAGAATAATGCCTCACGGTTGGGACGTGGCGCTCCTTCTGGAAATGGTCTCGCCGCAAGTTGAATTTCTACCGTCAGCTGCATGGGCCTATGATATCGAACCTCATGTGTGTCGTGTGCACGTCCAGCCGCGCATAGAACATGGCACCTCTATAGACATCCAGCGAGCTCCCCGGGAACACGCGCGTGATCGATATAGCTGTAGTTGTTGTTGCCGACGTAGCTGGGCGCTTTCATGACATGAGTGTTGACAGCCGTGAGCCCCCAGCCAAATAAGCAAGGACGTCGTTGTTGCGAAAACAGCTGTCCTTTCCCTGCCCATACTTGCCAGCCACCTTGTCCTCAAAATTGAAAGGGAGATCTCCGTTGAGATCCATGAGCGGTATCGGAATTATACGGTTGCGAGACATCTCCTCCAAGACGGTAGGTAACCATGCAATCATTTGTCTGCATGCCTCCTCGTACGTCATCCGCAGCTGGCTGTTCGTCTGCTTCGGTGGTATAGTCCAATGAGCCCAATGCACCCGGATCTGGTCTGGAAACTTACTGCTGCACAGCGTCCCCAAAACATCTGTGGAGTGGGGTAAGCTCGCTTCAAAGAAGAACGTGGCAATGATTCCGCATGCAACCGTAACATAGGCCACCCGCCGATAGACAAATTCAATCGTCCACGTGTGACCAATCGTTCGCGTCTCATTAACCTGCTCACCATATGCTTTTGATTGAGTGCCCACTAATCCATATACGTCGCGCCTGGGCAACGTATCCACTATGTCCGTCAATCGTTCCGTAATACGAGCGGTGCATGGATTGTAGCATAGGAGCCCGAACGCCCCATTCTCCCCGCCCGTCGTGTCACCGTGGGCAACGACGCCGCCGTGCGGCTCGGTAAGAGAAAAGGAAAAGCATGCCCGCGGATTCTGCCGTGTCATGATGGTTCCTGTAGGCGGCATGTGTGATGGGGCGGCGCATCGGGCCACCTGGAGGAGGAGGAGGAGGAGGAGGCGGAGGAGGACAAGACAAGACAAGACAATCACCATGAGCTCCAACCGATGTCTCTGGAGAGAGCTGAGTGCACTATGCAATCCAGCTATATCAAAATCACCACTGGGCAGAACAACGAATTGAATGCCAAGTGACTCTGGAGCGGCGAGCCTGATCAAGCCAGGAACGTGCCTAGAGGCTGGGCCTCGAGGCGACAGGACGGTACCCTACGGAGCCACGGTGGCTCCAGGGTACGTCCCCACGATCTCCGACGCGCGAGGGGACCGCGAGGGGCACTCCTGAATTTATCCCAGGGCAAGACCCTCAGTTTTAACCCTCGAGAGGGCCGAGGGTAGTGTGAAAAAGGATCCCGTCTGGCCATCTTGGAGCTCGTTCTCAGAATGGGCTTGCAAACGCCGACGCAGTCGCTACACGACGGAGCCCACAGGGCCAGAACCCGCCTTGCAACAACCGAGATTGGCCCTTGCCAGCACAGTTGGCGACAAAAAGTTCAATGTGGAAAACGAATGCGGCTGCTTCACTACTCCCTCACTGCGCTCCGCTGCTGCTGCTGCTCTGCTGATTATACCATTGCGTTGCCATCCCATACACCCGATCACTGTTCATCATCGTCTGGAACTGCTGAGTACCAGGGAAGATATGACGAGAAGCCAAAAAATCTGTTACCAGTCGGAGCCTGGATGGGAGAGAGACGGGGCCTGGCCGAACAACGCCAGCAGGGCCAGCAGCTGGACGAGCGCGAAACACCGCCCGATCCGCACCAGCTGCAAGTAGCGGTAGCCACGAAGTATTACCAGCTTCGCGAGTAATTTCAAAATCGCCATGTTTTCCATCATCAGGAGCTTTGCTAACTGTGCCGTCCCAGAAGACGATATCTCGCGGCCTGTCAGAAGGGGACCCACCATGACGCCGAGCAAGGGACTGCGTGCGTGGGTCTATGGCCTCGGTACTAGCGCTCAAGCCGTCTCCAGCTGCTCCACCATCTGCTGAAGCTCGCGCTCCATGAACGTTGGAGGGGCTCGTCCTTGTTTCAGCTGCCAGTCCTGCAACCCCTCGAAGGCCTCCATCATCATCTGGCGGAAGTGGGGGTCCCTGTACGCAAACGTTACCTTCTTCATGCCCCGCTGGAACACCTTCTCCACCTTGCAGCACAAGATCAGCTCGCACTTCTTCTTCACCGTCCAACTGCTGTACTCGTCGTACGCGCTCTTGAGCTTGACGTGGAGCTCCTTGGTCAGGGACACCCCCTGCGTGGGAGTGTCGGGTTGCTGTTCCTTCAGCCACTCCAACGCTCCTCCGAAGGCCCAGATCAGTGGCGGGCCGTACTCGTGATCTTTCTTGCCTTTCACCAGCTCGCTGTACGTGGAGGTTTGCTCCCCCATGCGCAAGATGATGGGATGGTTCTCTGGGCCGAGGTACACGTCGAAGAGCGTGGCCATGACCTCGCGCTGCTGCTGGGAGTTGCGGAGGATCTGGCGCATCATCATGCCGTACACCTGCTTCTGTCCCGACTTCCACGTCTTCACCTCCTTGAGCCCGTCGGCGCGCTTGCCGTCGTCCTCGCCCTGGCGCGACCGCACCGCGCGGACGTGCGCTGCTGGAGCGCCCCCGGCGCCCGCTGCCGTCAGCGTTGCCGGCATGAACTGCCCGCCTCGGATGGGCGGGACGAGGAACAACAAGCCGCGGAAGCGGCAAGGGTAAGTGCACGCGTCGAAGGTGTTCGCGCAGTTCACTCACTGAGCCAAAAACCGCTACGTCGCATAGTCCGCATCTAAGTTCAGAAGGTGTCCGAATCTCCCAAGACATGTGGGCCCTGCCAAGTTGACAACGTCCATTAGCGTAAGCCCGTTTGAGATGATGTTGGGTAGATTGCCGATCCCGAAAGACAGAGCAGCAGTTAGGGCACTGATTTAATATCACTCCAGAGTTTAGGATAGAACGGATACCATGATGCGCCGTTTGATGTGCTAGAAGCTGTTGATAAGTAGCAAAGCCAAGATCACAACTCTGATGGGTAGAATCTAAGAGCTTACATACATGTTCTTGACCAGACTGTGGGACCTGAAATTGAGTGTGACGAAATAGTCGGTCCCAATGCCTTCTATCCGTAAAGACTGCAGAGCGTAAAAGGCTGGGGTCTATCTTCAAAAACTCATGAGCCGAATCTGAGTTCTCCTGGAATAGCTCTTTCCACGAATCGCCTGAAGCCCCCCATACTTCAAAGAACGTCTCTGTACCACTAATATCACGATAACAGTCGAGGTCACGAGCAAACTGACGTATCCACGGATTGGCCGTGCTGCTTAATGTGCCAGATGGTGTGAGTGTGGATTCCTCGTTCAGGATGTGTCCTAAGAGGACCGAGACGGTCTGAGCGTGAGCGTGCCTATGCTGAACCATACTCTGGAGCCAACGAACCCGTCGAACCGCGAGCTCGCCCGCGCTCGGCAGGATGCGCCACTCACGCAGGACCTCGTCGTTGCTCAACGATACGGCGTGGGATCCCTCCCAGTTCGTCGCCGAGCCTTTCATCAGTACACGAAGGTAGCGGACGATGATAACGTCGATACGAGCGTGCTCCGACGAGGTGAGAACGAACGCCTCGAGCCCCGTAAGGCCCTTTTCCACGACAGTGCTGAGATAAAGTTCCCGCTTAAGTCGTCGTAGTCCCCTTTCATGCCAGAAGAGACCCATCATGCTCCACCCTCCTCTCATCCCCTGGATACGTAGCTCCACCTCCACACCGTTGTTCCCTTTCATCGTGTAGCGTGCGCCTAGATGCCGTGCATGTGCTTTAACAGCGCCGTGTTTAGCAGGACAAAGTTCTTGCAATTGTCGATTAGTTAGGGTGGAGCCAAGATGTGGTATAATGTCTTTCTTGCCCATATTCTGAGAGAAACACCACTTCTGGAGAATGCGATTCATAGCTGCATCACTGGCTGAGATATTCTGAATAACTTCCTGAACATTCATATTACGAGGTACAAGACGCTTACGGAAGATGTCGTCAGCAAAGCCCGAGAGGGAGACGTCAATGCTAGATTCACTGCCAACTTCGCAATGAGCAAGAATGGGAGTGTGCGTAGGATCAGCACGCAATTCCTCAATTGTCTCATGGAAGACCCCGACGAATTGTTTAGGCATCTCGCAAGACCCCTGGAAACCCCCGTTCTTCGTAAGAAAGAAGTGACGCTCCTGATGCAAACAAAAACACCCTGTGCCCGCGGGATCGTGGCTCAAGGGCCTGGCCCGCGAGGCCTCGGATCTGGATGCGTTTTTGGCACACGATGGACCGGCTCTTCACCCCAAAACTTTTTTTCGATGATGGCCCTGGGGGCCCAAAAGTGCCCCCCCCTGGCGCCGACCAGGACGGCAACACCGCTGGCGCGCCACCTGTTCGAGTCGTCCCGCAAGTTTGTGGGGGGGGCCCTCTGGGCGCCTCCAGAAGCTTCGTGCGAGGCCCGAATCGCCCCACGAGTGTACAGAGGGGCCCCCTGGGCGTTGTCAGAAGCCTCCAGAGGTCCGTGCGAAGCTTCTGGAGTTCCCCGCGAAGCCCCAAGACGCACCCTGGAAGAGCAGAGCAGGGCAGATGCGCCGCTGTCCCCCAGGCGGCGGGGCCCGAGAAAGGCCCGAGTTCGGGCGGGCCGGAACCCTCAGGTGCAGAGGTGGATGTTCTCGACTGGAGGTGGATCTCCTTCTCCTCCTCCTCCTCCTCCTCCTCCTCCTTCTCCTCCTGTGTGTTGAAGAAACGCTGTCTCAAATTTACTCCACGTCGCGCTGTCGCGTGCCAGCATGGGCCATTGTCGGGCGTATCGTTCGCAGGACGTCGTCATCTCGAGAAGCCATGCGATATGATCTTCCTGCCATTTGCGCTGGTCTCCTTGCCTGCGAAGCGTTCGCGGGTGGTCGTGCATGTCCGGCTCCCATGATGCAGCGAGCCGTGCCCACCTGTCGTACGCTTGTGCGGCTACTCGTCTGGCCCACCGTTGTCCATGCTGGCCCGTGACGCAACGTCCGTTACTATGTGTATAGCTCTGCGTATAATCTTCCTGCAGTTTCAGGTCGTCGTCGTCGTCGTCGGCATCGCCATCGTCGAGATCTGGCCGCTATTTCTGTCGTCCGAACTGGTGTCGGGTAGGCTTCAGTTGTCGAAATTCGCCTCGTCGTCGGAGTTGTCGACGTTTCCGATTGCGGTGCTGTTGCATCTTACGGGGTGTTCACGATCAGTCGCAGCATCCGTCGTTGGGTGTGCAATGTTTGGGACATGTCTATGGTAAGCATCCAAGATGCGCAACTGTACATGACTGCTGGCGTTACTGTTCGGCTGAATAGCCGGAGTCTGCTGTGAAGTGAATACGTATTGCTTGTCAGTTCGTCGCGAAGCGGTTTAAACGGCGCCATCCAGATGCGAGTCGATTGGATAACGCAACCTTGCGGAAGTCTTGGAATGCGAGCTTGCGGTCAAGATGCTCAGTGATCTGGTCCGCATTGAAAATTTCAATACTGCCGCCGTCTGAATCGGTGTGCGTGATGGTCCGTCACGGTACTGTCAGGATGTAGCGCAAACCCGCATTTAGATGCTTCTTTCCTGCGGTCCGGGGGGAGGACTTTCAATTGTCGCAAGTTCGGTGCGGGGAGAAGCGTCGTCAGCAAAACGCATATTCCTCAAACAGTGCTTGCACTTAGGGGTTTTCACTTCTGGTGTAAAGAATTGGGTTGGTGTGCCGCTCTGGTGACTATGTCGTCGCCGTCGCCGCCCCGTCCTGTCCTCGTCGCCGCCCGTTGTCTGGGCCAGCGTGCTGCTCTGGCGGCTATGTAGTCGCCGTCGCCGCCCCGTCGCAGCCCTTCGTTTGGGCCGGAGAGCCGATGTGGCAGCCATGTAGTCGCCGTCGCCGCCCCGTCGCCGCCTCGTCGCCGCCCGTCATCTGCGCCGGTGTGCCGCTGTGGCGGATATATATATATATATATATATATATATATATATATATCTATATATATCGCTCGTGCTTGCGCGCCGCAATAAGTCAAACAGACTAGTGAGCAGCAGGCTTGTGCGATGAAAGGAAGAGCGCCCTCGCAGCACGGGCACTGTTCGCCGCCTCCTCAGGAAGTGTCCACTTCACTGGGGGCAATTTCGATTCAATGTTGTACAAGTGAAAAGCAATGATTGTACGCTCCAGCGCAACCCGCTGTGGGTACTCGTCTGGATCTCCGCTGCATAGGCCCAGACGAGCAGGGAGCGAGCATGGGGCCAACAATCGTACGTGCCACACCGTGCAAACTGCGTGTCACATGTGCGCACAATGCACATAGTGAGCCATTGAGTCAGATGCGCCTGGGGCCTCACACAGCAGGCAACCGAAAACACATGGGCCGCCCGCATTCTTGTCACTAGTGTGCAGGCGTCGGCTCGTGGTCCATCCCCCCGTCCAGGTTTTGAGGAGGGCGGAGTGAGACGCAGGAGAAAACTCCTTCTTGAGCAGCTCTTTGAGCGGCTCCCATTCAATCTGTGCTTGCACCCATGGCTGTGGTTCTGTCGACCAGGAGTTGAGGCGGGTGAGGAAGGTCGAGGGGAGGCGATCAACAAGGAGCGAGGGGGCCAGATGAGAGTGGATATGCTTCTGCATGCGCAAACGTGCATTGGGGCGGTCAGCCAGCAGGCGAGCTTCTTCCGCTCGCCACTCATTCAGTGCCTGGCTGCACGCGGAGGTCATCTGCTTGTTCGGGTCGTTCGGGAAGCCGCATGCAGCCTCCTCCAATGTGAGGGCAATCGGTGGCGAGCGCCAGTGCGGAGGCGCATGCGTGCCCAGCACCTGGACGCAGAAGGGCAAAGCCACCGTCGCTGCCTCCTTGAGCTTGGCTGCCCAGTGCGGCCAGTTCTTCGCCGAGTCCGTGGTGCTGCGCATCAGGGCGGCCCTGTTGCTGAGCTCGAGCGATGCCGCCCTCAGCGAGGGCGACCAGCCACCGATGCGTAGTAGATCATCACGTGGTAACGCCTGAGGGGGAAGGTGCCATATGCGGTGAAGAGCCCAGCTCTCCTTGCGCTTCATCTTGGACGGCCACATGAACAGCTGGCTGAGGTAGGAGATCTTGGTTGCCGCCCTCTGGTTGTAGAGCATTAGCGATGTCGAAGTCGGGGCATTCACCTCCGCTATAAGGCTGGTCGTGCGCTGCCAGCCCTCCACCACTTTCTGCCAGCGCTTGATGTTGTCTACACTCGGGCCCATTAGCACCCCGAGGTATTCAGCCATGTCCGTGATCGTCATGCCGCTCCACTTCGGGACCAGCGCCTCGATCTTGGCGCGCACTCTGTCCACGACCGCCGGGGAGAAGGAGTCCGCAAGCGGGATGATCTTGCACTTCGCCGTCTTGAGCACCAGGCGTGCCAGGAGCTCCGCCGCGTAGAAGACACTAAACATGGGGCGAAGCATCCTCAGCGTGGGCATGACGCTACCCACGTCGTCCGCGCAGACGCCGATGACGGCGCCCTGGTAGCGGCTCGTGCGGGAATGCGCGTCCCTGGTCAGCGGGTCCATGCCGACGGCCCAGAGAGTGCCCGACCACGGACGCCCTTGGGGGATGCCCGAGGCCAGCGCGCAGAACACCTCTAGCGCTCCACCAGGGTTAGTGAAGGCGACGGGCATGAGGTAGATCGCGTTGACCATGTTTCGGATGCCCTGCGGGAAGCCTGCGATCTCCAGTGCAGTGTTCAGCCAGACCCTGCACATGGAGGGGAACGCGTCGCCGAAGTCGTAGAGCACCAGAAGCGGGTCCTTCTCCACGGGGTCCGACTGCATGGCTACGCTGCGGGCTTGCGCATCCATCGCCACCACGTGCTCAATGAAGCGCCTCTGCGGCAAGGAGCCCTTCTGCGCCTTGTGCGCTCCCTTGGCCACGATCGGTTTCATCAATTCATCCCTCATGGCGGCGACGATTTTGCAGTCCGTGTTCTTCAGAGAGAGGGGCCGAATTGCCTTCGCCATCCTCGACGAGGGATCCGCTTCCAGGCCGTGTAGGGCATCCCGTCAGGTTCAGGCGCCGAGTTGTTTGAGTCTGCTGATCAGGAGCTTCATCTTACCCAAAGTGGGGATGTCCATGTCCATGCAGTCATACGGGACGATATGCTTCTCGAGGTAGCGCTTTACGTGCATGATGTGGCTTGGCTTCGCCTGAAAGACTGGGGGCCACTGCCGTCGGAGCTCCTCGATCATGGCCGCTGGCGTCTCCGTCGAGCTGTGGTCATGCATCGCCTCGATCGCCTTGAGCTTGAGGGTCTTGCCCGTTGGGGCCCAGAGCTTGCCGCGCTTCTGGATCGCCTTCCTCATCTTTCGGAGCCGCTGGCGCTGCTGGAAGGGTGTGTCAGCAGCCGGCTCCTCCTGCAGCAGGGCCTCGGTGCGCTGGTCTTGGTGCGATTTCTGGTGCTGCTCGAAAACGCGGCGAAACGTGCCAGGCTCGATCAGCGTGATGTTGTTCGGATCAGAGATGTCCTGGAACTGGTCGCCGAGCTCAGTGCGCGCCTTAAGCGTGCGAGCGCTCTGCCAGTCGTTGCGCCGCACCGCCCTCGAGATCGCCCTGCAGGTGGTCAGGGCTGCCGCCGAGCACGGTGCATGCATGTCCGTCAGGTCGTTGCGGGTAGGCCGCGCCGCCTCGCGGATCAGGCGCTTGGTCTCCTGGGGGCGCACAAAGGGCGTGTAGCTGTCCGGGTCGGCGTGGCTGGCCAGCAGGTCGCAGTACTTGATGAAGAGAGGGTGTTCGAAGATATACTGCGGGGTCGGCTGCGACTCGCGATCTTCACGAGCGCGGGCTGAGAGGCGCAGGTGTACTGGGGCGTGGTCCGAGATGCCCTTATCATACAGCGCATCAGGTGCCATGGGGATGTCGACCTTCGCGCGCCATTGCGTCAATAGCCGCGGCGGTGAGCTGGTATAGATCTTGTCGGTCCGCGTGCACAGCTGGGAGTGCTCAGCGTAGTGCGTGGGTAACTCAGGGTCCACCTCGATCATGTCGCCAAGCGCATGCTCCCAGATAAGCTGATGTTCTGGATGGGCGTTGCGTAGCCTCGGGGGCCCCTTGTTGACGAGCGGGGCCGTCATCTCCAGCGGGGCCTCATCCATGAAATTGAAGTCGCCCATGACCATGACTGTGATGCGCTTGGGCTGCTGCTCTGCAACGCTGAGCTCCGCCCTTATTGTGCCCGCCGTGCGCTGGACCTGGTCCTGTGTGAGCTGGAAGTTGTGAGCGTTGTAGATCGCCGCCATGGGCGGCTGAGCGCCCTCGGGTGCACCCGTGAGATCCGACTTGATCTGGAGACGTTGAACGCGGCCAGGTACAGGTGCTGAGTGGCGGAAGCAGTCAGAGCCATCCACTTCCTTTTGCGTGAGCCCAGGGGGCGCAATCGCCGCGCCCCCCGCGCCCCTCGCAGGGATGGAGGTGAAGATGGCCGCAGACTTGTGGCCAAGGAGTAGGGCGTGGGCAAGCTCCGACTCCGAGCCATGAACCTCCTGCAGGGCCAGCACCGACAAGGAGTTGAGTACATGCAGCATGTGGGAGACCTTCTTCTTGCGCTGGATCGGGTCTTGGCAGAGGAGCGCTCGCGTATTCCAGGTGGTGAAGGTGATGGCGCCATCAGACTGTGCCCTGCGCCATGGGGCCAGCGTCTTGTTAAATCTGCCACTGTGCATTCTGTGCGCCCAAGGATGTTTGGAAGAGCTCTTCGAACTTCGCGCGGACATCCTCCCTGTTGATGCCGTGCGTGAGGCAGCCCTGGTAGTTAAAGAGCAATTTGGTCGGCTCATCCTTTGTGGATCCCACTGATATGGAGAGGACGGGCAGGTTGTTGCAGTAGATGATCCTTAGCTGGCGGTCACCTCGCCGGCGCTTCGTGTCATGCTGGTTCTTGCAGATCTGGGTGAGCTTCTTGGTCTGGAACTCTCGCCTCGCTGTCTTGCCACTGCGGTCGAGGCCGAGGAAGAGACGTGTACGATGTCCGTGTACGCTGTTGACCACCGTGTTGAGCCACTCGCCGTCGGCGCTCTTGAGCTTGCTGTAGAAGGTGCGGGCCCGACGAGCTGATGCGTTCGCGTCGCCACTGAACTCCTGCCCACTGTCTCCCATTCGGAATCGCCGAACTCGCACCTGTCGATGATGGGCTGGATGCTGGCCTTGAATTCGTCGAGCGAGAAGTTCTCCGCGGCCGTGCCCACGATGATGCTGGCGTCTGCTGGTCGATCCCATTCGATGAGGTTCTCGTAGTCCTTGATGGGGATCTGTGCCTCGTGCATGTATAGCCGCTGTCGCATTTCAGCAATTTGAGCACGCATTTCTGTTTGCTGCGCTTCGAGCTGCGATGACGTGGCCTGACGTGACTGGATCTGGCCCGTGAACTGCGCGTCCCGTTGCTGCTGTTGACCGGCCACCGCACCGAGGGGACCCTTGAGCTGGGTTGCGAACTCTCCGATGAGCTCTGCTTTGATCGAGGCCAGCTTCGGGTCGAGCTGGGCTGTGAGGAAATCCTGCGATGCTGCAATGGCTGCGTCGACGGCGTCCATTGGGTCCACCAGCTCGGAGGATGTTGAAGCATTGGATGCTGAGGCTCGGGAGGCATCAGCACGAGGCCTCTTGACTCCTTCGGGAGCAGCACGGGATAGGGCAGCCGACTCTCTCCTGGGGTCGTGTTGAAGGACAGCATCTGGTTGTCGGTCGCCATCCGCATGCGCTCCAGCACCAGCGGGTTGGAGAGGACCAGCAGGGCGACCAGCAGGAGCAGCTCCGCTATGAGACGCCATTCGCGTTGCGTACTGGATGCCTGGGGCGGACCAGGACTTGAGATATGGATGTCAGGGGAGAACCTGGTCTTCTTGATATGGATGCCAGGGGCGGACCTGGACTTGGGGCTGGCGCCAGGGGCGAACCTGGACTTGGAAGCTTCTGGAGCACTGGATGGAAACCTACCCCGCGAAGGCAGATCTGGAGAGTACGCCATTTGGCCTTGAGCCAAAATGGCTACGGTTATATATATATATATATATATATATACATATACATATATATATTTATATATATATATATATATATATATATGTCGCCGCCGTCGCCGCCCCGTCGCCGCCCTTCGTTTGGGCCCGAGAGCCGCTCGCATATATTGCACCACATCGATGGCACAACATAGATTGCACCACATATATTGCAGAACGTTGACTGCATTACATCTGTTGCGCAACACAGACTGCAACACACACACACACATATATATATATATATATATACAGATGTATGTATGTATATGTGTGTATTACGCCCAATAGTTTGCACCACAAAGATTGTATCACAAACAATGCACGACATATGTTGCATACCGTTTTTGCACAACATGGTTTTTATATATGTATATTTCTATTGCACAACACATACAGGGCACCATATATGGTACCACATACAGGGCACCATGTATAGTGCAACGTATATGTACATATACATATATAATTAAATATATATATATATACATATATATATATATATATGTATATATATATATACATATGTATAAATATAGCACCGCGTGGGTTACATACACCACATATATCGCACCCCGTAGCACAACAGAGATTGCACAACAGAGGTTGCACGAGGTAAATTGCACCATTCCAATTTCACTGCGCCGCGAAGACTCTCCTTTCTAAAAATAGACTCTACCCCCCCCCCGGACTTATCAGCTCCCCCTGGGATTATATAAAATCATATATATATATATATATATATATATATTCTGCACACCCGTCCATCCTAAGTATGAAATCGTACCATCCCAGGCAGGCCGGTTTCCCCCCCCTTAGGGTCCCTTGTAAAAAAACACTATGCGGTGATTTTTTTTGTTCTAATGTAGCACTTTTTCGCAAATTCCCTTGCAATAGTTGAGACGAAGTGCACACGCGCGCGTCGTCGCGCGCGCATGCCGAAATCCTTCAAAAACCTTCGGCGCCGGAGGGATTTCGCAATCGAGATTCTAAAACACATACAAAAACACATGGTTTCGCAACACTGATCTGCTAAAAAAACTTCCGCGCGAGCTCTTGCGAAATCTTAAGAAAACCATAAGTTTTTTTTTTTTTTTTTTTTTTTTTTTTTTTTTTTTTTTTTTTTTTTTTTTTTTTTTTTTCAAGATTTTCACAAAATGCTACCAAACGGGCTTCGCGCGCGCGCATGTCGAAATCTGTCGAACGACCTTGCGCGTGTACCGTCGCGAAAATCCTCTGCAACAAAATAGGACGAAGTGCAGACGCGCGCGTGGTCGCGCGCGTACGCCGAAATCCTTCAAAACCCGTCGGTTTCGGAAGGATTTCGAAATCGCGCGTCCAAAAAACCTACAAAAACCAAAGGTTTCGCACACGGATTTTCAACAAAAGCGTGCGCGCGCGCTCTTGCGTCGTCGTCGTCGTCGTCGTCGCCGTCCTCCCTCCTCCCGCGTCGTTGTCGTCGTCGTCGTCGCCTACGTCGTCCTCTGTCTTTCCTCGTGTTCGTCGTCGTCGTCCTCTTTGGCGTCGTGGTCGTTTCCGTCGTCGTTGTCGCCGTGGTCGTCCTTCCTCCTCCTCCCTCGTCGTCGTCGTCGTCCGTCGTCGGCGTCTCGTCGTCGTCCCTCCTATTTCGTCGCCGTCGTCGTCGTCGTCGTTGTCGTCGTCGTCGTCTTCCCTCCTCCCTCGTCGTTGCCGTCGTCGGCGTCGCCGTCCTTCCTCCTTCTTCGTCGTTCGCGTCGTCGCCGTCCTCCCTCCTCCCTCGTCGTTGTCGTCGTTGTCGTTGTCGCCGTCGTCGTCCTCCCTCCTCCCTCGTCGTCGTCTTCGTTTGCGACGTCGTCGTCGTCTTCGTCGTCGTCGTCGGCGTCGGCGTCGTCGTCGTCTTCGTCGTCGTTGTCGGCGTCGTCGTTGTCGCCGCGTCGTCGTCGTCGTCGTCGTCGTCGTTGACGTCGTCGTCGTCGTCGTCGTCGGCGTCGTCGTCGTCGTCGTCGTCGGCGTCGTCATCGTCGTCGTCGTTGTCATCGTCGTCGTCGTCGTCGGCGTCGGCGTCGTCGTCGTCGTCGGTGTCGTCGTCGTCGTCGTCGAAGTCGTTGGAGTCGCCGGTGTCGTCGTAGTCGTTGTCGGCGGCGTCGTCGTCGTCGTTGTCGCTGTCGTCGTCGGCGTCGCTGTCGTTGGCAAGTGCCGTTTGGTACCCACCGTCACGGTCTTAAGAGATTTTGCGAACCAAGTTGCGGGTGGGTGGGTGGGATGTTTGCGCGAGCAGTGGAGTAGTCAAGCGCGGTGCAGGGTAGTCAATTGCATAACATAGATTGCACCACAAATATTGCACCGGATAGATTGCACCACCTGCTTTGCACAACGTAGCTTGCTCAAAACACCCTTTGTGAGGCCCACGCTGGTTAACATTGATGGGTCGGGTAAACCTGGAATTTTCCAATTGTGTACCAAACCCCCTGCGTTCCCAAGAAGGTTGGGCCTGCTGGAAAACGTACTCGAGCACAGTGTTAAAAGATAGGAGCTGAGTGGGTCACCCTGTTCGACTCTGCGTTGATTGTTGAATCTCTGCTGCTGACGTCAGTCCTCACTATGGAGACCTGCTCGCAATATAATTTCTGCGATACGAAAATCTATGGTCCTGGTACGTTCTGGAGTGCTCTCCAGAGGTGTTCGTAGTTGACGTCATCGAATGCCTTCTTAAAGTCGGTCGCGGTATACCATAATTGGAGTTGCCACTCGTAGGACTGTTCGTGCAACAAGGTCGCGGTTTAAAAAATGTCTTCCGTGCAGAACCCTTTGCGGACGCCAGCCTGGTCAGGCGTTTGGTCAGACTCTAGGTTCGCCTCAGGTCGGTTGCACACTAATCGAGACATCAATGTGCGTAGTAGTGGTATGATGGCTATTGGTCTGTAGTTTCCAGGGGGCTTCGGGCCTCCAGCTTTGAATCTGACGCCGGTTGTGTCTCGTCTACATTGCTCAGACGCACCCCCAGGCCCCAACAGAGGGCCGACATCAACATTTGGAGATCCTTCTCCTCTGAACTCCCTCTTCAACGCCACTAGAGGTCTTCTGGATGGGGTCGAAATAGATGGGGTCGGAGGATCGCGCCGCATCGCTGATATATCGGCGATGCATCGGTGATATATCGCCGTTGCATCGGCGATGCACTGGCGATGCACCGTCGACGTGGGCGATGCATCGGCGACGTCGGCGTGAAGCAAATCAGGCTCCACATCGAACTGCATCGCCGATGCATCGTCGATGCGGCACGATCCTCCGACCCCATCTGCTCCGCACCTGTGTCGTGACGTGGGCTTGCGAAGCTCTCAACTCCTGCTCCAGGACTTGCTTTCCATCCCGTTCCTGTGACCGCCCCAAGGGGCCCCGGAGCTGCACCCCAGATGCCGAGAGCGTGTATAAACTAGACGCCTCGCGATCTCGTCCGCGACGCCCAGGACTCCTGAAGGGGCTCTACCTCCCGCCCAGACACCTGAGCGACGATAAAAAACGTGTCTTGCGCGAGGTAGCACAGCGACCTTAACGCCGCGACTCACGCGGGCCGCCCGCGCGGCACGCCACAATGGAGACAAGGGCGCTTACGCGCGAGTTCACGCGGGCAGCTTTCGCGAGAAATGTCGGCGAAGACGATCCCGTTTTCTTGTGTCGACCACAACGACGCCCACGACCCCTGAAGGCTCCGCCTCCTCCTTCTCCTCCTCCTCCTCCTCCCTCCTCCTCCTCCTCCTCCTCCTCCTCCTCCTCCTCCTCCTCCTCTCCTCCTCCTCCTCCTCCTCCTCCTCCTCCTCTCCTCCTCCTCCTCCTCCTCCTCCTCCTCATCCTCCTCCTCCTCCTCCTCCTCCTCCTCCTCCTCCTCCACCTTCCGCCCAGACACCTGGCGGTCCGATCCTTTCGATGCGCGGGCCCGCAGGCCGCTCGGCCCCGCCCCCCCCCCGGGGGGCCGGCCTCCCTCGTCCCGAGCGTCGTCCCTCCGCTGGCCTCTGCGAGGCCCGACCACCGGCCCCCAGAAGCCACGCAGGCAGGAAGCCGACAACCGGCGCGTCCGCCTCGACCCTGCTCGAGGCGCCGGATGCCCGGGCCCCTCGCACAGGACGGGACGCAGACCAGTGCCATGATGCGATTCGGGCCCACGGAGGAGCAGCTGCGCTGCAGTTTCGGGGGCGTCCAAGAAAGGGGCGCCTGCTCGCGAAGCCTGGCCCAGGGCATGTGCACGGCCCGGGGGGAGGCCGGCGGGCCGTGCTGAAATACTAGAAATGAGCCATGAGATCTGGGGAGGTACCATGGTCCCAGCCATGTGTCCCCCAGTCATCACCCCCTCTTGGAGACGCTCTCGACACATATTTGGGCGCTGCCCAAACTGGGCCCAACCAGTATTTTAAGGCCACCTCCAAGGCCGCGAGAGGCTCCCACACGCTCGGCTCAGCCCAGATCCGGCCCTGTAGAATCCTGCAGGATCCGGGGCCCTGGCTTCGAGGAGCAACAACAGCACAAACACAAACTCTCGGAGGTCCGCGCGGATTTCTTGGATCGGCGCTGGTCCCTCCTCCCTGGCGCGCGGAGAGCGTGGGGCGGCGCTGGAGGCGCCGCCAGGGGGGGCCCAGCCCTGATGTAAGAAACCCGCGCGGAGCTCCTATGTTTATGTAACCTTTCGTTTTTCGATGGCTGAGCCCCATCTGCGCTGAACCCCGCTACGGCAGGTTCGTGTCGTGCCGACTTCGGCGTTGGTTTCTGACACCGCGGGGATCGTTCAACCTTGAACGATCGACCGTTTCCGAAACGTCCAAATCGTTCCACATCGAACGATTCTGGGTCGCCCGCGGCGTTCAAAACGTTGAACGCCGCTGGCGGGGTCGCCGCCGGTCGACACGACACGAACCTACCGTACCTGCCGGCTGAGCGACTGGCTCGGGGCACGCCGCGGAAGCTCTGGGGGTTCTGGCGAGGCCTCGGCTTCGCCCGCACTCGGCCGCTCGCCCCCTGGCCGCGCGGGACGACGGGAAGACTGGGCCATCTCGGGGACGCACCGTTACCGCGACCCCCCGTTGCTCCTCTGACTCTGGAGGCCTCCCAGATGGGGTCAGAGTAGATGGGGTGGGAGGCTCGCGCTGCATCGTCGATGCATCACCAAGGCGGTGATGCATCGGCGACGTCGGCGATGCATCAGCGACGTCGGCGTGGGGGGCTCCGTGTGGAGCCGCATCGCCGATGCCTCGTCGCTGCGGCGCGGTCCTCCGTCCCCGCCTGCTCGGACCCCGGCGGCGGTGCGGCGCAGGGCCTTTTTGCCCCACCCCAGCGGCGCTCCGGCCCCCGCGGGGCCCGCAGCCGCTGGAGAGGGAGGGAGCGGCAGGAGCATCACATCGCGCAGGTCCGCGCGGACTTCTCGGGTCGGCGCGACCCGGTCGGCGCGACCCTCGCCCTCCTCGCTCTGGCGCGCGGAGCGCGCCTCGGGCGCCGCCCCCGGGGGCCCCGATCGCCGGCCCCAGAGATCCGCGCGGAGCTCCGAGCGTTTACTCACAATGGCATTGCGAGGGGGGGGGGGGCGTCCGAATTGAGCTGGCCCTGGGGGGGTCCGCGGGGTCTGGGCAAGATGCCGCTCTCGCATGGCTGGTCTGGGGGGGGGGTCCGAAATTGCTCGTCTGGGAGGGTTGTGGCCACCTGCCTTTTTATCATGAGATGTGGAATACACCCCAGCTTAGAGCTAAGCGATCTTTTAGCTAAGGAAACGGGCTTCACTCCAAGCGAAGTCTTAAACAGACAGTAGACCAGGTCCAGATGCACGTTGGTCGGAAGAAGGGATAAAGTAGACTGGGTTCAGGCCCTCCCAGAGATATAAAAAAAAACAGCAAACGCATATCGATTATTTAAGCAGGAATGCTCTTGAAGTAGTTTGGGGTCTGGGAATCCAGAAATACCTAGTTTTAAGGACTGGCGTGTATACGAACGTTCTAGGAAAACAGAAGCTCAAAGAAGATGCCTAGGGTCCAATCCAGACTCCGTATTTCTTACGCGAAATCTGGAGCCCATCGAACAATGGGCGTATCATGAAGTGCGGAGCATGTTTTACGTATGCCGTTTTTCAGTTCCTGGAAGCCTTCAGGGCTGCTGTTGCTGACGATTGTGCTGCTTAGGTTTGCTCTTACCTCACGAGCACTGCCCCCTCCTACCATCGCCCCAGAAGCACAGATCGCGTTCGCTGCCCCTCCAGCGAGCTTCGAGCTCATGCCGCTCCCTCTTCCTCGAAGCCGGCCGCGATGTGCGGATGCCCTCGGCCCGCCCGCGCGCGACGCGGGCTCCGAGTCTTGGAGCCCAGGGCGCGCGCGAGGCGGGCGCGCGCGTGCGCACCGCGCCCGGCGCGGCGGGTGAGAGATCGTCCGCCCCATCGGGCGTTGATTACGGTGAGGGCATTAGGGAAGGAATCCCTGGATAAGGGATCCAGGGTCCAGAAGCAGGTGGAAGGCCAACCGTGGCTTGGTCATGGATCTCAGCGCCGCCCTCATCAGATAAGGAATCCTCCAGGGTCTGGAGCCCTCTGGGCACATTCCTTGACAAACGCCCCCACTGTAACGGGGGGGAGAAGCGTGGACCTTTCGTGCCCCTGGGGCGCCCTTTGGGGCACAAGAGGTGCACATTTCTCCCCCCCCCCCAGTGATCGCACCCCCGTCACTCGACGCCCGAGCCCCCGCCCCGTGGAAAAGCCCGGGCGCCCTCGCGCCGGGAGGGGTGTCGCGGCGGGGAACTCTCGGCAGCTCGTCGGCTACCCAGGTCTCTGAGAATATGCTTCCTCAGCAGCGTTTCGCTAGAGGGTTCAAGGGACCACAGAAGAGCCCCACAAGGGCGACGGGGAGCCCCAGAGCGCCTGGTTTGGCAACCGCTTCGCCTAGCAATCTATTGAAGAATCTTGCTCTCGCCTCAATGCCGGCTGCATTCTTGGTCCAGACCGCCCCTATCCCTTGGAGACCCTACGCTAAAGTGTGCAAACATATGCTTTGCTGTTATTGGGATGCTCTGCTGGCGCATCTTTGTCAGCTCGAATGTTTTCCCTCGATGTTGGTCTCCGGGGCCCGCTATCGGGCCCCAGGGCCGTCGAACATGGACCTGGGGACGCACAACTACCCCTGGGGGTCCGTAGCTCTGGGGCCGCGGATTCCAACACTCCTATCGGTGGATGCCTGGGTGCACGCGCAGGAGTGGCCCTTGGCCAGGAGGGCCTGTGTTGCGCGGCCCTGGGGGGCCGCAGGGCGGCCAGATCCAAGCGCGCGGGCCAGTGCCGGGGGACCCCTGCAGACCCGCGCCAAATGCCGTCCTGGCAGAAGGTCACTCTTGCGCCGCCTTCGACCTCTCCGCAATTTTCTCCACGACGCGAGGGGATCTGGGTCTGGGAATCAAGAGTCGACCCCTGGAGCTGTCCTGGGCGCGTACCGGCAAGAATTCCGAAGCGGATCCAGCTGTGGCGACGAGGATCCTCCTGGAGTGGCACAACAGGCAGAAAACCATCCAACACCTTGATTTTCGATCCTTGGCCAGTGTTCCAATCGAGAGGCAACCACGAGGCCCCCCAGAAACCTCCAAGAGAGGTTCAGGCAGCTCTCATCGGCGGCGGGCGAGGGGAGGACGTGGGAAGGAGAAGGCTTTCTCAGAAGGCAGCGGGACTTCTCAGAAGACCTCGCGCCTTCTGAGAATTTTTTTTCTGTCTTCGGGGAAGGCTTAGAAAAGTTCTCAGAAGGCCAGGGGACTTCCGAACCTTCTGAGAAGGCCTTCTCCTTCTCACTTCCCCCCTTCGCTCGCCGCCGAGCTCAAAAAGCAGCAGCACGAGACCGCGCAATATCGCGGCCACGCCGCGCGACAGCCTCGCAGCATACCTCCGCTGCCCAGGCAGAGTCCCCCGCGAGGCGGTGCTGCCGAGCCTGCTCGATCGAGGGAGCGCGGTCGAGCCATCTCCCCGGATCGAGCGGCAGACATCTCCGCATCCCCATCCTCTTGTTTCGCTGGCGGCGACGCTGAGGCAGCAGCACCAGCGAGCAAGCCAACCGGGGGCGCCTCTATAGCGAACTGGCCAGCATGCACGCGCGGACAACAGGGGAGGGCGGGCGGTCTCGTCCCTGTGTGAGGTTTGGATCCTGTGGCGCGATCCTGCGGACGCGCGGTCGCACGGACAAGTTCTGCGCGGGGCATCCGCGACCAAAACGTTCCGTATCAGCGGGGTGTCACGGCCCAGCGGGAGCCTCCTCCTTATGGGTCCCACAGATCATGCTTTTCAATCCGAGGCGGCCTTTGTAATCCGAGGCGGCCATCCTCAATCAAGCTTGCAAGCGTCGGTAAGGACTAGCAGATACCAGAAAGGAAGAGAGCCTCGGTAATCACAAGGACGACGATGAGGATCACATGCGTATTAGTTTGGAATATTATCATGCGGGGTCCTTCCGTCGGAGCAAGTCGTTGAGATGGAGGAAGAGGAGATGCGACATCCCAGGAATACAATGAGACCAGTACGATATGCTAGATTTGCCTCCGACGGCATGAAACAAGAGGCGGAAAGGCGGGCGGTCAAAACTCACAAGCGGAAGAGACGTGTGCAATGCACTTCCCTCCTGTGCGCGCGTCTAACGTCGAGGACCGGCTCACACCCCGCGGCCCTTCTCCCGTCTCCTCCGACTCCTGGTTCCTTCTGCTCTCTCCTCCCTCCATTCTCATCTCCCTTCCCGTGTCGCCTTTTTTTCCAACCATCCTGTGGTGCTGGGTCCTCGTTTTGAAGAGACAGTGCCCCGCGTCCACTCCTCACTCACTCCTCCTCCCCCTCCTCCCATTCGGCACACCCCTCGCACGCTTCCTGGCCCAATAGGGAGGTCCACCAAAGGCCCCAAGTGGCAGGGTCGCATGCAGTTCCACCCTGAATTTCGGCGCACCCCTCACACGGTTCGTGGTCCCATAGGGAGCTCTACTGAAGGTCGCAGTGGCAAGATTCGAATGCAATTCCACCCTAATTTCGGCGCACACCTCACACGGTTCGTGGCCCCATGGGGGGCTCCACCGAAGGCCGCAGTGGCAGGGTTCGCATGCAGTTCCACCTTCATTTCGGTGCACCCCTGACACGGTTCGTGGCCCCATAGGGGGCTCCACCGAAGGCCCCAAGAGGCAGCGTTCGCATCCAGTTCCACCCTCATTGCGGCGCACCCCTCACAGGGTTCGTGGCCCCATAGGGAGCTCCGCCGAAGGCCCTAGTGGCAGGCTTCGCATGCGGTTCCACCCCCATTTCGGCGCATCTCTCACACGCTTCCTGGCCCTATAGGGAGCTCCTCCGCATACGATGCTCACAACTGCGGTATCCACAACTGCACATGGCTGGGGTTTTCGCCAATCTTTTTTGTTTGTATACGTATATATATATATATATGTATATGTCTATATATATATATATATGTGTCCTGAGTCGGTGATCTCCGAGGGCACTGTGTGGGACGGGGAACACACCACACTGGCCCACCTCATCAGCTACCTTCGTAGCCAAAGATACCAGCCCGCCTCTGGGAGTGACCACAAGATGGCCGTCCTGTGTGACGCCTACAGGCAGAAACACGACCTGCACGCAAAAGACAAAGGAGGTGACCCCGGCAAGTACAGTCGGGATCTCCTCCTCGGCTTACATCCGCGACATGCGTGCTGCTCCGCTAGTCGGATACGACCCGAGGACGGGAGGGAGGCGGCAGCGGCCCAACCACAACGAAATCGGCTCTCGCCCCCCAGGGATGGACGCGTGCAACCGGCCCGCTACAGGCGGACCTCCTGGCCCGAGTGCAACGGGCGCGCAGGCAGGACCCCCAGTGGCTGCCCAGCGGCCGGCCGCGGTCTGGAGCAAAACCAGCCCCCCCCCCGCCCGGCTCGGGCCCACAACCCCCCACGGTGCACCCAGCAGGCGGCAGCAGCATCCAGCACGGCCGGTGGACCCCCTGTAGGCACTGCCCTCCCGCACACCGACCAACAGGGCGCAGCTGCCAACAACGACACCGTCGACCACTTGCCTGCGGACTCCTCCGAAGCCTCCCCTGCCCCCCCGACCCCGCTCCGCAGTGAGGCCCCGGACTGAAGCCCTCCCGCGAACTCGCCGCCACCAGCAAGCCCCGCGCCCCAGGACGGGGGGCCCGCGCCGCCCAGCCCCTGCGACGTGCTGCACACGGAGGCGGCTCGGCGGGACAGCAGCCCAGAGGGGGGACGGGCCTTGCAGGCGGAGCAATCAGACGGAGGACCCACGCCTGCCGAGACCCCCGACGAACCGGCGCGCAAGATCCCCCGGACCTTGGAGCACGCCCGCCCCGGCCTCCCCCCGCAGCACCAGCAGGGGAAGCCGGAGCCTCCGACGAGCGCGAGCGGCAGGCCTACCTGCCCGACCGCGCCCACCGCACGGCGCACCTACCTGCCCGCTACACTCTTCACCCCAACCCCCACGATTCGCTGTACTACACTGCCAGAAGGGAGGAGAACTGGCCCGAGGTCGTCAACCGCCTCAAGCGGGAGTGTGGCCCCATGCTAGTCATCGGGTGGAATGCCCTCTGTGATCACAGAGCAGGGCGCCAAGGGGCCACGTACGACCCCGAAGGGAAGGACCAGATCTGCGAAGATTTCGGAACCCAGCTCATCGACGAAGACTTCGACACCCACAACCTGTGCCGGAGACACGGCCTCAAGATCGACTGGCACCAAGCCTGCTGGGATAAGCAGATCCAGAAGAGGGAGCGCCTCTCTGGGCTCGGCAAGGGCAAAGGGAAAGGCGCAGGGCCTCCAGGGAAAGGCAAGCACCGCGCTGAACTAGCATGGCCTAGCAACGGGCATTCCAGGCAGCGGCGCCCCAGGAGCTCCACCCGCTACTAACTACGAGGATCCGAACTGACCCCAACCAAGCCCCGCGACTTCGGGGCTGGCCCCAACCTCCGCTGCAGCATCAGCCTCGACACCCTTGGTCCGAGCCGCTGCTCCCCCGTACCCCCCCCTGGCGCCCGCGCTGCACCCTCTCCCACCCGCGGGCCCCGCGCCCTGCACACCAGGGCCCGCGCCCCCGGCCCCCCCCCCCTGGGGCCGAGCCACCTCCCATTCACCCGACGAGTGCACCAGTTCGGTGCCCCCCCCTACGTTCCACCGCCGTGCGTCCCCCCGGGACGTCGTGCTGGTTTTTCTCTCCGCCACTGCAGGGCGACGAGTTACGTCCCAACGGGCGCCCCTCGCTCGGCACTCCCGCGCCCTGGGCGCGCTGCGCTGAGCCTCGCTGCCCTGGCGTGCCGCCCTCCCCCTGCCCCCGACGGACTCATGGCATTCGAGGTCGAAGATCGCTGCCACCGTCCCTGCCCCCGCCCGTGCCTCCTTGGGCGCTCAGGGCGCTGGCCCCCCACCACTCGGGGCGGACGCCCTCCGCCCCTCTGCCCACCTGTCACGCGGCCCCCGGCTGCCGCTTGCCTCCGCCTGCCTGGCGGTGGCCCGGCTGGCCCGTTGCGCCCTGGCGCCCGCCCGTCTCTTGCTGGGGCGGTCCACGCCCTTCTCGGCGCCCTCCGTGGGCCGGGCCTTCGCCCCCTGCGCCTCCCGCATCGCTGGCGCCTCGGCCCCTGGCTGGGGCACTGCCCTCTTTGCAGCTTCTCCCCGCTCTCGCCCCGCTGCCTGCCCCCCCCCCGCCTCTCGGGGGCACTCTCGCTGACAGTGCACCAGTTCGGTGTCCCTCGCTCCCCGGCGGCCCTCGCCCGCTCGCCAGGCCTGCCTCCCGGCCCTCCGGCCGCGCTCCGCTCGCCTCGGGGCCCCAGGCTGGTCTTGCCGCCCGCGCCCCTGCCCCCTGCCTTGCCTCGTTTCAGGCCCACACCCCTCACCTGGAGGAGGTTTCGCACTGCACCGCCTCGGCCGTCTGCTGCTTCGGCAGCCCACACGTGCCCCGCGCACGTACCCCTGGTCCCACGTGGGCTCGGGGCTTCTGTCGCTTTGACCTTCTTCACCAGCCCTCGCTGGGCACTGGCTCCCCGCTTCGGCTCGCTGCTCCGCGGCTGGTCCTGGCGCACCCCTCACCCCGGCCGCCGGCCCGCCGCCGCTGGTCCCCCCCGGCGCCGCTTCTGCTACGCGCCTGGCCCTGCACTGCTCTGAGCAGGCCCGGCTTCTCCCTCCCTCTCGCCGCCGCCGGGCGCCTCCTCCCTACTCTCCTGCATGGTGGCCTAATGCGCGTTCTGTGCGTCCCACCGACGCCGCTATCGTCAGCGCAGTGACTCTGCCCAGCCGCCGACGCAAAAAATATGTGTGTGTGTGCCTTGTCGCCAGGTGCCCAGGTGGAACTCTCGCCCTCCACCTGGGTACCCGGAGAAGCCTCCTGGCTGGCTCACCCCCCGCGGTGCTCGAGCGTCGGGGCGAGACGCCTCGGGATTCAGGGGACCCATCTGCGGTGAGGGCACTGGATCAAGAAACCTTCCACAAGAAAGCCAACCCTGAGACCCCAGGACGTCCACTGATTTTTGGTGTGGGAATGCTACGCTTTCCATCGCAAAACCATCGAGACCCAAGAAACCCAGGGCACCCTGGAGGCAAGCAGGGTGTTTCTTGGCATGGGCTTTCACTGTAACCATTGGACCAGGAGTCCAGTGTCTGGACGCCTATGGAACTCCGATCCTGGATTGGCCATGGGACGTCACCGCCGCCCTCATCAGACACGCAGCCCTCCAGGGTCGGAAGCCTCGTAGGCACGTTCCTCAACCGGCGCCCCCCCCACCGTATTCTGCGCTGGCGCGTTGACGGGGTTTGAGACAGCCAGCTGGACATTATGCTTAGGCTACGTGGGCAGTCCGAGCGAGCGTTGCAGACCACGCAAACGCACCATAATGATCTTAGCTGGCCAGACCAGGAAAGCGTGCTTGGCATGAGGATCGCAGCCAATTGTAAATTTTGTGGTTGGGCCTTGAGCGAAACGTGCTAGACGTCCAAACGCGTGTCGTATTGCAATGCCGCGTACGGGAATCTTTCTGGACAAGTGGCATCTTAAACTAGGTGGCCTGTTCGCAACGCATTGCCACGTGCAAGACCTGTGCACGCAAGCACGCGCGGGATGCAGAGTTGACGCAGCTGAGCAAGCCATACACAATCAATCGTTAAGAGTGAGAGACGCATCTGGGCCACTTGCGGATGCAAGACACGCCGAAACGAGACAATCGTCGAAACCAAACAATAGCGCACCTGGAAACGTCGAGCACGTCAGGCGAAAGGGCTAAATGAAGGAGTTCGCGTGTCGCCCACATTTGGCGTTTGACACATGGCGGACGTACTACTGTCGAATCCTCTGAACAAGATCACGCCAACAATATCTGCACGTGCCCCTGCCTCCGAAGTCCTGACTCTCTTGCAGCGCGTGGGCCCAGACCCACCGACCTCTCGCGTCTTCTTGTCTGTTTTTGCTCTGCTCTGCTTTGGCCGTTTGCTGACGTCTCCGTGGGCCCAAGATCGGGCGTTGGCAGGACTGGGTTTAATGGGATCTGGTTCAATGATGTGCGCCGGGGGACGCCCCCCCGTCCCACTCCACTAAGTGGAACTGCACCCACCCGAAGAAACACCACCTACGGCAGACTGGGTTTAGTGAACCTGGCTTATTTCCCAACCATCCTGTGGTGTTGGGTCCTCGTTTTGAAGAGACAGCGCCCCGCGTCCTCTCCTCCTCCTCTCCTCCTCCCCTCCTCCCTCCTCCTCGTCATCGTCACGCAACCATCCTGTGGTGTTGGGTCCTCGTTTTGAAGAGACGGTGCCCCGCGCTCCTCTCCTTCCTCCTCCCCCTCCTCCCTCTTTCCATCATCATCATCATCATCATCATCATCATCATCATCATCATCATCATCATCATCATCATCATCATCATCATCATCATCATCATCATCGTCATCACCATCAGCATCATCATCGTCGTCATCATCGTCATCGTCGCAATCACCATCGTCGTCATCATCATCTCCGTCATCGTCACAATCATCGCCATCAGCTTCGGCACACCCCTTACACGTTTCGTGGCCCCATAGGGAGCTCCACCGAAGGTCCCCGTGGCGCAGTTCGCATGCGTCTTCCCCACCCAGTATAGCGTTTCGTGGCCCCATAGGGAGCGCCACCTAAGGTCCCAGTGGCGCAGTTCGCATGCGTCTCCCCAGCCCAGGACAGTGTTTCGTGGCCCCATAG
This sequence comes from Prorocentrum cordatum, assembly GCA_963575745.1. Classification (NCBI taxonomy): domain Eukaryota; class Dinophyceae; order Prorocentrales; family Prorocentraceae; genus Prorocentrum; species Prorocentrum cordatum. The sequence goes on from CAUYUJ010019472.1 coordinate 78,917, forward strand.
GGAGCCCCACCGAGGGTCCCAGTGACGCAGTTCGCATGCATGCGAACTGCGCCAATGGGGCCTTCGGTGGGGCTCCCCATGTGGCCACGAAACGCTGTCCTGGGCGGGGGAGACGCATGCGAACTGCGCCACTGGGGCCTTCGGTGGAGCTCCCTGTGGGGCCACGAAACGCTGTCCTGGGCGGGGGAGACGCATGCGAACTGCGCCCCTGGGCCTTCGGTGGGGATCCCTATGGGGCCACGAAACGCTGTCCTGGGCGGGGGAGACGCGTGCGAACTGCGCCACTGAGACTTCGGTGGCGTTCCCTATGGGGCCACGAAGCGCTGTCCTGGATGGGGGAGACGCATGCGAACTGTGCCACTGGGACCTTAGGTGGAGCTCCCTATGGGGCCTTCACTGACGTGCTAATGCCGCCTCGGACGTGCCAGGCTGGGGCTCATGGCCCGTCTCAGGCGCTAGGTCCCCCTCCCAGGGCACCTCTTGCGGCGCATCCCCCCTTGGATGACTGCCGCCTCCCTGGCTCGCTGTAGGCGGCCAGGGACTGGTAGGGTGCAGCTAGCAGCCGCAGGGAGGTGGCAAAAGGTGCTATTGCCTGAGACATACTGGAGGTTGGACTGGGAGCGGCAGTCGGGGGGGTAGCCGATTGCCGTCCACGACCAAGAGCAAAGTGGAGTGGAAGCAAACAGCTGCAGGATGATGGCGGTGATAGTAGCTCGCCAGTGTGAGGTCAACTTTCTGCTGGGTAGCAGCTGACAGTCGTAGGAAAAGGGAGTTGATTTCATCTGAAACACACCGCCGCCCGGTCGGGGTTTGGATACAGGCCGCAGGGCGAAGGGGGGTAGCGTCGCCTGCGGAGTGCTCTCTGGTAGGGTGCCGCAGACAGACGCGAGAGGCTTCGCACTGGCGACGACTGGGACGACCCGGTGCTCTGGTAGGGTGCAGCTAACAGCCGCAGGAATGTAGGAAAACCTATTTGTTCTTGAGTCATGCTGGTGATCTACCTGGCATCGGCACACGGGGGTAGCCGAGTCCGTCCCGAAACGCTGGAGCCAAGGCGGCAGGAAGGGGGATGCTCAACGATGTTGCACTCGAAGTCGTGCTGCTCGATATTGCGTTGGCCGACCCGACAGCGCTCATGCTGGCACACACTGACGACGTGGAACACGCAGTGGTACGGGCCGTGGACATTGCACTGACCGATACGGCGCTGGTCCTGGCCGTGCTGCTCGAGGTCGCACTGTCGGTCACACGCGACGTTCTGTGGAACAACAACACCGTGAGTCAGGCTGTGGACCTTGCAAGAGTTAGCTGGCCCCGCTCGAGCCAGTCGTCACATTGCCAACGCCGCTCTATGTAGCCGACGAGGACAGCGCCTCGGCCAGCATGTGGCGACAACCCTACCGAATCATCGGCGTTGTGGAGCCGGCATGGGTCCAGAAATGGGAGCAGCGAGAAGCTGCAAAGTGAAGCCGCGATGGCACTAGCAGTACGGAAGGCCACGGAGGGGAAGGCCCCAGTGGCGCAGTCCGCATGCGTCTCCCCAGCCCAGGACAGCGTGTCGTGGCCATAGGGAGCCGTCACCGCCATTTCGGCACTCCCTGACACGTTTCGTAGGCTCCACCGGAGGCCTCAGTGGCGGCATTCCGAAGGTGGGGTTAGTTCCATGCGTTCGTTTTTGAAGGCTGCGATGTGTAACCCAGTAGCTGCGCCTCGCCGACAGCGTTCCAGGGGCGATCGCCGCAACCAGCCCGGGTGCCCGAGCTACTGGCGTTATTGCCAGAGACTTGTCGAGGGCGTTCCAGGCCCACTGGTGGCCTCGGGGGGCTTCGGGGATGCGTCCGGAGACTTGCGGACACCTGCGTCGGAGGCCGTCGGAGTTCTGAGGAGGACGAACGGAGTGGGCTGCGGAGGAACGGAGGAGGAGGAGGAGGTCGGAGGAGGAGGAGGAGGAGGAGGAGGAGGAGGAGGAGGAGGAGGAGAGGGAGTGGGAGGAAGATGAGGAGGAAGAGGAGGTAGCCCCCTTCGACTGGTACGAAGACGATGATGACGATGAGGATGTTGATGATGATGGTGACGATGATGATGATGGTGATGATGACGATGACGAAGATGATGATGATGCTGAAGATGATGCTGAAGATGATGATGATGATGATGATGATGATGATGATGATGATGATGATGATGATGCTGATGATGATGATTCGGATGATGATGATGATGATGATGATGATGATGATGATGATGATGATGATGATGATGATGCAGATGATCATGATGGTGATGCGGCTGATGATGATGCAGATGATGATGATGATGCTGGTGATGATGCTGTTGATGACGATGGTCACGATGATGATGATGATGATGATGATGATGATGATGATGATGATGATGATGATGATGATGATGATGATGCTGACGATGGTGACGATGACAAAAATGACAGTGCTGACGATAACGATGATGATTGTGATGATGATGATGATGATGATGATGATGATGATGATGATGATGATGATGATGATGATGATGATGATGATGATGATGATGATGCCGATGCCGATGCCGATGCCGATGATGATGATGATGATGATGATGATGATGATGATGATGATGATGATGATGATGATGTCGATGTCGATGCCGATGACGATGATCATCATCGTCCAGAAGATGGCGTTGATGACGACGATGCTCATGATGATGGCGATGCTGATGCTGAGGATGATGACGACCCTGACGCTGCTGACGACGACGACGACGACGACGAGGAGGAGGAGGAGGAGGAGGAGGAGGAGGAGGAGGAGGAGGAGAAGGACGGGAAGGTGGAGGATGACGGGTAGGGGAGGATGGATATCAGAGTGGAGCAGAAGAGCACGGGGAGACATCTTGGCCAGGAGGGTGAGACCTCAGACTTCCGATTCGTTTCGCGTCGCGACGCCCCCGGACGTCTCGACTCCATCCTGGTGGCCAGTCCCGGGTAGTATTGTTTAGGGCTCCAGGTTCCGATTTTTGGTCGCGTCGCGAAGCCCCCGGACCTCTCGACCCCATCCCGGTGGTCAGTCCCGGGTAGTTTTGTTTAGGGCCCCAGCGCCCAGAAGCGGCCTCCAGACGCCGCGTTGTGTTCATGGCATCGGGGCTCAAACATCGAGGCCTCGATCGATGAGAGGGCGAATTGCAGAGCGCCGAGCAGGCGAGACAGCTTGGCGAGGGTAGGGCGTGCTGCCAATGGGTGCTGTCAGACCTATCGTCTTCTTCCGCGTTGCGTTCCCCGCCATACATCGGCACACCCCTCACGCGGTTCTTGGCCTCATAGGGAGCTCCACCGAAGACGAGATTCACAATTGCGGCGCTCTCAACTGCGTATGGTTGGGTCTTTCGCCAGGCTATTTTTTTTTGCTTTGGGGCCCAATCACTAACCGGCTCCCCTTGACTGGGGTCCTGGTTATACCTGACAGGAGAACGGCTCCCCAGAGGGCGAACAGCGCAAAGCGTCTCGGGCCTTTTACATGTCGGTGCTTCTCATGTGTTTTCCTTCCCAAGACGTTGGAGGCCTGTGCTGGCGGCGTCTTCTGGCGGCTCGGCTGGGGCGCGCTCGGGCGAGCACCGCGCCAGCGACTCGGGTCGCTGGCGCCCTGGCGGCTCAGGCGCCAGCGCCCAACGACTCGCGCGCCAGCGCTGGGGCGTGCCAGTCAGGCGAGCAACACGTGGACCCTAGATCAAGCAAGAAGCTGCCTAAATAAACTATTCGACGGTGCGCGTGGTGTTTGTGCATCTGGGCTGGTCCCCTTCACTGGCGCGCGGAGCCGATCCAAGAAATCCGCGCGGACCGTCAAACATTTGTGTTTATGCCATTTTATTACTTTTACTTTTACAATTACTTTTACTGTTATTTTTATTTTTACTTTTACCTTTCCTCTTTTTAAGAAAACCTTTTACTACTACTACTACTACTACTACTACTACTACTACTACTACTATTACTACTACTACTACTACTGCTGCTGCTACTACTACTGCTATTATTATTACTACTACTACTACAACAACTACATCTACTACTATTACTACGACTACCACTGCTACCTACTACTACTACCTACTACTACTACTACTACTACTACTACTGCTACTACTACTACTACTACTACTACTACTACTACTCCTACTACTCCTACTCCTACTCCTACTCCTACTCCTACTCCTACTCCTACTCCTACTCCTACTCCTACTACTACTACTACTACTACTACTACTACTACTACTACTACTACTACTACGATCACTAATAATATCAATAACATAATGATACTCTTTATTATTATTATTATTATTATTAGTATTGAAATTATTCACACTAATATAATTACAATTGGTACTACTACTATTATGATTGTTACAATTGTTATTACTTGTATAAATATATTGATGTTGATAATCATAATTCGTACTACTATTATTATTATTATTATTCTTGTTTTTCGTATCAGTATGATTATTATTCGTCGTCGTCGTCTTCTTCTTCCTCTTCTTCTTCGAGAGCCGCTGCCGCTGCTGTGATCCGCCGCTGGCGCCCGCCGCGCCGCCAGCTACCCGCCCGGCACCGCGCCAGCGGCTCGGCTGGGGCGCGCTCGGGCGAGCACCGAGCCAGCGGCTCGGGTCGCTGGCGCCCTGGCGGCCCAGGCGTCCAGTGGCTCGCGGTCGCCAGAGCGCCAGCAGCCGCGGGAACGTTGTCATAGAAGCCTCCCGAACTGTGTCCGAATAGCTTGGGTCAGAGGATCGCGCCGCATGGAGATATATCGGCGATGCAAATGCGACGTCGACGTGAAGGAAATCGGGCTCCACATCGACCCGCATCGCCGACACATCGGCGATGCGGAACCCGCCCTCGAAGGTCTTTAGGTCCCCCCAAACCATGGAAACGAATTATCGTTTCGACGCCCGCGTTGACGGACTGGGGCCCCGCCAGTCGCGAAAATTACTTGTTCATCCGCGGCACCCGCCACGCCAACGATGACGACAACGAGATACAACAACAGATTGTGAGCAACGCCTTCAGCGAATAATGTGTCGATCTCTAGCGTAGACCTCGCACAAACGTGCTCAAAATTCCTCTGTCGCGCAGAACCGCCCACGGAGCATTATTCCCTGGGAGAAGGAGCGCCCCCGACATTATACATCCCGCCCAGCACTAGAGGGAACATGAATCTCCGCCGCGACGGCGGCGACGCTTACAACTGCGACTACAATGACGGCTACGATTAGGATTACAACCACGACGACGATTATGACTACAATCGCGACGTCATGCGCAACTGCAAACCCCTCTTGCAAATCCCAAGATAAGGTGATCAAACATTCTCTCGCGTGTAGGGTCACCCTGGGAGAAAGACACCCCCAACATTATTCAGCCCGCCCAGCAATACAAAAAACAGCATCCCCACCGCGACGACGCAAACCGTAATAGTAGTAGTAGTAGTAGTAGTAGTAGTAGTAGTAGTAGTAGTAGTAGCAGTAGCAGTAGTAGTAGTAGTAGTAGTCGTAGTAGTAGTAGTAGTAGTAGTAGTAGTAGTAGTAGTAGCAGTAGTAGTAGTAGTAGTAGTAGTAGTAGTAGTAGTAATAGTAGTAGTAGTAGCAATAATCGTACGTAGTATTAGTAGTAGCAGTCGTAGTAGAAGTAATCGTGATACTAAGAACCGTAGTAGTCGTCGTCGTCGTAGTAATATTAATATTAATAATACTAATAATAGTAGTAGTAGTAGTAGCAGCAGTAGTAGTAGTCGTGGTAGTAGTAGTAGTAGTAGTAGTAGTAGTAGTAGTAGTAGTAGTAGTAGTAGTAGTCGTAATAGGAACAACAGTGGCAGTAGTAGTAGTAGTAGTAGTAGTAGTAGTAGTAGTAGTAGTAGTAGTAGTAGTAGTCATAGTAGTAGTCGTCGTAGTAGTAGTAGTAGTAGTAAAAGTAGTCGTAGTGGCCGTAGTCGTACTAGTCGTAGTTGTTGTCGTAGTAGTAATAATAGCAGTCGTAGTAGTAGTAGTAGTAGTAGTAGTAGTAGTAGTAGTAGTAGTAGTGGTAGTAGTAGT
>CAUYUJ010019472.1:92500-179457 GCA_963575745.1 Prorocentrum cordatum
GGCGCGGGGCGCCGAAGAGCACCGCGCCCGCGGGCCCGCCGTGCGGCAGCATCGCGCCGGGCCGGGCGCCGGCAGGAGCGAACCCCGGCCCAGAGATCCAGATCTTCGAGGGGCAAGCTTTCGGAGCCAGGCCGAACCCAGGACGAGAACAGCTTCGGGCGAGGACACATCGAGAACCTCGGAGGTTCGGCGGCTCTGGAGACTGTCTCGGGCGCAGCGGCCTTCGTTCCAGAACGCTCTGAAAGCATGCTGGAACGCTCTGGAACGGATTCATCCTCGTCCTAGCCCCGTCCGAAGAGCCCCGAATCATCAGGGATGGGGGGTGGTGAGGGGTAGCTCCTGATTCGTGCCTCCGGGGCCCAGACTGGACTTGGCCCGAACCGGAATCATCCCCGATAACCTCGCGCGTCCAACCACCCCTAAATCATCGGCCGGGTCTGGGGGTGTCTGGGACCCAAGCAAGGGTTATCCCGGACAACTCGGGCGTCAACAATTCCAGAGCACCCGCGGTGCCAGGGCAAGGGCCAAACAGCGAGGCGCAGGCGAGGTGGGACGCGTCCAGCAGTGCTGGCCTTCGGTCGTGGAGACAAAATCGCGCCGCGCACCTCGCGCGCCCCGGCGGGAGAGCTGCCTCTCTCCATGGGCGCGTCGAGAGTCCTCGGGACTCGGGTTCGCCCAGTGTCTGTCTGTCTGTGTGTGTGTGCGTGCGTGTGTTTACTCCGTGCAGCTCCACCGATGGCATGCAGCCTGTCGGCCCTCATTGCGCACCGCCTGCGTCATGTTGGAGTGCTTCGGTGGACAAGCACACGCTTGTTCCAACACGCGCTCCAAGGATCATCGGGAGCGGCACGAGGTCGCGAAGATAACCGCGCATCGCGGAACGCGATGCGCGAATTTGGGTGCCCTGGCTGAGCTGAGGCAACCTCCCCAGAGATCGTCACATGCAATCTTCGCAATGCGCGGCCATGTCCCGACCCCTTTCCCCGAGGGTATTTTTTCGTACCAGACTCGTTTTTGATGGTCCCAGGGCCCGATGCCAGGCCCCAACGGCCGAACATGTGAGAAACACCGCTCGGACTGAGACAATCATATCCTCGGAGATCTGTGAATCCAGCCGGGCCTACCTAGGCTCTGCCTAGAAGGGTTCGTACTCGGTATGCTTAAAGGGCATGGCAGTGCAACTCGCCCCGGGCGGTTCCCCCAGTATCCGCCCCGTGGTTCCCCCAGTTACGCCCCCTGGGTTCACCCAGCTTAGCTTAGCTAAGCTAAGCTTCGCTTAGCTTAGCTTAGCTAAGCTAAGCTTCGCTTTGCTTAACTTAGTTTAGCTTAACTGATCTCATCTTAGCTTAGTTTAGCTTAGCTTTGCCTAGCCTAGCCTAGCTTAGCTTAACTTAGCTTATGCCATCTAAGCTTAGCTTAGCTTAGCTTGGCTTAGCTTAGCCTCGCCTAGCTTCGCCTAGCTTAGCATAGATTAGCTTAATCTAGCTTAACTTAGCGCAGCGCAGCATAGCGCAGCGCAGCATTAGCACAGCATAGCATAGCATAGCATAGCCAATCATAGCATAGCATAGCATAGCTCAGCATACCATATCATAGCATAGCATACCATGTGTATGTAGGTGTAGATGTAGATGCAGGTGTAGGTGTAGATGTGGGTGTAGATGTAGATGTAGATGTGAGTCTCGCTGTTGATGTTGATGTAGATGTAGATGCAGGTGTAGATGTAAATGTAGCCGTCGGTGTAGATGTAGATGCTGCTTTCCTAAATGCTCCAACTCCTAGGTAGGGTCGCACTGGGATAATGATGGTCCCAGGGCCCGATGACAGGCCCCAGGGGCCGAACATGTGAGAAACACCGCTCGGATTGAGACAATCATATCCTCGGAGATCTGGGAATCCAGCCGTGGCGACGAGGAGCCTCCCGGAGGCCCTAACGTGAGCCAGAAGCCACCCCACAGCTCTTGAGAAGGCATCCGCTGTCCTGACCTTCTAGGGCACGCGATCCAACGCCTTTGGCCTAAACGATCTCAAAAAAAAGGAGGGGTCAGCAACCAGGGCCCTCCTCCCCCCCAGAAAAAAAAATAGCCAGGGGGGATCGAAAACCAGGGGGGGCACCCCTCTCCCTCCTTATCTCCCCTCCAGGACCCCCCCCTCCCCCCCCGGGAAAATTATTCGGATGTGTCCAGAACTCGACCCCCCCACACCTGGAAAAATTGCTTGGAGGGGTCCAAGCCCCCCCCCCCCCCCTCCCCAGGAAAATTATTCGAGGGATCCAAAGCTCCCCCCCCCGCGCAACAACGACGACGACGACGTCGCCGCCGCTGGCAAAGGACGCGGACGACGTCGGCGGACGATAACGACGGACGACCACGACCACGACGAAAACGTCGGACGACGATGACGGCGACGACGACGATGCCTACGACGACGCCGACGACGGTCACAACGTCAACGGCGGCGGCGCATTTGTCGCCGGGGCGCGCGCCAGGGGCCGGCTTTGATAGAAAGCTACCAGGGCTCGTTCCAGCGCTCCGCCTCTAGCAGACCACTTCTCGTGCTCGATCTAGCTGTATTCGAGTCCCTAGGGCTGGATCCACTTCTGGTCGAATCCTCCTAAGACTCGATCCAGCTCTAACGGGATCCTGCTCTAGCTCCATCCAACTTTCAAAGATACTGCATACTCTTAGGGGTCGATCAAGCTCACTGAGGATCATCCTAGAAAGCTCGAGCCAGCTCTGATGGAATCCTTCTAGGGCTCGGTCCAGCCCTCGTAGAATCCAGCTAAGGATTCGGTCGACCTCTCATAGAATCCTACCACGGCTAGGTCCAGTTCCAATAGACCTGTATCAGGGTTAGATCCAGGTTTGATGGGATTCTAATACAGCTCGATCCAGCATTCTTGCAGCTCGGGTTCGATCCATGCTTAATGGGTTCGAATGAAATCCTACCAGGGCTGGATCCACCCCTAGTAAAATCCGACTAGGGCTCGATCCACCTTTGATCAAACGGCGTGAGTGGTTTACGAAGCTGGCTTTCTTTCCCAAACCCTCTTCCTTTCCTTCGGGGATAGGTTAGCTCTGCCCCCCACCCTGTCCCCCTGGACCCGGACGGGGCACCCCGCGAGGTGTGGCCTCGGCGAGAAAACCAACATCACTCACTTTACGAAGGTTTTGGCCCAACTTTGGCCTCTATGGTGGGGCCCTAATTGACCCCCCCCCCTTCTTTGATCAGTCTCCTCCAAGATGCCCCCCGAGGCTGCCGAGAGTGCCCCAACAGGTGCCCAGGAGGCCCCAAGAGGCCCCAAATATGTCCCCAAGATGTTCCCAAGAGGCTTCCAAGAGACCCCCAAGAGGCATGCGCCCAAGACGCTTCAAAAGAGGCCCCGGGGCCGCCAAGAGGCCCCCAAGACGCCCCAACAGGCCTACAAGAAACTCCCCCAAGACATCCGAAGAGATTCCGAGAAGCGTCGAAGGAGGCCTCTGGCCTTTATGTTCGCCCTCCTCCTCCTCCTCCTCCTCCTCCTCCTCCTCCTCCTCCTCTGCCCTTTCCTCATCCGCCGGATCCTCCTCTTGCCTCCTCCCTTCTCCCTTCTCCCTCCTTCCTGTCCCCCTCCTCCTCCTCTTCTTCATCGGGTTCCTCCTCCATCCTCTCCCTCTTGCAGTACGAATGCGTCCCAATCTTTGTTCCGCTGCGTGCTTCCCCACATGCCTTATCAGGGCAACTCGCTTGGGCGTCGATTGTGACTGGGCTGGTGGGGCTACGCGAAGCGTCTAGAATACTATCATACCAAGGCTCAAACCAGCTTCAATCGCACCCCACCAATGCTCGACCGTCGTCGTCGGCGTTGTTGTCGGCCTTCTCGTTGTTGTCGTCGTCATCGGCGTCGGCGTCGGCGTCGGCGTCCGTGTCGGCGTCATCATCGGCGTCAACGTCGGCGTCGTCGTGATCCTCGCGCGTCGTCGCGCGTCGTGCGTCGTGCATCGTCGTCGTCGTCGTCCGAGTCGTTTGATGGCGGCAGCGGCGTCGTCGTCGACGCCGTCATCATCGTCGTCGTTGCCGGCGGCGGGGGGCGGTCTCCTTTACCCTCCTCCTCCCCCGTTTTCTTTCCATTTTGGAGGGGTGAGCCGAAAATGGTGCGGAGTACTTCCGCGCAGATTCTTTTGGATTCCGCAGAGGTGCGTCAAACATCCTCCAGATACTTCCGAGGGAAACAAGATCCAGTAGAGATTCCTTACGTATGCCTGGAGATTCCTCAAGGTTCCCCAGAAAAGGACTCAAGGTTCCCGTGGATTCCTCAATCTTCGGGCTTGGGGGCCCCTCGAACCCATGGGGCGGGGAGGGGGAGAACGGGTCACCTTGCCCTCCGCTGCCACCGCCGAATCATTCGGTCCCCGCCTCAATTCGTGCGGGCGAAAAGTTCTTCAAACCCCGAAGGCGACGCTTCCAAGAGAGACATTCCGCGTCCTCGGGGTCCCGGGGAACCCCCAAACCCCGGAGGAGAGAGAAAAGAACCAAACGAATCATCTCGCCCTCCGCTGCTCCGCTGGATCGTTCTGTCCCCGCCTCCTTTCCTGCGGGAGCGGGGTTTTCCGAGCCATCGAGGGTGACGCTTCAAATTGAGGCGTTGCACGCCCTCGGGGGCTTGGAGATCCTCCCAAACCTATGGGGGGGGAGGGGGACCGAACGAATCACCGCAGCTCCCGGTGCCGCCGCCGAGTCGTTCGGCCCACGCCTCCGTTCCCGAGGCGCGGGATGCTCCACGTCCCACGAGGTTGCGTTTCCAATGGCGGCGTGATATCCTCTGGGACTCGGACAGCCCCCATGTCCGATTGACATTGCGATTGAACGAAAAACAAATAATGTATCGAATAATTCCGATGGGGGGCTTGGATCAATGCATTTCCGAATGACTGCAGATTGGACAACACATGTGAAATATTTGGACAGTCTGCGGGAGGCTGGGGCCAGCTCGTGTCCTGTTGAAGTCATACTGAAAAGCGACCAGAATACGAAAGATCCCTGCGGGGGGCTGGGATCGGCGCATATCACATAGAACTCCAGTTGGAAAACATGTTGTAGATTAGAGAATTCTGCTGGAGGCTGCGGTCAGCGCGTTCCCGATTAAATCGAGTTGGCGTGTAACAAATAGAATATTACAAACATTCTGCGAACATCTGGGATTACCATTCTTACTAGCTTCTGGTTGAACCGCAAATCGCAACTTATAGAATTCTGGGGGAGGTTGGGGTCAGCGCGTGTCCGATGTAATGCCTATTGCCCAGCAAGTGCAATCTGATAGAGTCGTATTGAATTCCTGCTGGCAAGCAAATAAAATATGACAGAAGTCTGTGGGAGGCTGGGGTTGCAACAATCATATTGCCAAATCAACGAACTATTCAAGAATTCGGCGGACGGCTGCAATCAGCGCGTGCCCGACTGAATTCCGATTGGGAAACAAACAGAGCGTCACAGAATTCTGCGGGAGGCTTCATCCAGCGCGTTTCTTATGCATGAAGCATTAAAAACATTATGCTGGAGGGTGGGGTCACCACATGTCGTATTGCATCAAGCATTCAAGAATTATGCGGGAAGCAGGGATCGGCACGCGTCCTTTCGAGTTCGAATTTCAACAACATATGGAAGCTTACATAATTTTGCGGGAGGCTGGGCTCAGCCCATGTCCCGTTGAATTCCTCTTACCAATCACGAGTCAAATCAAAGAGCTGCACTGTCTGCTTGGACTGGTGCAAGTCAAATGTGACTCATTTTGAACATCAAATAAACCATTGTAACCCTCTGATCGGATACCACAGTCAATAATCAACAATCAACGACACATCGATTCCATCATCTTACGGCATTGCGATGCGAAACAATATGCAATACACCAGTGACAGAGTGACACCAGAGAGTAACTCCAACCATGATCTTTTTAGGGCTATAGGGCTATGGGGCTACAGGGCTATAGGCTATAAGGCTATGGGACTATATGGCTTTAGGGCTATGGGGCTATAGGGTTATAGGGCTATAAGGCTATGGGGCTATAAGGCTAAAAGGCTGTAGGGCTATAGGGCTGTAGGGCTATAGGGTTGTAGGGCCATAAAGCTATACAACTATAGGGCTATACGGCTATAGGGCTACTGGGCACCCGGGCGGGCCGCCGAAATCGGCGCCGTACCTCACCTAACTATATGAATCCGCTAGGACCCCTACAGAGGCAAGCTCTGATTGGGGAATATTCCAAGCAAGCAAAACAATTCCCACATGCAAAGATATGAACATACCATGTAGAGTTAACACTGGCCCCGCGCCATTCTAAGCAAACCCTCGAGGTGCCATGTGCCATGCAACAGCTCGTTTGTGCAACCTGAGTTCATGAATCCTGCTTTCTGGTTCCACGTTCCACTTGACAATGCAAGTTCGCATATGTACACGGTAGGCTTATCACGAGGACTTGCATGACTTCGAATTAATTTCCATGTGTCGTTTTTGAGTGTTCCACTGCTCGCTGATGGAACTCCGACAGTTGTCACATGAAGACCAAATAACGCGAAGCTTGACGCAACTGTAGTGCGACATGGGTCCAGTTCTCGTAGACGAACCGTAGAAGCTCCAATACGATTGACGGCTACTTTTCAGTTTCGGAACAACATAATTCCCATATTACAGAACGTAAGCTAATACCAATTCCGACCGTGGCGCTCGTGCTGTCTGCCGGAATGAATGTATACCGTTAAGACGTGCATTTAATTTCTGAATCGTTGTGCGGCTGGATTTCTGGATCGTTGTGCGGCTCAAAATGGCTGGTTGTAGTTGGCACCATTTGGTTTTTCTGCCAATCGACAAGTGGCCCGGTCGGTTGGAATTGGTACGAGTCGGTCGGGCATTGCTCCGACATGCGGTTTGACCCCCTCCCCTGGCAGCAGCTGCAGAAAACGCTCTTTCTAACCTTTTCAATGCGGGCGCCCAGAAGCCCCAACCCTTTTCCCGAGGCCGGTTATTCATCCCGCGCCGTTTCTTGACAGGCCCGGGGTCCGGCAAGGGCCTCCAAGGGGTCGAGAACTGTCAAAAACAGCCCGTCATGATTTCACGATGCAAAAGAACTTAGTTTTCGAGTCGTGATTCGGCTCTGTGGCGACTGTTCGGGACGATCTGGGCACTCCTGGAACGCTCTCGGCTAGGCGCAGCGCAACTGATGGAACCCACCCTGGGACTGGAACGCTCCCGCGAGCTTGCAAAAAAGACCAGAGACTTTCGAGCCCATCCCCCCCGAAAGTTGCCACGCGACGCCAACATGTCTGGGGACTACGGGGCGCCCCCGGGCGGCGCCCGGCACTTGGAGCGGCGTCCCCGGGCTGCCGGTACAGCCCGGAGGGCGGGGCGGCGGCGGGCTGCAGGGTGGCCGCGGCCGGCCAAGGCCCGCCGCGCGAGGCCGCCTCCGCCGCGGCCGGCCACGCGTGCCCAGCCTCTGGGGGGCCACGTGGAGGCCTCCCAGATGGGGCCCGCGCCGCACTGCCGCTGCATCGGCGCCATCGGCGCGGGGAGAAGCGGGCTCCGCAGCGAGCCACGTCGCCGATGCAGCGGTGATGCGGTGCGACCCTGCCGCCCCACGTGGGAGAGCCTGGGCCACAGAGGGCGTGCGCGTCCAGCCACGTACGCGACTGCGGCCCGCCAGTCCGCAAGTCCAGAGCCTATTTGCGTTCTGAGCAGATCACGATGGGAGGTTTCTCTGGTATTCTTCAGTCTCTGCGGGCCCTCCCTGGGCCCAGAGCCCATCGAAGAACAGCTTGGGATGAGCAGCGGGTTCCAGGGAGGGGTCCGGACCTTTGGGGCACCGCGTTTAAAACAAAATCGCTGAGTCTCTCGGCAGCGGCGAACATGTCCGTATCCGCACCCTCGCGGTCTGGATTCGGGGGCGCGATCCCGTGGATACGCGGTCGCACGGATCTGTTCGAACCCCCTTGGGCGATCGAGAGCGGCACACCTCCCCCGAGCAACCCAGCGCGGGCGATGCTCGGGGGAGGTGGAGAGGACCAGCCTCGCCTGGGCGCAACCATGGTTTTCAGAAAAAACGCCCTTCTCGAATACGTGTTGAAGGGGGTCCAACCCCCCGGCCCCAATTTCAAAGTTCGAGGCGGTCGACGCGGGGGAGTGCGAGTCGTTTCGAAAAAAACGTCCACATTTGCAACACGCGGCCTGCTCCCTTAGATGAACATTGAAATTGGGGGCGCGGGGGGCGCTCTTGCGCCATCTTCTTGGCGTTTTTCTAAGGCGTTTTTTGTCGAAAACGCCAGAAGTCCTCTCCGTCTTTGGTTGCTGCTTTTCCCCGACGCCTTCACCTTTCGCCACCGCATCCGCGAACAAACACGCCCCGTATACCCGCGGGGCCGCGGCCTGGCCTCGCGCGGGCCGCGGCTGCGGGTATTATTGTTTCTTCCGCCGCAGACGTCGGAGGTCCTCCTAGCGAATGCGGCCTGCCGGTCCGAGAGGCCAGCCTCGCGTAGCGAGTGCCCGCGCAACGCATGCCCAAATCTCTTACGATGTTGTCGATCCCGGCGAATTTCCTTGAATTCGGTCTCTCGGACTCGCGATTGGGCCCAGGGCCTATCAAACATGGATCTGGAACGGAAGACTAGCCGAGGTAGGTCTTTAGAACTCCCCCAATGCTGGACAGTAGTAATCCTTTGACGGACGGGCGTCCCACCAATCGTGGAAAACAATCATTTCTCCACGGAAGAATGAGACGAGGAGGAGCAGGGGGGGACGAGGAGAAGCAGGGGAGGGAAGGAGGAGGCTAAACTGGAGGAGAAGAAGGAGGAGGAGCAGCAGAAGAAGTAGGAGGAGTTGGAGTAGCTTCAGTAGCCATTTTGGCTCGAGCGGCCTACCATACCAGATGCCAGAACAGACCGCCTTTTGCACTTACCCTACATGTTGCCCACATTTATTCTCTTGCACAGGGTGTCTAGAGCTCCGACCACTTTATTTCGGCACCGCACCCCCCCCCCCATCATCATCATCATCATCATCATCATCATCATCATCATCATCATCATCATCATCATCATCATCATCATCATCATCATCATCATCATCATCATCATCATCATCATCATCATCATCATCATCATCACCATCCTCACCATCATCACCATCCCACACGATCATCACCCCCCCCGCTCCGCCCCCTCCCCCGCGCCGTCTCAGCGCCCTCCCGCGGCTCCAGCGCCCGCCCAGTGCCCCCTCCGCCCCGACCACTTTATTTCGGCACCGCACCCCCCCCCCGCTCCGCACCCTCCCCCGCGCCGTCTCAGCGCCCCCCCGCGGCTCCAGCGCCCGCCCAGTGCCCCCTCCGCCTCGACCACTTTTTTTAGTTCGGCACCGCGCCCCCCCCCTTAGCTCCGCCCCTCCTCGCGCCGTCTCACCGACACCCCCCGCGGCTCCAGCGCCCCGCCCAGTGCCCCCTCCGCCCGACCCCACCTTTACCCTCTCCCCCCCCCCACCCCACCACACACTACCCCCCCCTCGGGGCTCCGCACCCTCCCCCGCGCCGTCTCAGAGCCCCCCCGCGGCTCCAGCGCCCGCCCAGTGCCCCCTCCGCCCCGACAATTTCGGCCCGCACCCCTCCCCCGCTCCGCCCCCTCCTCCACCGCACCCCCTCCCCCGCGGCTCCAGCGCCCGCCCCCCCCCCCCCCCCCCCCCACGCACCCCCCCCCCCCCCCACGCACACACGTCTCAGCGCCCCCCGCGGCTCCAGCGCTCGCCTAGCGCCCCCTCCGCCCCGACCACTTTATTTCGGCGCCGCAGCCCCTCCCTGCTCCGCCCCTTCCCGGACACCGTCTCAGAGCCCCCAGCAGCTGAGTCCGCTCAGTAATTTCTTCCAGCCCTCCTTGGACCCTGGAGGCCTCCCCTTGGATCCCTCTGTAGGCTTCTCGGGTGTCAGTTGGAGGCTTCCTGGGAACCCGTCAAAGGTCTTTGAAGCCATCTTGCGGGGGGCGGCCCTTGGAGTCTCCTCGCGCTCGCCCTCTGGAGCCCCTCTTGCGGCCCTGTTTTGTTCGCTCCTTCTGCGATGTCTGGCATCCTCTCTCCCCCCCCCCCCCCTCCTCCTCCGCATCCTCCTCCTCCCCCTTCCTTTTTGTGCAAGAGCCATGGCGCACGTGCCACTTGTTCTGTAAAAGTGGCCACGATATCGTTCTTATCTTCAGAGTTCCCAGATTTCCCTGGCCTTTCTGCTTCCCAGCATAGACGGCAGCGAGCCAAGCGAGCCGAAGACCGACTGTTGCTGCGAGCTTTGAAGGCGGAGATTCAACATCGCGCGTCCCCACGGAGAGTAGCCACGGGGGGCCAGCCCGACAGTAAGGGCAAGGCCGAGGGCGGTGGTAAGCGAGGCAAGCAAGGCAAGGGCCCCGCTTGGCCAATGGTGCCAGGACCTGTGCCTGCTGCCGTGCCACCGCCTCCCCCTGACGACATTGCCGGACACTTCAGCGAGAACCTGGAACTGCCAGGCCTGCGGGGTCACCGTGAATTTGAAGTTCACTTGGTGTTGGCAGTGTGGTCAACACTGGGGTGCCAGCAGCTCGCCACCTCTGCCTCATCAGTCGAGCCTGCCTGCGGACCACACGCATGGCGGAGGCAAAGGCAAAGGCGGGGCGGAGAAAAGAGGCAAGCGCGGTCGGGGTAAGCAGCTCGACGGTAAACCCGTCATTGGAGGCCAACCGCCAGATTCGTCCGATGGTGCATCAGGTAAGAAGCCCAACACATCGCCGATCCAACAGCTGCAGAGCGCCCTGGACCAGGTTAACCGCCTGGCGGAAGTCGAGACCGAAGGGGGGGCCACAGGCAGAGGCGGCGGCGACGGCGGCCCAGGGTATGAGCATGCTCCTCACCTCCCTGCGTGAGCAACGGGATGAGGCCAAGACGGGCATTCAGAACATGCAGCAGCAACACACGCGCATCCAGAAGGCCCAGAAGGAAGTTGAGAAATGTGCAGAGCCAGTCGAGGATTAAAAGTCACGTATTGAGGCATTTGATCAGCAAAGAAAGGAGGTTATAACTTTGTGTGCGGACGTTCAGAAGAAGGTCGAGGCAACGACCCTCAATTTTCGCAACCTAAAGACGAACAAAGAAGAATATGATAAGATGGCCGTGGATCGATCCGTGGAGCCCATGTCAACTGCGGGGATGGCAAGAGTTCTCCAGCAGTACACCCAGACGCCCACGGGCTCCTTGGCCAAGAATGTGAGAGGAGCAATTGAGGAGTTTGGCAAGGCAATGGGCAAAGCAGAGGCGGCCCGCGCGGCGGGAACATCGGTGGCTTCGGCATCGGGGGCGTCATCAGCATCTGACCCCCGCGCCTCCCCTGCAGCGGAGGCGTCTCTGCAGCCGGCAGGCAGTCTCGCGCCCGCCACTCAGGCAGGAGGCGAGCCGCAGCCTGGCCCTGGCGTTTTGGAGGTCTCCCGCCCTGAGCATGTACCACCGCCTGCTGAGCCTCGAGGCAGGCAGGAGGTTGAGGCACCTCGCGAAGCGGGGCGATCGTCCCGCTCCGCGCATAGGGTTGAGCGGGCGCCTCCTGCATCTGAGGGAGGGGCGGGGCGGGCGAAGGGGGCTCGGGGGACGGGGAAAGCCTGGTCTGATGGGTAGCACCTGTGGGGGGCAAGGCCCCAAGGTGCACGCGCCTAATTCAGACCTCTCCGCGGCCCACTGTGCAGGGAGGTTAGGGCCACCTGCCACATTGCCATCTTTCAGACAACTTACTTTTGCAACCTTTAATGGTTCATGTTTTCCAAGGGCACAACAATTCTTAGAATCCACCCAGGCCTCGGTCGTTTTCATTCAGGAACACAGGCTCCTGGGGTAAGAACTAGCGCATGCACAGGCGAAACTGTCACGGTTAGGATGGCGTTCTTTCTGGGCCCCTGCATCCTTCAACACTTCCACGGGCCGTGCATCCGCAGGTGTGGTTAGCCGTGTACGGAGTTTCCTGGATTCCTGGCAAGAGTCGCTTCAGGCCTCGGTTGTGAGCTCCCAAAGGCAGGTGCATTGCTATCTGCGTTCGTGTCAGTTGGGAGTTACATCACTTTATGCTGTATATTGGCACCACTCTATACAGCTGGGGCGAAATAATCTCTTGTTGGGGGAGGCTCTGGGACATCACAGCCTGCAGGGGGGCCTGCCGTTCATCGAGGGCGGGGATTTCAACATGCCACCCGAATTGGCGTCGCAGGGGATCGCGCCGCAGAAACTTGGAGGACAAGCAGTGCACTCTCATGCGCCTACCTGCCTGACTGCTCAGCCTGGCACTTGTATTGGTTTCTTCCTGGTCAGCAATCGTCGCCATCCGTTGGTCAAGAGGGCGCATGCTGACCTGCTGTGCGCGAGCTTCCCACGCAGACCTGTCTATGCGGCGATCTCTCTCTTGGCGCAGGGCTCGTGGGTGTCAAAACTTGAAAAGTACCAACAGCTTCCCGGCACCCCACTTCCCAAGCCCGAGCCCCAGCCACCATTTTATGAGGGAGTGGGCGATCTGGCTCGAGAATTCCTGGCAAAGTACGAGGTGGGGGAAGGGGGGTACACGACGCCTCAGTCCGAGCAGGAGACCTCCTTAGGACAGCAGTGCCTGGACCAGGTATACCAGCTGTGGGTCGCAGATGCGTGGGCTGAATTGCGTGCCTTGCATGGTGTTCAGGATGCTCCAGGACGCCGCGGAGGCCAAGAATATAAGGTCACTGCTGTGCCGCTGTCGACGCTCCTTGCCGCGAAGTCCAATTTTGCACCATCCCCAGCGCGAGCATTCCGCTGGGCAGGCAATGGGCTTATTGAGCTCGGAGCACTGCGTGGTAAGTACCCTGGCTGTACGCAAGATCCGTATGTTTTCACCTGCTCGGTTCCACGTTGAAGCTTACCAAGTCGGGTCGGCTGTTCAGGCGTCGCGCCCCAGGGGCGGCATATTGCTGGAACAGTATCCTGTCGGGTGCCGCGGCTAGGCTGATATTGCATCGGCTTATTTTCTGGTGCCAGGCAGTGCAGGATCTCAGGCAGATTGCAAACTGGGTCTTCGATCTCTCGCAGAGGCATCTCCGGCGGGAGCAGAAGGTCAGCGGGGGCAAATGGGGGGGCCTGGTGCACTGCTGCGTTGGAAGGACGGGACTCGTGGGCGCCGAGGCCACGGTGCCTGTGCCGGACGGGGCGGGCCTCCCGGCAGCATCGCTTCCCTGTATTTTGCACCGACGACGCGAACGCTGGATGGAGGCTTGGAAGGGGACCCTTGACGGCCCACTTGTAGTAGGCCCTGCAAGGCTTTTGGGGCCTCAGGAGGTTATCAAAGGCGCTCCCGAGGCAGGTGTTCTGGCTTCCTTGAGCAATGATTTCAAGGTGCGCACGACGGTCATGGATGGCTTTCATCCGAGACACTAGTCAGTACCATGCCAGCGCCTGCTCTCGTTGACTTTCACGATGATGCTGATCCTAGGTGCGTACCCCAGTACGTTGCAGCGCCTGGTCATAGCTCTGTTCGGCAAGATCAAGGGTTTCCGTCCGATTGGCTTTTATCACAGCTTTCGAAGGCTCATCTCAAAGACACAGGCGCTGCAATGTGTGGAGTGGGAGAATCAGCACATGGCCGCAGCCAAGCATTTTCATATGGGACCGTTCAGGTCCACTGGAGATGCGGTCTGACGGCAAACGATGGTCTCTCTCTTGGCAGACGGGGAGGGCACGCATGTCTTGACTATTCTAGGCTTGCAACAGTGCTATGAGACTGTATGTCCTGATATTCTGTGGAACGAAGCTATGGTCTCCTCGTGCCCCAAGGCTGCGCTTCGAATGGCACTACACGCATGCGCTTGGCCACGAGTGCTAAGTTAGTTGTTCGCACTGTCTGTCTGTGTCTGGCCGCGCCGAGGGATCGTCGCGGGCTCCTCCGCGGCCGCATGCGAGATAAAATGGGCGATGCTTCAGGGGCTTTCGGAGACAGCAAAGACCCCCCATACTGGCACAGTCAACATGCATATCGATGACATGGGGCTACATATTATACATGATTCCCTCAGAAGGGCTCTAGATGCTTTTGTTTACGCTTTTCCGAGGTTGGTCGACTTCCTCGGGGAGCGGTTGCAATTGGGTTTCGCGATGGGCAAGTTTCAGGCCACGGGGAACTCGAAAGAGCTCTCGAAAAATCTCTGGCTGCCTTGGGCAAGTTTGGGCTGCGCCGGGGAAGGCCATTGCCCACCTTGGCACTATGCGGTCAAACAGCGACCCGAGGCCAGTGCAGGAGCTCTTCGAATTCGGAAACATAGATGGATCAAGGCAAAGCGACGCAGGCGCAGAATCCAGAGCCTCAAGCCTGAACGACGCGCTCAGCGGGACAAGACCTCTTCCTCTGGTCAGCTGTCAGCCGTTGCTTATGGCGAGGATGTCACGGGTCACGCGCCGCAATTTATCACTAAGCTCATGAGGGAGGGAGGGGGACAGGCTCTCGGGATCTTGGGGCGAGGAGCCAATCTCAACTTGGCGTGGGCTCTGGGGGCTCCCTACAAGGACTCGATCAAACATCAAGCAGCCACATTGAACAGATACTGTCAGGAATGGTGGGCGATGACGGATCGCGCACTTGCACCAGCTGACGGTTTGTCGTTGGGTACTCTCACTCGAGCTTGTTTGGCAAGCAGCAGAGGATGTACAGGCGGCCTCCAAGCCCAATTGGGCAGCAGCGGCACTGGGGCCGCTACATGACACCCATCTGTGGATGAGTATTGCACGCTGGAGCTGTGAGAATGGAGGCCTGCTCAAGCTACGCGACGGGCCACCTGTAAGTCTCACGGAAACGTCGCCTTGCCAAATCAGGAAGTATTTCGTGGACGACCTCAAGGCAGAACTCTTGGGCGCCTCAATCCAGGGCCTACTGCAAATGTCTAACCATCCCAGGGCACAACCAATACGTGACCAAGGAGTTTGGGCTGATTCTCTGCGGGCTTTGCATGGCGGGATTACGTGGTCTCCTCTGTTTAAGCAATGTTTTGGGTCAGTGTCTTCTAAGTGTTATCCATGTGGAACAGAGCTGCATGACTGCGAGGGGGGGGGCAGGTGAATCCAATCTGCCCGTGCTGCCAGGCCCTGGACACCGTTTGCCATCGAACGTGGTGTTGCCCGCATTTTTCTGCAGAGCGTGATGCAAGCATCGATGCCGAACTACTCCAGGCAGCTGTTGAAGCGGGGGGAGATGATCCGCCGTATTCTCGTCTTTGGTTTGAGGCCCCGCAGCAGGCACCGCGGGGGGGGCATCGAGGCCCCTAAATACCTGGATAGTGTTGGGAACCCCATTGAGCCCTTCAGGATCCACGTGGGGGAGGGCCACATCTCCATCGACGGGTCAGTGTTCCACCCATCTATCAGGAGTATTGCAAGAGGGGGTTGGGCAGTTGTGATTGTTAATGACAAAGTTGGTGTAATCAAGCAGATCGTTGGACCTCTTGCGTGATCATACCCGCAGACTGCTCGCATGGCTGAGCACCATGCACTTCTTCATGCGTTGGATCACTTGGAGCCAGGTCATGAGCTGACTCGGCGACTATTTGCAGATTGCGCCTCGCTTCTCCTTTTTCCCTACCTAGGCTCTGCCTAGAAGAGTTCTTACTCTCTTAGCTTAAAGGGGCCGGGCAGTGGAACACGCCCCGGGCGGTTCCCCCAGTCCCCTGGGAGCGGTTCCCCCCAGTCCCCTGGGAGCTTTAGCTTTAGCTTTAGCTTTAGCTTTAGCTTAGCTTTAGCTTAGCGTTTCGTTTAGCTTTTCGCTTAGCGTTTGCTTAGCGTTTCGTTTAGCTTTTCGCTTAGCGTTTAGCTTAGCTTTAGCTTAGCTGTAGCTTAGCTGTAGCTTAGCTTTAGCTTAGCTGTTGCTCAGCTTTAGCTTAGCTTTAGCTTAGCTTTAGCTTAACTTTAGCTTAGCTGTGGCTTAGCTTTAGCAAAGCTTTAGCTGAGCTTTAGCTTAGCTTTAGCTTAGCTTTAGCTTAGCGTTACTGTTACTACTAATGCTGCTTTCCTAAGGGTTCCAACTCCTAGGTAGGGTCGCACTGGGATAATCCAACGCAGCGTTCGGAAGGCGATTGACGGCACCGGTACGGCCGCTGAGCACTGGAGGCGCATAAGAACTGTGACTGGGCCGTGGGTAATTCGTAAGGTAAAAGCGCATCTGAGTCTTGCCCCCGACCAGGCCTTGGGTGATAGATTTTAGATTAAAAAGGCAATGCGGCGGTCGATGATGCTGCCAAGGAGGGTGCCCGTTTAAATCAAGCCGATTTGAACGAGGCCCTGAATGTTCAATCGAATCTGGCGTGGGTCAAATCTGTGGCCCGAGCGATGGCCAGAATGTTGTCACTTTTTCCTCGGCCAAAGGTCCATTTCGGGGTCCTGGCCAAAACGCCTCGGGCTCGAGGGCCCAGGGCTGAAAGGCCTGTTCCCAGCCCCCATTCGCTGAAATGGTCTTGAAATTCGTGGAGGTGCATCTTGTGTGCCAGATCTTTCAGATCCTCCAGGCCAAAGGGGGATGTGCCGATCTGCCGCCCACCTTGAGAGCCCTCGCAGCTGTGCCGTCCACACACAAGCTGCAAGTAACTAGGATTGACCAGACTGGCCATGCGGTTGTCTTCTGCTCAAAGTGCGGCAGATATGCTACCAGTAAGCCCGCAGGACTGCAGGAGAGATGTGGAAATATAACTAAGGCTCAAGTGTCGGCGTTTAAACGGCGCAAGCTCCCTGGGGCCAAACATCACACTATTTCAGTGCCGTGGCCCTTGGTTGAGGATGATTCGGGAGGATGGTGGACCAAACTTTTTGCCCCTGCCCCCGCACCCGAAACCTGAGGTCAGAGTATGTCTTTGCAGGTGGGCTCGAAGCGAGCCCCGATCGGAGCGCGCCGCCCGCCGCCAGCAGGGAAAGTGGGGAGAAGGTCGGGAGCCAACCTCATCTGCAAGTACGGCTTGCAGGCCCCTGCCTTTCCCGCCCCCTGCCTTTGCTCTGCGCTTGCCGTTGCAGCTCTGTTCGCTCGTCTCTCGGCCCGTCCTGGCCCTGTCTCTCTTTTCTCTGCTGTTCTTGGAGCGTTCAGGGACTCTTGGGTGCCTGTGCGCCAGGAGGTGGAGTAGGAGGAGGAGGAGGAGGAGGAGGAGGAGGAGGAGGAGGAGGAGGAGGAGGAGGAGGAGGAGGAGGAGGAGGAGGAGGAGGAGGAGGAGGAGGAGGAGGAGCAGGAGCAGGAGCAGGAGTCGGAGTCGGAGTCGGAGTCGGAGCCGGAGTCGGAGTCGGAGTCGGAGGAGGAGGAGGAGGAGGAGGAGGAGGAGGAGGAGGAGGAGCAGGAGTCGGAGGAGGCGGAGGAAGAGGAGGAGCAGGAGGAAGAGCAGGAGGAGGAGAAGCAGGATGAGGAGGGGCGGAGTTGATTGCCCGCCGAGAGAAACCGTGTGTGCGTGCAAAACTCGAACGACCTCCCAGGGTTCCCCCCAGGGCACTGGGGGTCGGGATTTCTGGGGCCGCGCCTTGACCAGAGCATATCGGAGGACGTCTGGGTACGCGCCCAGCCACGTGCATGAACACGGCCCCCCAAGTCCGCGAGACCAGCCTCGTGTTATACGGACGCTCGCGCAATCCGTGCCCTCGAAAACCCCCAGACGTCCGGCGCTGTGATTTGTCACTGGATGTCTGGCCCTTTTTCAAGGGGCACGGGGACACACAAATAATACACACAAATCCCAGGATTCCCAATCTTTTCCCATATTTTCTGGTCTTCCCCTCCCCACTTCCCATGTTTTCCAATATTTTCCCGGGAGTCGACGATTATTGTGTCTGTTTTTTTTTTCCCCCTTCTTGACTCTTCCCACCTGTCCACGTGGCCCCCCAGATGCCTGGACCTCTTTCCAAGGATCCGCTGTTCATCCCGCGGGCCGATCTCCGATGGTCCTGGGACCCAATCCTGTTCTCCTGTTTTTTTCATAGCAGGAACGGGCCTGGCTTTCGGGTCATAGCTCGACTCTCCGGCGGCCATTCGGGACGATCCGGGCACCCATGGAACGCTTCTCGACCAGTATAAGCCGCCCCAGGGCGCGAAAACTCACGCAAACCTTAGAACACCTCCGAAGACTTCGGAGCCTACCCCCCCTAACATTAGCCCCAAATGCCAGCATGTCTGTCCGACGAGAGGATGTCGGGGCCCCTTCTGGAGTCCATCTGGTGCAATTTTTCAGGGAAGCCACGGCACTTCTTTCGAGCAGGGACCGACCGTCCTGGCAGTCCAATAGGCCTATCACGACATCTTTTTAGAACGAAAGACTGTTCCGAAGGAAGCCACTGTTCTCAGAACATGGAGCCGACGCGTTGAAACACGACACCGAGAACATTCTGTGCAAACTACATAAGGTTCTTGGAACTATCTTGGGCGGGCCTACAATCTAAATCGATGAGAAGGATGGGTGACCTTCCCAAGAGTACCCTTGCATCCTTGCCTTTCCGGCTCACCCTTGACTGCTTTCGATGGTCCGCAGCGCTCGAAACAGTTTCAGCACGGGCGTCCTTGCATCCTTATCGCGCGACTGTGTATATTAGAAAAGAAAAGGCTATAACCATACACTTTTGAAGCTCCGCGCGGGATTCTTGGATCTGCGCTGGACCCCCCTCCCTGGCGCGCGGAGCGCGCCAGAGGCGGCGCCAGAGGCGCCGCCAGGGGGGCAAGGCGCGGATCCAAGAAATCCGCACGGAGCGCCAAGAATTTATATTTGTTGCGTTTTTTCTTCTTCGAGTGTAGGCAAGCCGGGACGCCTCGCCACTAGTGAACGTTTTCCTATTCGGCGTTTCGACATTGGGCGGAAGGGGGGGGGTCTGGCTCTGGACCTCTGCTTGATGCGACCGTTTGCAGCAGTGCGTCCTATGGAGGAGACTCCACCTGTTCGAAACAGGCGCCCCAAACAGCCAAGACCTACTTCACGGGGGTGAGGGGGGGTGCGAGGGCCCGCGCCAATCGGCAAAACCTGAACATTTTCTTAGGGTGGAGGGCTCAGGCTGAAATTCATATGGGCTTTTGCACCTCGAAAATCGATCCGTCTTGTGATTCACCTTTTGCAAATTCAAGCCTCGAACGCCCATCGAAACGGCATTTCAGATTTCACCCTTTGCCCTCCACCCAAAAGGAAATGCTTGGAAAACAATAAACCAGGAACGATCACCGAGCCAAGAGCCCTCGCCACTGCTTGCTTCGTGCACGCGTGCGTCTCCTCCTCGCCCCCTATAAGGCCTGCAGCCTCCGCAGCCGCTCCAGCGTGCCCTGGCCCGGGCTCTCGGGCGGCGCGCGGCGCGGGGGCGCCCCCGGCGGGGCGGCGGAGGCCGCCGCGTGCCTCTGCCGGGCGGCGCCGGCACCCCCAGAGTACCGACGACGAGGAGATTTTCCTAGGGGGACGAACAGTGGCATTCACATAATCACTCGGAGGTCCGCGCGGATTTCTCGGATCGGCGCTGGGGCCCCCTGGCGGCGCCTCCAGCGCTGCCCCTGGTGCGCTCCGCACGCCAGGGAGGGGTGTCGAGCGCGGATCCAAGAAATCCGCGCGGACCTCCGAGTTTATATGTTTATGCTACTTTCCGTTCCCCTATTTTCGGTGGCGAGCGAAGGGGGGGAAGTGAGAAGGAGACGGCCCTCTCTGAAAAGGCGGCGGGTCTTCTCAGAATTGGGGGAGGCTGGACAAAAGCTTCTCAGAATGTCAGGGAACTTCCGAGCCCTCTGAGCAGGCCCGCCCCCTCTCATTTCCCCCCTGGGCTGGCCGTCGATGTTCCAATGAAGAGCAACGCTGTCCTCTAAAGACCTCATCGTCGGTGCTCTTGAATGCGGCCAGGGGGTCGGCTCTTCGAGGTGGCCTAGAAACACGAGTCTTAGGTCTCCAGAGCACCGACGACGAAGATTCGAGGGATATTTTTTCCCGCGAAACACCACGTATGATTTGGACGCCCGAGATAGGTACAGGAAAAAACTGGTACGATGCCCAAAATCCAATGTTGTCCAGAGCCGATAGCGGCCGCTATTGAGTAGGCGGCCTGCTGTCTCGGATGGACAACGCCCGAGGCGGCACCGACAACAAGTCCTTTCCAAAACGGGCAAGAACTGCTGTCGGTCTTTGTCCCGTTTTTTCGTACCCATTCTGGTCGTGTCGATATGATACAACCACATTGCGAATCATCGCACAAACCGAGCTGCAATATTGAATATGCACACTCATGCTAAGAACCGCGGCCTGAACAACATATTGGCAATACAATTGCTGCAGGAAGAGGGAGAGGTTTCCAAGAGAGAAATTATCGGGGAGACGCCTAAAATCTTGGCGTCGCAATTTCCAGCAACTTGCGCTTCTGCAGTGTCTCGGGCCCAAAGGCCATCACATATCGATCTGGCTCGACAAATGCCCAAAAAGATGAGGTCTAGAACTCCAGCCAGTCGTGATTTTGTGCGATGATACAATTTGTTCGCAAAGTCGGGGCCAACACCCCAGAGCACCGACGATGAGATTTTAGACGAAGAACAAAATGGGGAACTGCAAGATTCGGGTTCGGGAGACCCGGGGTGGCCTGACAGGACCGTCAGGGGCCCAATCTGCAATTTGTCGCGGGCTCCCGCTGCCAACATCCTATGAAGACTGGGCCGTCAAAATTCAAGCTGGGCCCGTCAGAAAACGTCAGCAAACCTGGGCTCCGGCGAACTCGACTCTCACCATCCCTGAGATAACACGGCATAAGCCTAAACCTTTGGAGCTCCGCGCGGATTTCTGGGATCCGCGCAGCGCCGACCCAAGGAGCCAGCGCAGACCTTCGAAGGTTTCTGTGTATGCCGTTTCTTCTTCTTCGAGATTTGTGTCATCGATCGGCGGTGGGGGGTCGATGCATCCCCTTTCTGCTTAGATCGGGCATGTCTCCCTACAGGCGGATTTTGGAAGAAACATGGGAATGAGTCAAACACTGCCAAGAATTACTAAACATAGCAGAAAAACAATGGCCCCAGACGATTTTAGGACTATTCGTTTGTAACTATACCCTCCTGTACAGGGACGCGCCCATATTCTTGATCCTCCCTCGATCTCGGCCCCTGACGGGCGGACTGACGCGCAGCCGACTGGCCCAGAGGTCTGGCCCACGAGCACGGCGCGCTGGGGCCGCGGATGACGCTCGCGAGATACGTCACTGTTCTAGCAAGTCCTTCTGGCGTTTTCGAAAAAGACGCCCAAGCACAACGCCTAGAAGATGGCGTAAGAGCGCCCCCCGCGCCCCCGATTTCAATGTTAATCTAAGGGAGCAGGCCGCGTTTTGCAAATGTGGGCGTTTTTTTCGAAACGACTCGCACTCCCCCGCGTCGACCGCCCCGAACTCTGCAATTGGGGCCGGGGGGTTGGACCCGCTTCAACACGCATTCGAGATAGGTTTTTTTTAATCGAAAACCACGGTTCCAGAACGCACAACCTTTTGCCATCTCCATCCGCTTTGTAATGTCCACGTCATGATCAGCATGCCTCAGACGCTGTGCGATTTCCGTCTGCCCCTCTTCCTCTTGGACGACGACTTCGGCCCCTGAGGCCAAGTGCGGGCCCAAGGGGCCATCAAAAAGTGGATCTGGGTCGGAAAGCTGCCCCCGGGGGGAGGGGCGGGGCCTCATGGGGCCACGGACCGAAAGGATCACGTCGTCGGGTGTCGGGGTGCCAGACCAGCTCCCCTGAGATCCGACGTTGCGAAAAGCTGCATCACCGCAAAGAGCCACGACCAGAGCCCCAGACCCCATCTTCCCCGAGCTGGAACGATCTGCGAGGGTATCTCCCGGGGCCCGGAGCCGGGCGAGCACGCCCGCTGCGAAAAGATTGCGACGCCCGGATCCCCAGACCCCGACGTCCTGATTCTTTCACGACGTGGACCCCCAGGCAGAGGTCTCGACCCGTTCCTGGGGACCGGCTTCTCATCCCGAGCCGTGAGTTGACGGTCCCGAGGCCGGGCACGGGCCCGCAGAGGCCGGAAATAGCGGAATACCTTCCGTCGCAGTTTTTTTCATGGCTCGAGGGTGCCCAGGTCGCATAAGGGGGTTCCTGTAGGGAGCAGGGGAGCCATCATCATGATGAGCACCCCGACAAGAAAGGCGTTTCGTCGACGCACCCAGGGAAGGCATCGAACAGGGAAGGGCTGCTAAAGCCCCAGGGCCGTTCAGGATACGCCACTGCCAACTCTGGGGGTCGGGGTGGTTTCTCCTCCCTCGGTTCTGGGCGCCAGACCAGCTCGATGCACGACGCCGCGCGTGGTG
Organism: Prorocentrum cordatum; assembly: GCA_963575745.1. NCBI lineage: Eukaryota > Dinophyceae > Prorocentrales > Prorocentraceae > Prorocentrum > Prorocentrum cordatum. The sequence goes on from CAUYUJ010019472.1 coordinate 114,789, forward strand.
GCGCGCAACGGCGGCGTGCAAGCCGAGCTGGCCCGGCCTGTTGCGCGGCTGGCGCCGCCCGAGCGCCTCGGGCTGCGGCCGCCGTCTGCGGTGCCGTGCTCGCGGGCAGCTGCGCGGGAGGCGGCGCGGGGGAAGACCTCTGGAGGCCTCCGAACCGTAGCCGCCGCGACACGCGACACGCAACAAGCAGAGTGTTGACACGGAGCGTTCGCCAAAAAGCGGGTCAACACGTTGAGCCAACACGATGCATGTCAACGCGGACGTCTTGAACTCGGTACGTGTTGGGTTTCAGCGCGGGCGCATCAGGGCAGCTACGCTCCCAACTGGGGTCCGCGTGGCGGGGGCCAAGGGCTTTCGCGAAGCCCTCTCAGGAGGCGGGGCGGAGGCTTCTGAGAGGCCCCCCCCCCTGCCTTCTTGGACAGCCGGCTCTCCTCGCCCCACCCCCCTCTGTGCGCTCAGCCCTCCAAGGCCTTGAGGTGTTTGCTTTGTCTGACGCGTCGTAGGTTGCGCCCTCGGCCGCCGAAATTAAAACCGTCTCCTATCGGTTGCGCCATAGGTTGCGCCGAAAGCTGCCGAGAATCAAAACCGTCTCCGAATGCTTGCGCCACAGGTTGCGCCCTCGGCCGCCAAGGAAAAAAACGGTTCCCAGCGGTTGCGCCACAGGTTGAGCCCTCTGCGGCCGAAGATAAAACCGTCTCCTATCGGTTGTGCCATGGGTTGCATCCTCGGCGAAAATGGCATCATTTCCCATCGGTTGCGCCATAGGTTGCGCCCTCGGCCGCCGAGGGTAAAACCGTCTCCTACTGGTTGCGCAATAGGTTGCGCCCTAGACCGTCTCCTATCGGTTGCGCCATCGGTTGCGCCCCCGGCGGCCGAAAATAAAACCGTTTCCTAATGGTTACGCCATAGGTTGCGCCCTCGGCCGCCGAGAATAACACCGTCTCCTGGTTGTTGTGCCATTCGCCTCGGAGGCCGAAAATAAAGCCACCTCGTGTTGATTGCGCCATAGGTTGCGCCCTCGGCCGACAACGATATAACCATTTCCTATCGGTTGCGTTATCGGTTGCGCCATCGGTTGCGCCCTCGGCCGCCGAGAATTAAAAAACATCTCCTGTCGGTTGCGCCATAGATTACGCCTTCGGCCGCCAATGACAAAACCATTACCCATCGGGTGCGCCATAGATTGCGCCCTCGACGGCCCGTAATGAAACGGTCTTTTATCGGTTGCGCCATCGGTTGCGCCCTCGGCGGCCGAGAATCAAAACGTCTCCTATCGGTTGCGCTATAGCCGCCGAGAATCAAAGTGTCTCCGGCCGGTTGCGCCATAATTTGCGCCGTCGGCGGCCGAACATAAAACCGTGTCCTATTGGTTGTGCCATAGGTTGCGCCCTCGGCCGCCGAGAATAAAACCGTCTCCGATCGGTTGCGCCATAGGTTGCGCCCTCGGCAGCATATCGGACTGAGGGGGCCGAACGGGCATTCATTGTCCCTGGGTGCGTGGCTGAAATGTGAGCCCGTGGTGAAAATGATGCTTGTTGCTTTGTTGTTGTTGTTGTTGTTGTTGTTGAACTCTCATTTTTGAAGAATAATTATTGTTGATCCCCTTCGTCCGGTGCACATTGTTTTTTCGATCGAAGTGCCCTTCCCGGGGCTCGCACCCTTTTTTTATCAGGAAAAGTCTTAAGGGTCAAACTGTGTCGTTGGCCCCCGATTTACAACAACAACGGCTCCGGCCTGATACTTCCTCACAATTTATTGAAGAATCGCGCTCGCGCTAGGGACTTTCTTGCAATTTACCACCGTGTCGCGGCTCCCGCTTGAGACTTCCTTATAAATTATTGAAGACTCGCGCTCTCACTAGGGGCTTCCGCGTTCCTTTCGACACCTCTGCAGTTCTCACTATCCTTCCGCCCCACTCTCCCAACATCCCGCTTCTTTTCAAGGTTCCACGAAATTTGTTTCTGACACCAGTTCGCAGCTGTACGTCCCCCGGGGGGGTATCCACGATATGCTCTTTCAAGGGGGTGGTACGTGGCGCTGTTTATGGCGCGAACCATGGCGAACCTATGTGTAACCTGTGTTGGAGTGGCTGGCGCAAGCCATGGCGCAAGCTGAATCGCCACTCGCAGCGCAAATCATCGTCCTCCCTCCTTCTTGGCCTGCCCCTCCCTTCCTCTCATCCTCATTATCCCCCGTTATCTGTTACCCTTCGTTTTCAAGGGCTTCACCGACCACGCGTGGCAAAGAATGAATATACCCCCAACGCGGGGTACGATCGAAAACGAAGAGGGCGGGTATCCAGGGTTTGGGATATGCATATTGAATGACACGCGAGCAGATAAGAGCGAACAGTCTTAAACTTATTGTTTTGTTGTTGTTGTTGTTGAACTCGGAAAAAATATTGTTGATCCCCCCGCCTGGTGCACTTTGTATTTCCCAACCATCCTGTGGTGTGGGGTCCTCGTTTTGAAGAGACAACGCCCGCGTCCTCCTTCCTTCTCCTCCCGCTGCCTCCCCTTCCCCCCTCCTTGCCTCTGCTCTCCGCGTGTCTCTCTGTCGGCACACCCATCGCGCGCTTCGTGGCCCCATAGGGAACTCCAACTACGGTCCCAGTGGCGGAACTCGCATGCGGTCCCCGCGCCCATTTTGGCACACACTTCGCACGCTTCGCGGCCCCATAGGGAGCTCCACCGAAGGTCCCAATGGCGGAACTCGCTTGGCGGCCTCGGGCCATTTCGGCACACCCCTCACGGTGGCCCCATAGGGAGCTCCAACTACGGTCCCAACGGCGGAACTCGCATGCGGTCCCCGCGCCCATTTTGGCTTTGGCACACCTCTCACACGTTTCGCGGCCCCATAGGGAGCTCCACCTAAGGTCCCAATGGCGGAACTCGCATGGCGGCCTCGGGCCATTTCGGCCCGCCCCTCATGCGTTTCGTGACCCCATTGGGAGCTTCAGCTGCGGTCCCAGGGGCGGAACTTGCATGCGGTCCCCGCACCCATTTTGGCACACCCCTCACCTCACACGTTTCGTGGCCCCGTAAGGAGCTCCACCTGAGGTCCCAGTCGTGGAACTCGCTTGCGGCCCCGGGCCATTTCGGCACACCCCTCGCACGTTTCGTGGCCCCATAGGGAGCCCCACCCACGGTCCCAATGGCGGAACTCGCATGGCGGCCTCGGGCCATGTCGGCACACCCCAGTACGAGGATCGTGGCCCCATAGGGAGCTCCACCGAAGGCCCCAGCGGCAGGGTTCGCATGGCGGCCTCGGGCCATTTCGGCACACCCCTCACGAGGATCGTGGCCCCATAGGAGCTCCACTGAAGGCGCCAGTGGCAGCTTCCCTCATGGCTCTGAGAGCCCTCTCATGCTTCTGCTCCTCGGTCAGGGGGGCGCCGTCCTCGTCGTCGTCGGCGCCCGCGAAGACGGCCGCGAACGTGTCCTTGAGCATGTCGGGCTCCGGCGGAAGCCGTGGCCGCATAGGGAGCGTGGGCGAAGATGGTATCCACAATGGCGGTATTCACAACTGCGTATGGTTAGTCTTTCGCCAAGCTAATTTTTTGATTGAAGTGCCCCTCCCCGGTTTCGCACCCGGCTTTTTAACAGGGGCGGTCTTGAAGCTCAAACTGTGTCACTGGCCCCCGGTTTAGAACAACAGCAACAACGGCTCCCGCCTGATACTTCCTTACAATGTATAAAAGATTTGCGCTCTCTCTTGGGACTTCCTCGCATTTCATTAAGGAATCGCGCTCTCGCTTGGGACTTCCTTGCAATTTATTCAGGAATCGCTTTCTCGGCGCGCTGGAGTCGCGTTCTCGCTGGAGACTTGCTTGCAATTAACTCAAGAATAGCGCCCTTGCGTTGGAATTTCCCGCCATTTACTCAAGCGCCGCGCTCCCGACATTCAGGCACCCAGGAGTCGCGCTCACGCTTAGGACAACTTCATAGATTACTTAGGAATCGGGATCTCGCTGCCCTTCGTGGCCCCGTTGCAGCCCTTCGTGGCCCCGTCACAACCCTTCGTGCAGCCCTTCGTGGCCCCGTTGCAGCCCTTCGTGGCCCCCTCGCAGCCCTTCGTGGTCCCGTTGCAGCCATTCGCTGCCCTTCGTTGGCCCGTTGCGGCCCTTCGTGGCCCCCTCGCTGCCCTTCGTGGCCCCGTTGCAGCCCTTCGTGGCCCCCTCGCTGCCCTTCGTGGCCCCGTTGCAGCCCTTCGTGGCCCCCTCGCTGCCCTTCGCGGCCCCGTTGCAGCCCTTCGTGGCCCCGTTGCAGCCCTTCGTGGCCGGAGCCCTTCGTGCCCCCCTCGCTGCCCGTCGTGGCCCCGTTGCAACCCTTCGTGGCCCCCTCGCTGTCCTTCGTGGCCCCGTTGTAGCCCTTCGTGCCCCCCTCGCTGCCCTTCGTGGCCCCGTTGCAGCCCTTCGTGGCCCCGTTGCAGCCCTTCGCAGCCCCATATATGTATGCCCTTCGTGGCCACCGCTCGTTCGCGCCCGTCGTGGCCCTGTTGCAGCCCTTCGTTGCCCCGCTGTCGCCCTTCGTGCCCCCCTCGCTGCCCTTCGCGGCCCCGTTGCTGCCCTCAGTGGCCCCGTCCTTGCTCTCCGCGGCCCACTATATGTATGCCCTTCGTGGCCCCTGCTCGTTCGCGCCCGTCGTGGCCCCATGTGCATGCCCTTCGTGGCCCCGCTGTCGCCCTTTGTGGCCCCCCCTCGCTGTCCTACGTGGCCCAGTTGCTACCGTCAGTGGCCCCGTCGTTGCCTTCTGTGGCCCCGCATTATCTGCCCTTCGTGGCCCCCGCTCGTTCGCGCTCTTCGTGGCCCCGTACGCATTCCCATTGTGTCCCCGCTGTCGCCCTTCGTGGTCTACTTCGTGCTCTTTGTGGCCCTACTGTCGTTTTCTCTCTCGCTCTCGCTCTCGCTTTCGCTCGTCGTCGTCGTCGTCTTCGTCGTCGTCGTCGTCGTCGTCGTCGTCGACTCGTCGTCGTCGTCGTTGTCGTCGTCGTCGTCGTCGTCGTCCTGGTCGGCCCCCTGTCCGTCCCTCTTGGGGTCGGGTTGCCGCCGATCAGCGCTGCCGCTGGCCAGGCCGACGGTCCGCGGCCGCCCCGCCGCTTGCTGGGTCCCGGCCTGCAGGGAAGAAAGATATACCCCCAAACGGGGTGCGATCGAAGACGAAGAAGGCGGGTATCGAGGGTTTGGGGAATACGCGTTAACGGACACTCGAGCACATGAAAGCGAACAATCTTAAAATGATTGTTGTTGTTGTCGTCGTCGTCGTCGTCGTCGTTGTTGTTGTTGAACATTATTTATTCTAAAGAATAATTATTGTTGGGCCCCCTGGTGCGCGCCCCCCCTGCGCCGCCTAGGCCGCAGCTACATTTTCATCATTTTCGTGAGGAAGCCTCAGGTAAAACGATGTGATCCAGATCCGGTTGTTTTGTTGTAATCCGTTTTCCCTTGCAAAAAACACTATAAAATGACATTTCTTGTTCTAATATAATCAAATTTCAAGAATCCCTTGCAAAAAATAAGGTAAAGTGGACATTCGCGCGCGCAAGACGAAATCCTTCCAAAAGCTTAGTGTTCGGAGCGATTTTAACATAAAAACATCAAAAAACCAATGGTTTTTCAACAAAAAAATGTCAAAATCTCATCCCGCGCGCTCTTGCGGATTCGTAGGAAACCCAACACTTTTTAAACATTTCTGTCAAACGGGCTTTTGCGAGCAACTTTTTCGAACTTCTGCGACAACGGTTGCGCACCTGCCAGGGCCATCATCCCTGTCAAATAATACCATGCGGGACACATTCGTTTTTTCTTCGCGCGCGCACGCCGAAATCTCCAAAAACCATTGGGTTCTTAAGAATTTTAGCACCGCGCATCATAAAATCACACGAATCGCACCGTAGGTCCTCGAAAAACACCTGCACGACTTTTCAAAATTTCCACCCGCGCGCGCTGTCCGAATCCTAAAAAAAACCAATGGTTTTCCAACATTTATGTTACATGAGCTCGCGCGAGCTACTTTCGCACGCTCTTGCAACGGGGTTCGCGCGCCTGCCAGGGGCCATAATCCCTTGCGGTTGCGCCATAGGTTGCGCCCTCGGCCGCCGAGAATAAAACGCCCCCCTATTGGTTGCGCCATAGGTTGCGCCCTCGGCCGCCGAGAATAAAACGTCCCCCTACTGGTTGCGCCATAGGTTGCCCCAGGAGGCCTTCAAGAGGCCCCAAGAGCCCGCCGTGAGGACCCAATAAGCCCCCAAGAGGCCCCAAGATGCTTCCAAGAAGCCCCCCAAAGCCCCTCAAGAGGACCCCAAGCGGCGCCAGGAGGCTTCCCCCCTTCCCCAAGAGGACCCCAAGCGGCCCCAGGAAGCCTCCGACTGATCACTGTCACATCCGTAGCCATCTCGGATCAAGGTATCGCCTGTGTTCTTGGATGGGTCATGGCTTTGTCGGCGAAAGCCCTTGACGACCAGTATGGCCCAGAGCTGTCGCGGCCTCCCTTGGCCGACTGCGAGAGCCCGTATTATTTGCATCAGGCGCTCGTTGCAAAGGGTATCCAGGTCAGTCACCAGGCGTGCAAGACTTGGTGGGGCAAATATCGGGTTGTGCCTGGCAAGGTTAGTATTTCTAGCGCCCAGGAGCTGGAGGAGCAGCACGGTTCTGCCATCCGCCACCTGGGCATCGAGTATAATACACCTTTCAAATTATGCGGGGCGCTCCGACAGTTGGATCCACCACTGTATGTGACAGATCAGGTCGCAAAGATGTGGCTACTGCAGTATTCTTCCAAAGAGACGCTTGTCAAAGTGCAGAACGCTGGCCATCTGGAGACCTGGTATGGAGAACGTATTCGCAAAGACATGCCCGAGGGGACTACTGACGGGGCCGTGTTGAAGCAGTGGCTCCTGGGACATTTATCTGTATCTGCTGACGCCAGGGTATGCCAGAAGTGGCTCAGCACGGAGTGGGGCGCCAAGGGAGCATTGAATACTGCCCAAGCTGTGGAGGAATGTATAGGCCAGCGTCTTCGACTCAATCAGTATCGGGAGAGCTTCGCCGATGAGGCCGCCGCGGAGGTCCTCTCGCAGCTTCTCTCGGAGAGCGACCCTCCCGTCGCTGTCAGCGGTATGGTTTTGAGGCAATGGTACGTGAAGTATCACCCTGACTCTGGACCTTTGCAGTATGACACGGCTGAAAAGCTCGACGCGGCACTTGGTGACCACATGCGCGCGGTATATCCAGGGCTGAAGTACCACACCTTGCATGCCGTGTTGCGTATGCGACGGAAAGCTGTCTTGGTGTCCCGAGGAGTGTTGAGACAGTGGTGCGATGCGTATGCGTCGGTGAGCTCTTCAGTGCAGGCGACGGCTTCATCCGCCCAGGCCGTCACCAGGCGTGTATTGAAGCGCCCGGCGGCGCAGGTCGCAGGCGGGGTATTGAAACGGCCAGCCGCTCACTCTTCGAGCTGGTGGTTCCTTCCGGGCATGCCTCCAGAGAGTGCCTGGAACGAGGTGCCACCAGCTCGAGGGGAAGGCGCGGCCACCCCCTTAGCTGGTGGTATTGGTACTTTTTTCTCTCCTGAAAGGTGCTGCGCGAGACCACGTGGTTCGCGACCGCAGTGTATTTTCCGTGTATGTGGCAGGGACTCACGGGTGTATGCCTGTGTGTGTCGACCGCGGAGAGCACGCGCCGTTCAAAGGAGAACGGTATGGTCGAGAACCAGCGGCGTATGGGAGGCATCGAGACCCCAGAGTGGATGGCGTTCGCTGTATACTTCTACCCTGGCTTGGTATTCGGCAACTTTGATGGTTTCAAAGATCCAGCCGCGCAGTATCTGGGCACACTTGCGGAAGTATTCAATCGGCTGTGCACCCAAGCTGGTATAGCGAACTGGAGTTCGCACGTATTCGTCCGACCCGGCGGCTGGGTGTATGCTGGCTTGCGCAGGCTGTTGCAGCTCCTGCGTATTCACGTGCATTCCGAGGTGGTATCAGGTCTGTCATACAGGCGCATGGCGAGCCTGGATGTATTTGTGGCAACACACACGGCATCCATGGGCATGGAGCCGCCATGTATGGCTCTGTGGAATGCCTCCCACGACGTCAAGGATGGTATCACCTTGTTCCCGAAGCAGGATCATTGGTGGCACATGCCTGTATGGCGTTCTTTCGGGCAGTCCGAGTATGGGAATGTCATGGATTACCGTGTGGATCTGGGTATGCCGGCGCATGTCCAGGGCGTCCTGGCGGTATTGGCGCCCCACGGACGCACGGGCGATGTGTCCGCGAGGAGGCGTATCGGCACCATGCTGGGACACTTGGCCCCTGATGTATGGGTGCCAGGAGCGCAGCTTGCAGTATTGCGCCCGATGCGTGCCATTAGGGACAGGCGCATGCCAGAAGACGATGAGCACACAGACTCGTCTCTTTAGTATGCTTCCAGAGCACGTATGCGTCCGCCTCGCCTTGTCCTGCTGCTCCTCCTCCTCCTCCTCCTCCTCCGGCGGGGCACCCATGGGGGCAACCATCGGGACCACCATCGGAACAACCATCGCGGCAACCATGGGGACAACCATCGGGACAACGATCGGGACAACCACAACCATCAGGACAACCATCGGGACAACCATCGGGACATCCATCGGGACAACGATCGGGACCACCATCGGGGCAACCATCGGGAGAACCATCGGAACAACAATCGGGACAATCATCGGGACACTCATCGCGACAATTATCGGGACAACCACAACCATCAGGACCTCCAACCAGAGAGAGGTAGTCACGTGTATTTCGTCGACGAGTGAGCCAGTATTGCACATTGAGGCCGGAACGAGAACCACAGAACAAGAATGAGCATATATCGTCTCACAACAACGGAAACAAGTCCTGTGGTATGCTGGCGCCACGCACGTGATACCAGTCAAAATAAGGGTCTTGGCTTGTGTGGTACAGAAACGTTAAAACGTCGGAAAACGGTACACGTGCCCATTGTTGGAACAGGGGTATAAGTCGTATACTAAGCTAGTTTCCACAAGATGTTACCACAAGAAGTCATTGTAACCATGCGCCAGTGTAGTAGCCAAGGTCGTCCGCAGGCCACGAAGTGAAGTGTCCGAACGTCATAGGGCGGGAAGCTGGGTGTGGGTGGTGGCGAAGAGTCGTTTGGAAATTGGTAGAGCTTGAACCGGCCCCCCCACAAAGTGGGGGTATTGCCCGCCTCCTATGAAAACCCTGGCACTGGTGAGAACGGAGTGTCCCCAGTCTTAAATGATTGTTGAACATTATTAATTCTAAAGAATAATTATTGTTGGGCCCCCTGGTGCACGCCCCCCCTGCGCCGCCTAGGCCGCAGCTACATTTTCATCATTTTCGTGAGGAAGCCTCAGGTAATTCGATGTGATCCAGATCCGGTTGTTTTGTTGTAATCCCGCTTTCCCTTGCAAAAAACACTATAAAATGACATTTCTTGTTCTAATATAATCAAATTTCAAGAATCCCTTGCAAAAAATAAGGTAAAGTGGACATTCGCGCGCGCAAGACGAAATCCTTCCAAAAGCTTAGTGTTCGGAGCGATTTTAACATAAAAACATCAAAAAACCAATGGTTTTTCAACAAAAAAATGTCAAAATCTCATCCCGCGCGCTCTTGCGGATTCGTAGGAAACCCAACACTTTTTAAACATTTCTGTCAAACGGGCTTTTGCGAGCAACTTTTTCGAACTTCTGCGACAACGGTTGCGCACCTGCCAGGGCCATCATCCCTGTCAAATAATACCATGCGGGACACATTCGTTTTTTCTTCGCGCGCGCACGCCGAAATCTGCAAAAACCATTGGGTTCTTAAGAATTTTAGCACCGATACTCTCTCTGTCTGTCTGCTCTCTGTCTCTCTGTATTATGTATTGTATGGCACAATTGCACCATGCTGGGCACATGCGCGCCCCGAATAAGTGACCAAGTTCTGTGGGTGTGTACCCCACGCCAGTGTAGTAGCCACGGTCGTCCGCACGCCACGAAGTGAAGTGTCCCAACGTCATAGGGCGGGAAGCTGGGTTTGGGTGGTCGCGAAGAGTCGTTTGGATATTTGGTAGAGCTTGTAATGCCCCCCCACGAAGTGGGGGTATTGCCTGGTGTCGTATGAAAACCTTGGCACTGGGGAGAACACCACGCGTTCGGGTAAAATGATTGTTGTTGTTGTTGTTGTTGTTGTTGTTGTTGTTGTTGTTGTTGTTGTTGTTGTTATTGTGTGTTGTCGTCGTCCCCCCCCGCGACCCACCCCGCGACCCACCCCGCGACCCACCCGCGACCCACCCCGCGACCCACCCCGCGACCCATCCGCGACCCACCCGCGACCCCCCCGCGACCCCCCCGCGACCCACCCGCGACACACCCGCGACACATCCGCGACCCACTTGCGACCCCCACGCGACCCACCCGCGATCCAACCCGCGACCACCCGCGACCCACCCCGCGACCCATCCGCGACCACCCGCGACCCACCCCGCCGCGACCACCAACGACCCCCCCCGCGACCCCCCCGCGACCCACCCGCGACCCACCCGCCCCCCCCCCGCGACCCACCGCGATCCACCCGCGCGACCCACCCGCGATCCACATGCGACCCGCCCGCGACCCACCCGCGACCCACTTGCGACCCACCCCGCGACCCACCCGCGACCGATCCACATTGGTTCGAAGAAAAGATCGGCGAATGCGGCGGGCTCGTTGTATGATTTGTGAAACTTTGGCGCCTGCGGCAGGCCTCTTCAGAGTCTCGCAGACTGCTGATGTCCGCACCGCCCCCTCACTCTTATTCGCATCTGCGGTGTGCTACGTAAAGCCATCTCCTATCGGTTGCGCCATCGATTGCGCCCTCGGCCGCCGATAATAAAACTGTCTCCTATCGGTTGCGCCATAGATTGCGCCCTCGGCCGCCAATCGTAAAACCATTTCCCATCGGTTGCGCCATAGATTGCGCCCTCGGCCGCCAATCGTAAAACTGTTTCCCATCGGTTGCGCCATAGATTGCGCCCTCGGCGGCCGAGGAAAAAACCGTCTCCTACCGGTTGCGCCATACGTTGCGCCCTTTGCCGCCGAGAATAAAGCCGTCGCGTAAGTTCAGTTCACTTCAGTTCAGTACAGTCAAGTCAGTTTACCTCCGAGAAACAAATTCAGGCTACGCCAGACAACGCTCTCTCTCTCTCTCTCTCTCTCTATATATATATATATACATATACACGTATAGGTATATGTATATATATATATATATATACACGTACATACATAATTTTGCCATTTTCGGCCTCTGGGGGCTCTCGCCGGGCTCGGGAAATTTAACACCGACTCGGGATGAGAAGTTGGTCCCAGGGAATGGGTCGAGAATTCTGGGGGTTCACACAATGAACAAATCATGACGACAACTGTCCGAGAAGATAGCTCTCCAGCAAGTCCGTGTCGTGCGGCTCGTGCACCGGCTGCGGACATCGCGTGTATCGTTCAGCCTTGCACGATCGCGGCTTTCTCGGCTACGCGCAAGAGTGACCCCAGGCAAGAGTGACCCTTGGTGCGCGGCTGCACGGGGGACGCGGGATTACGCGGGGGGGCCAAGCACGAGAGCACAAGACGCTACTAGCGCATCGCGTTCGGCGATCGGGGGGCCCCAATCGGGCAGCTGGTGGTCGGGGGTGGCCTAAATGGCGGGGGTGAAGAAAATCACCCTAAATGCCACTTTAGGGCCCTTTTTGGAGCCAGCAGGGGCCCGAAAAGAGGCCGTGAAATGTCTCTTTGGGGCCCATTTCCTCACCCCCCCATTTAGGTCAACCTCCTGTTGTACCACACGCCCGACCCAACGGGCCCGCAAAGAAGAATCACTCCGGCACATGTCGGGGGCTCGCAAACATGGATCAGCGATTCATGGATTTGGCGCGCGGTCGCCAAATCCATGTATCGGGGAAGGTGCCCTCCCCAAAATGCTGCCGGTGCCGCCTCGCTCGGCGGCGGCAATCAGCGATCTCCCACGGAGACGGGACCCGCCGCGAATCCACGCCCCCTGGATCCGTGTTTGCGATCGCCTGACATTGCCATCCGCCCGACCACCCGACGTGCCCGCACCAAAGGGTCAATTTCACGCGTAGTCGACTCTCCGATCGCGCAGATCGCTCTGCACATCGGCTGGCTCTGGGCCGCCGCCGGCGCGCAGCAGCCCCGGACGCCCGCCCCTGGCTCGCAGGTCGCGGCGGCACGGCGCGAACCTGCCTCCTAAGATGACTGGCGCTGGCCCCCCTCCCCAGCTACAGAATGTGCCGACCCAAGGGAGGGAGGGGGGGGGAAAACTTGGGAAGCCCCCCGCCCGCCTTTTTCCAAGGGAGGGGAGGGGGGGTAGCTGGAAGCTGGGGCCTCCCTAGTCTTGCTCCCGCCGCTGCGTGGGCGCTCTTTCCCTGCACGATCGCGGCTTTCCGATCGCGCAGATGGTTCGATATCGGCCGGCTCCAGGCCGCTGCCGGCGGTCAACCCTGGATCCCCGCCCCTGGCTCGCAGGTCGCGGCAGCACGGCACGAACCTGCCTCATAAGATAGTTGGCTCTCCCAGCGTGCCCCCTTCTGGGTGGGAATAGGTGCCGCGAAGCCGAACTTCTTGACGCTTCCCGTATCCACACCAGCCCTGTCCCTTGCACGTGCATTCGCCTCGGAGGCAAATTTACATCGTCACGTGCCCCGGACGTTGTGTTTGCTCCCTGTCATCCGCCTTGGAGCCGCGAGCCAAAAAAAGTATCCCCACCAGCCCATCCCAAACCGACGCCCAGGCGAGTTGAGGCGAGCATGGAAGCGTAGGAGCAAACTGGGGGACAGTCGTTATCGTTCGAGGGAGGAGAGGGAGGGAGGAGGAGGAGGAGGAGGAGGAGGAGGAGGAGGAGGGCGAACAGAAGGGCCAGACTCCTCTTGAATGCCTCTCGGAGTATCCTCGGATGTCGCTTGGAATCTTTTTGGAGGCCTCTTGGGGCGTCTGGGGGGGGCATCTTGGCGGGCCAAGGGCCGTCTCGGGTGCCTCGGGGATCTTCTTGAGGCCTCTTGGGGGTCTCTTGGAGGCTCTTTGGGCGCCTCTTGGAGCCGCCTGGGCGCCCCTTGGGGCCCTCTTGGGGCGCTTTTGGGAGCTTTCGGGGCGCTCTTGGAGCCATCTTGGAAGACATCATCGATACAAGAAGAGGGGGGCTTCAATTAGCTTTGCCCTTCTAGAGTGCCTGAAGTCGTCTCTTGGGGCGCTCTCGGGGCCTTCTTGGAGCGCTCGTGGGCGCTCTTGGGACCGTCTTGGGGCTCTCTTGGGCCCCTCTTGGGGCCCTCTTGGGCCGTCTTGGAACCATCTTGAGGCCTCGGATGGCCATCAGAAACGGAAAGGCGAGAAAGCCAAAAACATGGATTGCCCTTAGATGTTTGAGAGTCTTTGGTCTCTTGGGGGCCTTCTTGGGGAGCTCTTTGGCCACTTGGAGCCGTTTTGAGGCGGCCTTGGGGCCTCTTGGAGCATCTTGGAAGCCATCTTGAGCGATCTTGCGCTATCTGGAGCCATCTTGGAGGCCATCTTGCACTCTCTAAGGCCCTCTTGGAGCCATCTTGGGCTGTCTTGGACGCTCCAACTATCCGCGACCACCCCCGTCCAAGTCCGGGGGAGGTGGTGAGTGGGAGGGGTGAACCCATCCCTGAAGGGGAAGAAGGGGGTTGGAAGAGAAAAGTCCCTAGACCACCTACGCCCAGAGGGCTGGTGGGATTGCCCATTTTCTGTTCTCGGGGAAGTGTTGCGGCCGCAGTTTTCTAGAGATGGGTGCCGTCTACATTCGTCGACTACGCGTAAGTGTGACCCTTCGCCACGTGGCTAAGCGTGTCGCGCCGAAGCGCGGTGGGCCAGAACCCGCGGAGCAACGCTAACCGAAAATTCCCAACTCGGCGGTGGACAAACCTCCCTTTACTAAACCTCTCTTTAGTGAAAACGGCCTAGGACCGAAACCGACAGACCTGGACCTGCAAAAATGACGGCCGCGACGCCCTCTCGCGAATCGAAAACGGCCAATTCGCTAATCGACGTGTCAGGGTAGGAGGTCTATCCACCCCCGACCAACCGTAGTCTCTGAGCTGACGTTCCACTGGCTTCCACCGGCACGCCCGCCGCTTCGTTTCGAATTCCGCCAGCCCTCTGCTGGCCTCCTGCCGGGGGCGACACGCGCCGACAGCGAGGCCCTCTTCGAAACGCCTCACGTGCCCCGTGAAGCGTGCTCATTCTCGCGCCGCTTGCCGAAGAAGGGCAGCCCTCCAGAGCAGGCCGCGAAGCGCAACCATCGGCCTCGGGCGGTCTTGTGGCGGTCCTCGGTGGTCTCCGGCGGCTCCCCGCGGCCTTCGGCGCTAAATCTGGACAGTTGCGCTCAGCATGGGGTCCATGCTCTGGCTTGCTCTGGGAATTTCTTGGGGAAGCTTAATGGCGCCGATGCGTCCTGACCAGGATCTCGAGGCGAACCCTATCGGTTCCTTTCTGGGGCGCCCACAAAGGACGTACACACCCAGCTATGTACATGAGAACACGGCCCCTCGATCCGCGAGACCGGCCGCGAGATACGAACATTCGCGCACTGCGTACTCTCGAAACCAACGTGGATTCACGTACGTGTACGTCCTTCTTTCGCTCCGGACCTTTCCTCGCTCCTGACCTTTCCTCTTCGTCCAGGAGACCAGCTGGCCGGAGGAGCCCGACGCCGACTCCACCCGCAGCCCAAAGTCTGCGTGCCCCGGCGCGGAGACGACCTGCACGCCGGCGACCAGGACCGCCGCCCCGCGCGGCCAGTCCGCCGCCAGCCAGGACCTCTGCGCGCCCCGGCCAGACGCATGATCGATCGAGGATCGAGGATCGATCGATCGAGGATCGAGGACCGACCGATCGAGGGTCGAAGGAACGATCTATGATGATGCTGTTGATGATGATGCTGCTGATGATGATGATAGTGACTCTGATGCTGATGCTGATGATGATGATGCTGCTGATGATGATGATGACGATGATGATGATGCTTATGATGATAATGCTGCTGATGATGATGACGATGACCATGACGATGACGATGATGATGATGAGGATGAGGAGGATAATCACGGATCGATCGATCGAGGATACTGGAACGATCGAGGATAATTGATCGACCGATCGAGGATCGAGGATTGGTCGTTGGACCGAAGAAACAGAAAAACGTGCGACAATGAACCTTGCCATCTTCGGGAAACACGAGGCGGCATATGCAGAACCTTCGGAGCTCCGCGCGGTTTTTACCTAACAGCGAAGACTGATAGGTTTCTAGTGGTCTCAAAAGAGAGCATCATGACTCCCCAAGGGGGTCTGGGCAAATGCCGGACGGGTGCCGCGGGAATCCGGGGATCCGCGCCTGATATGGGCGAACTCAGTCGGGGGTGCCGTGGGTGCCCGCCTGATATGGGGGAACTCAGTCGGGGGTGCCGCGGGTTCTTGCCTGATATGGGGGAACTCAGTCGGGGGGGCCGCGGGTGCACGCCTGATATGGGGGACGTCAGTCGGGGGTGCCGCGGGTCCACGCCTGATATGGGGGAACTCAAGTGAGGCTGAGGCTGAGCAAGAGGCTGAGGCTGTGGCTGAGGCTGAGGCAAGCTGCGGCTGAGGCAGGCTGAGGCTGAGGCTGATGCAGGCTGAGGCTGAGGCAGGCTGAGGCTGAGGCTGAGGCAGGCTGAGGCTGAGGCTGAGGCTGAGGCTGAGGCTGAGGCTGAGGCTGAGGCTGAGGCTGAGGCTGAGGCAGGCAGGAGGCAGGCTGAGGCTGAGGCTGAAGCTGAGGCAGGCTGAGGCTGAGGCTGAGGCTGCTGAGGCTGAGGCTGAGGCAGGCTGAGGCTGAGGCTGAGGCAGGCTGAGGCTGAGGCTGAGGCAGGCTGAGGCTGAGGCTGAGGCTGAGGCAGGCTGAGGCAGAGGCTGAGGCCGAGGCAGGCTGAGGCTGAGGCCGAGGCAAGCCGAGGCAGGCTGAGGCTGAGGCTGAGGCTGATGCTGAGGCAGGCTGAGGCGGAGACAGGCTGAGGCTGAGACAGGCTGAGGCTGAGGCTGCGGCAGGCTGAGGCTGAAGCAGGCTGAGGCTGAGGCCGAGGCAGGCGAATCCTTCGGAATCCTTAGGATTCCTTAGGAATCCTGAGGAATCCCTAGGAATCCCTAGGAATCAGGATTCCTAAGGATTCCTAAGGTTTCCTAAGGATTCCCATGGATTCCTATGGATTCCTAAGGATGCTTAAGGATGCCTTAGGAATCCCTAGGAATCCTTAGGATTCCATTGGATCCTAAGGCCGTTGCCACTGTGACTGTCATTGCGAATGCGACTGCGACTGCGAGAACATTAGAATTCTACACCTGGATTCTCACCTGAATCTTAAGGGGAATGCTTCCAGATATGCTTATACACATCGCTGTTAGGTTGCTCTGCCGGGATAATTTTGAATCTGCGCTGGGCCCGCGCGGTGCTTCCAACGTTCATGTTTATGCCGTTTTGTGCCCCTCGAGAGAATCTTGGGGCACACTCTCCGTTGCGCCCTGAGGGTCCGAGGTGCCCCAGACACAACCCGTGGGCCCCAGAAGCCATCGGGGGATGGGCAACTTCTGTGGGGCACCTGCTGGCTGGCTTGTTTCTTCTTGGCCGTGCCGGCTGCACTGCGGCCCCGGACCACGCTGCCCTGCCACGACCGCCGCCTCCTCCGACCCTGAGGTCCGGGCGTTGCATTGTTTTCACGTCGGGCGTTCTCGCCTTGTTTCGGGCCCCAGGGCCACCGCAGACAGTCGGACCAGGGCCAGAAGAACATCCCTCAAGAACAGGAGAACCTCCGCTGGCCAAAATACACAGAACATCCAGGGGTACCCTCCCCAGGATGCGCAAGAGCATCCAACAACCACGAAGAACATTAGACTAGGGCACCCTCCCCGAACTGACCTCGACCATATACCTCGGTCTGACTGTATCGATCTGGCTCGGGGAATGCCGCAGAATGAGAGGGTCTGGGGCTGCGCCCGTGATTTTCAACGATGTTGGATCGGAGGAGGGCGACGGGAGGAAGGAAGAGCTCCTCCTCCTCCTCCTCCTCCTCCTCCTCCTCCTTCCTCCACCTTCTCCCTCCTCGTCCTCCTCCTCCTCGTCCTCCTCCTCCCTCCTCCTCCTCCTCCTCCTCCTCCTCCTCCCTCCTCCTCCTCCTCCCTCCTCCTCCTCCTCCTCCTCCTCCTCCTCCTCCTCCTCCTCCTCCTCCTCCTCCTCCTCCTCCTCCTCCTCCTCCTCCTCCTCCACGCAACGTCGGATCTCAGATGCCCCAGACCTCCGGCGCACGGGAAATCACTACAAAACACATGCGCCGTGCTCGGCCTCGGGGGGGCCCTCGCCAGGCCCGGGGCCGTCAATGAACCGGCTGGAGACGAAGCGCCGGCCCCGGGGCAGGAGATGCGGACTTCCGGGGGTCCTGTGCCCAAGAAAAACAGCACGCGAGCGACGATCAAAAACGGCTCTTACGCGAGATGACACAGCGATCTTACGCCGCGGCTTACGCGGGCCGCCAGCGCGGACTGCCGCATTAGAGATGAGGGCGCTTACGCGCGACCTTACGCGGGCAGCTTACGCGCCAGAGTCGGTGAAGACGACCCCCCTTTATTTGTGTCGCTCACATCGGTAGAGCGCAGAGAAACCACCCTCATCATAAGCACCCCGACGAGCGAAACCGTTTGATAAGCGTACCCAAACTAAGACGGAATCGAACATGGCAGGGCTTTTGATCAAAGCCCAGGGCTGCTCAGCAAACGCCAGTTCTGGGGGGTCGGGTGGGGGTGGCTTTTCCTTCCTCGAATCGGACCTCTGGGACTGCTCCTCCTTCCCCCATCGGCATTGGCCGCCCGGGCCAGCGGCAGGTCGATCGCCCGACCACCGCGCGATCGACTGGTCAACGGGCGGCGTAGGGCTGGGGCGAAGCCGCCCGCCTCATCTCGGAGCAGAAGTCCGACGCGAAGGCGCTGGGCGAGGGCATCTTCGGAGGCCAAGCGTCGTCGTCCGCCTCGCCCCACACCCGGAGCCGCACGTGAGCCCGACGCCCAGGCCGCGCGCGCGCTTCGAGGATTTCGACGCTCTCCTCCTCGGAGGGGGAACGATCGGGGGCGTGACCAGCGCGGGGAGGGAAGCGTCGACCTGGAATCGGCGATGCATCGCCCATAGATCGGCGAGGCGATCGGGAACTCTTGGTTCGTGTGTCGCTCCACCGGTTCTGGCCCACCGCGCTTCGGCTCCACGTCCCGGCCCCGAATCGCCAACGTCCCGACCCTCCCCCAGCCTCCCGCCCCGAGGAGCGGAGCGACACGCCAGCCGCTTGCAAGGCATAGCGTGCGTGTCGCCGAAGCCGCCGCCGCGACACGCTGTGCAAACTTGACCGCAGGCCCCCGATAATGAATCTGCACGTCCCTGGGCGGGGTGGGCTGTTGGGCCCCTGCTGGCGATGAATGGGCGGTTGGGGGTCGATAGGCCCCCCCCTGAGCCTATCCCCCTTAACCTTGTCCATGCTGGTTTTTCGGGTCGTGACTCGGCTGTCCGCAGGCCGTTCGGCACGATCCGGGCACCCCAGGAACGCACTCGACGAGGTGCAACTGATTGATGGAAGCCACATCAAAGCTCAAGAAATCCCGAGGTCAAAGCATCGCTGGGAACCGACGCAAACGCCCGAAAACCTCGAACCTCGAAGCCGTTCGTCCCCCCTGAGCCTACCCCCCTGAACGTTGCCCCCGATCCTCGTTTCTCCCGATTGTTGTGGCGACGGCTGACGCCAGAGCGCGCTGGAGGTCCGACTCCCGCGCCAGCTCCCCGAGAAGGACTCCCTCGGCCGCGTGGTCGGAGGACTCGCCCCACTGCAGCTCCAGCGTCGTGTCGAGGAAGCGTGATGTCGCCTCGGCCTCCGCCGCGTGCTCAAGGATGTGCCTCTGGGACTGATTCTCCTCCTCCTTCTTCTCCTCCTCCTTCTCCTCCACCTCCTCCTTCTCCTCCTCCTCCTCCGCCTCCTCCTCCTCCTCTGTCACAGGGCGCTCTGCGGACTGTAAAGATGGCCTCTGGGACTGGCGCCACACGAGCTCTCTGATGGCCTGCTCGTCACCCTGGCGGGCGTACTCCTTCAGGCGGCCCTCGTTGAAGCGCGCAACCTGCGGCGCCACCCGCAGCTCCTCGGGCGGGCTTGCCGCGTCGGCCGCCTCCTCTGCGCGGTCCGCGCCGAGCCTCTGCACCAGCGCATCGCCGACAGAGGCCAGGCTGTTTATCCACTCGGGCGCGTCACTGACACGCAGCCGCCTCGCGAACTCCACGCTGAAGTGGGCGCAGTTGCGGCGCAGCAGGTGGTACGAGACGCCCCCCCACGTCTTGCGGAAGTCCTTGAGGATCTCTATCACCTCTGAAGGGGCCCTGGGACACACAAAGAAATATACACAAATCCCAGGATATCCGATATTTTCAATATTTTTTGGATTTTCGTCTTGCCCCCCCTTCCAATATTTTCCCATATTTTCCGACCGACGATTCATCTTGTCCGTGTCGTTTTCTCCCGCCTGAACCTCCTGCGGCGAGCACGGCGTCCGCCCCAGCGGCACGCGCTCCACGAAGGTGCCCAAAGTGCTCTGCCCGACGTGCACGGGGTAGACTCCCGGCCCCTCGGCGGACCAGCCGAACGACCACTCCAGCCAAAACACCTGCATGGGCTCGCGACGGCCCCAGAGATCCGGCCGCATCGACAACATCAGGACGGACAAGCTTCGCCGTTTTTGGGCCTCTGGAGGCCCTCGCCCGGGCCCCGCAACACTCGAAAGACGACTCAGGATGAAAATCCGGTCCTTGGGATTATGATGTTTCGAACTACTCTAGCCTCGATCACCAGAAAAAAGATCGAGCACCAAGAAAGCACCGAAACTGGAGGGTTTTCACGTGTCGGGCCCTGGGAGGCGATACTCGTTCGACACTGTTTCGAGACATTATTTCTGGGATGTGGCCCTTGAGTACGATGGGAGCAACATAACCTTAGGAATGGGTCAAGACTTTCGGAGCCCCGCATGGGGAACATTGCGACACTGGATCTCTGGGGCCGAGGGTGACCGGCGCGCGGAGGGGGGTAGAGGGAGGGGGGGGGGGACGGCTTCTTAGCAAGAGGCTGCTTCCCAGGCGGCGCCAGCCTAACGTCTGCAGAGAAGGCCCGCGCCTGCTGAGAAGCAGGGGTGCTTCTAGAGAAGCCTTCCCCCCTCCCCCCATCCCCCCCCTCTGCGCGTGGCCGAGCCTGGCTGGCGGGAAGACCAGGGCCCTGCGTGGCCTTGCGCGATGGCCCACGCAGGCCGCCGACGCGGCTCAGCCTCCGCAGAGGGGAGGGAGCCCCCGCGGGCAGCTTGACAGGCGCGGATGTCCGCGTGGTCAGCCCCACTTTCTCTTGCACGCCGCTCGCCCTCGGCGATGGTGAGCAGAGCGCGACTCCCCCAGGTCGCCTCGCTTCGCGCATCATGCCCTTTGGGAGGCGACCCAAGATAGGAGGCTAAGACCATTAGGGATCGGGGGTCTCTTTTCTACAGAGGTGTCGAACCAAACCGCCCAAATGTATCACCCCTGGGGCAATGACGGGGCCCTCAGTGAGGCCAAGACTTCACTCTGCTATTAGGGTTAGATCGGGCCTGTCCCCCTACAGGGGGATTTTGGGCGAAAAAACAAACATACCCAGAACATACCCCCAAAATACTCAATCGTCCCCATACGATTTTTTTTGGTGGGACAATTTTTGAATCTTCCTCCTGTGGAGGGACCGGCCCGACTTACGGCTAGGGGTTCCCTCATCCTCGATGCTCGCGCCTCGCGCCCCACGCTGCGCGAATACATCATGGCGCTCTCGCGCCCTCGCGCCGCCCTCTCCGCGCTGGCCCAGACCGCGCCGTGCGAAGAGGGCGCTACTCCCCGCGCCCCCGCGGGTGAGATCCCGACCCTCTGCGGCGGAAGGACAGGGCAGGCCCGCGCGGATGCCTCGGAGATCTCCGATCGGGTGTTGCTAGAAGTGCCCCTGGCCCAAAATGCCCCCAGCTTTTCGCTCCGTTTTGGAGCCCCTGGGGTCCTCTGGGCCTCGTGAGGGGTGGC
This sequence comes from Prorocentrum cordatum, assembly GCA_963575745.1. NCBI lineage: Eukaryota > Dinophyceae > Prorocentrales > Prorocentraceae > Prorocentrum > Prorocentrum cordatum. Next base: position 135,933 of record CAUYUJ010019472.1, read on the forward strand.
CTGGAGGCCGCCTGGGCCACCCCGAGAATCCTGGGGGTACCTTGGGCCAGGGGTACTTCCAGCAACACACGATCTGAGAGCCAGGCGGGTCTGGGTGATGCACCTGGCGCCGCGGCCGCGCCAGGTGGCGGACTCGGGGCCCCCGGGAGCCCCGAGCCTGGGGCCCTCTCCCTGGGCCCAGTCGAGCCCGCTTTCCGAGCCGCGCCTCGCCTTTGTCGACGAGGCCCCCCCCCCCACCGAAGGCCAACTGCCGTTGTCCTAATTCGCCTCCTCTGAACTGACATGCCACTTGTACTTCCCCCGCCTCCCGCCTGAGTATCGTTTCACCGATCCCCATCCCCAGCGGCGTGGCCTGGGCCCCGCTGGCCGATTTTTGCCCCCCCGGATGGGGATATGGGTCGTTATCTTCGGGCTTCGAGGGGTGCATCCCCGGCTGGTGTGGTGATTTGGTGGGGGTCTCGAAGTTTTTTTGTTTGTTTGTTTGCTTCTCTTTCGGCTGCCAAACGCACACCAAATGTCACGCCAGCGTGCGGCCTGTCGACGACATGCTATGTTGTGCACCTTGCCATGCTCAGCGCTAGCTTGACCTAACCTCGTGTTGGCATGCAGCATGCATTCAAACACTGCAGACCAGACGCATTGGGAACAAAACATTGGTGGGGGGGATGGAGATGGGGCTGGGGATCGGTCAAACGATACCGACCGCTGGCTTCCACTGGCACGCCCGCCGCCGTTGCGCTCCCGCCGGCCCTCCGCCAGCCTCCCTCTGCCAGTGCAGAGACACGCGCCGAGGGCGAAGCCCCCTCTCTTCTGCACGCCTTCCGCGCTTTTTTCCGCGCGAGGCGTGCTCACCCTCGCGCCGCTCCCCGCAGAAGGGCCGCCCTCCTCCTCCCGCTCCTCCTCCTCCTCCTCCTCCTCCTCCTCCTCCTCCTCCTCCTCCTCCTCCTCCTCCTCCTCCTCCTCCTCCTCCTCCTCCTCCTCCTCCTCCTCCTCCTCCTCCTCCTCCTCCTCCCCCTCCTCCAGCGCAGGCCGCGAAGCGCGGCGCACGGCCAGCTTCGGGGCCCCGGAAGCTGCATGCTCGACCACGGCCCACCTGGTGCCCGCCGGCCTCGGGCAGTCTTCACGGCGGTCTTCGGGGGTCTTCGGAGGTCCTCGGCGCGAGAACTGGACGGCTCGGCTCAGCAAGGGGTCCATGGTTTGGCCTGTTCGATGCCCGTGGGCGGAGGGTCTCTGGGCCCAGGCCCCCACATCGTGTTTTCCGCAGCGTGTTCCCCCAGATGTCTGGAGCCTGGACCCCTTCCACTGGCCTGGCTCTTCATCCCGAGCGCCGTTCTTGGACGGCCCTGGGCCACGGCGAGGGCCACCACAGCCGAAAACGTCGAGAACCTTCTGTCGACGTCTTCTCACGGCGCGAGGGGGTCTAGGCGGGAATAAAGACCTAGACATTCTCCAGTATGTTTTTTGTTACGGAATCCTTGTTCCCAGAGCTCCCCGCCCCTTCCCTGGGATAGTTTTGCGTCCACGCTGCGTTTGTGTTAGTCCCGGGGCCCAGTAATGGGCCCAGGGGGCCGAAATCGAGGAAACATGCTGGGACTGTGAAGAAGCCATCTGCTCGGAGATTTTGGGATGCGCTGTCCTTCGCGCTCGGGGGCGGCTCGGATCGCGGTGTGGGGGCAGTTTCGGCGCTCGTGGTGCGAGGGGGGCCCGAGCGGGCCGACGGGGAGGGCGGCACAGGGGGTGCGCCCTGAACAGCGTGGAGGACATGGACCTGCGATCAGGAACGAAAGCTGCAACAGACACGTGGGCGACGAACATGAAAGGGTCTTGCGCGAGATGACGTAGCGACCTTCCGCGGCGGCTTGCGCGGGCCGCCAGCGCGTCATGCCACGCTGGAGACGAGGGCGCTTACGCGCGACCTTACGCGGGCGGCTGACGCGCCAATTTCGGCACAGGCAGCCCCGCTTTTTTTTGCGCCGCTCACATGCGACAGACATCTGGCTGTGAGGCATCTCGGGGGCGCATCCTTCGGCGACTCTGAGCTTCGTAGGGTGCCCAAGGGCTCTGCTGCCACACCGGGAGGAGAGACGGCACCACCTAGGGGGCCCGAGCGGTCCCCTGGCAACTATATTCGCGCTCCGCGCTCCGCGACGCGCGATTATCTTATCGCTCTCGCGCCGACCCCCCCCCCCCCCCGGAACAGGAGTATGGACTCGGGACGCGCGAACCTCTTCGCCGCCCGCGACATGGAGGCCTGGAAGCGAAGAGTGGCAGTCGGGCCTGGACACAAGAGAGCCGAGCGGGCAGCGAAGCCTGGAGGCCAGGAATTTGCTAGGGCCAGTCGGGCCCGGGAACGGGAGATTTGAACGGGCGGCAGTGGAAGCATGAAGTTCGAACGCGCAGTGGGTGTGCATGCCAGAGATTCAAGAGGGCAATCGGGTCTGGACGCAGGGGATTTTCACGGGCGGTGGGGCCTGGGAGTACGGGGTTTGAATCGGCGATCTGGCCTGGACGCCAGAGCTTCGAACGGGCAGCGCGCGTAGACGGCATGGATTCGGGAGGGCGGTCGGGCCTGGAAGCCGGAAGCTTGAACGGGACGTGGGGCCTGGACGCGAGGGATCTCAGCACGGGCAGTCTGGCCTGGGCGCCAGCGATCTGCAAGGGCGGCGGGGCCTGGACTGGATCGACCCGCTGGACGGGGCAGTCGGGCCCGGGAGCCGGGGATCCGAGCTCGCGGCGGGGTCCGGAAGCTGGGGAGCTTGGCATTGGCGGTGGCCCGGCAGCCGAGGTTTGTGTTCCACGGGCGGCGGGGCCCCCGGAAGGGGACGAGTCCAGTATGGGGGAGTCGGGCCCGGGAGCAGGCCTTTTGCGATCGGGCGGTGGGGCCTGCTGGAGTCAGGGGGCTTGGACTGCGAGGCGGGGATTTAACCATATCCACCGCCTGGGAACCGACGCCCTGGTGCCCCAGCGGGCGGTGGATATGGATATATCTCGGCCCCCGGGGGCCCGAATATGTCCATATCCACCGCCTGCCAAGGCTCCGAAAGCTGACCCTCCAGGCGGTGGATACGGATAAATTCCCGCCTCGGATGGAGGAGCAGTCTGGCCTGGAAGCCAAAGGTTCAAGTGGGCGGCGGGGCCTGGAAGAGGGTGTCTCACCGGGGAGATTCGGGCCGGGAGCGAGAGGTCGGAACGGGCGGCCAGGCCTGGGCGCGCGGATTTGAATGGGCCGTCTGGGCTGGAAACCACTGAAGGGGCGGCGGGGACTGGGACAGAAGAGCTTGGTGGGTGAGTCGGGCCTGGAGGCAGGGGGTCTGAACGGGAGGTGGGGCCTGGAAGCAATGAATTTGGTGAGGCAGTCTGGCCTGGAAGCCAACGATTCGAACGGGCGGCGGGGCCTGGGGCCTGGGATACGGGAGGAATTCGATCGAGGAGTCGGGCCTGGGAGCAGGGGGTGTGAATTGGCGGTGGGGCCCGGAAGCATGGGATTTGAATAAGCACTCTGGCCTGGAAGCCAGGCAGGACCTGAACGGGCGGCGGAGCCTGGACTGAAGGAGTTCGGCTGGGGAATCGGGCCTGGAAGCAAACGATTTGAACACGCGGTGGGGCCTGGAAGCAGCGGGCGGTCTGGCTTGGGAGCAAGGGGTTCAGGCGGGTGGCGAGGCCAGGAATCAAGGGGATTTGGCGGGGGAGTCGGGCCTCGGGATCCAGGGGGTTTGAGTTGAGCAGGTGGCGTGGCCTGGAAGCACATGCTTTGAATGGGCAGTCTGGCCTGGAAGTTTTAGGGATTTGAGCGGGCGGCGGGGTAGAGAAAACAGAAGGGAATTGGATTGGGGAGTCGGGCCTGGGAGCAATGGGATTTGCAAGGGCGGGGGGCCTGGAACCAGGGAGTTCGAACACGCAGTCTAGCCTGGAGGCCAGAGGTTCCAACGGGAGACGGGGCCTAGAACACAGAAAATTGATTGGGGAGCTGGGCCTGGCACCACGTGATTTGACTGGGTGGTGAGGCCTTTTTCTGGTCCATCTCCCAGCCCGGATTGCCCATCCTGGGGCAGCGGGGTTTGGAACGGAGGGGTTCGAACGGTGAGTCGAGCTTGTAAGCAGCGGACTTGAACTGGCGGCATGGCTGGGAAGCAGAAGGGTCCCAAGAGAAGGAGCACGAACCGAAAATCCAAGCCTTCCGCCCCAAGAGGCGCCCAGGAGGCCCCAAAAGGCACCCTAGAGGCCCCCAATAGGCCCCAAGAGTTCCCCAAGAGGCCCCAGGAGGAGACTTCAGACGGCCCCCGAGAGGCCTCCAGACTGCCTCCAGGAGGCCTCCGAGAGGCCCCCCACGAGATCCCAACGAACATCCAATAGGCTTCATACCCGCAGCCCAGGCGCGGTGGCGGCATGGGCCGAAAACCATTGGATCCGCCGCCCCCTGTGGTCTTGCCACAGGGGTGCACGGCGTGCTGGATGTTTCAGGTTTTGGTTTTGGTTCTTTTTCTAAAAGAACTCCCCAGTGGGCTTCGGCCCGTCCCGCCGGCCACCCGCAAGTTTCCGAAAATCCATCTGTCAATGCCTTTGTTGCCCCAACTTGGCCCAAGATGGCCTCCAAGACGGCCAAGATGGCCCAAGATGGCCTCCAAGATGCTTCCAAGACGGCCAAGATGGCCTCCAAGACGGGTAAGATGGCTCCAAGATGCACCCAAGACGGCCCAAGATGGCCTCAAGATGGTCTACGACGGCCCAAAAGGCCCGCAAAAGGCCTCCAAGACGGCCCAAGAGCCCTCCAAGACGCCCTCCAGGAAGGCCCGAATAGGTTAAAATCATTGATTTTCCTTAGGTTTTTCAAGGATTTTGGCATGTTCTTCTTTTCAGCTCTCCGACGGCCCAAGACGGCCCAAGAGGTCCCCAACATCGCCCCAACAGCACCCAAGAGGCCTCCAAGATGGCCCCATGACGGCCCAAGAGGCCCCCAAGAAGGCCCCAAGAGGGCCTCAAGACGGCCCAAGAGGCCTCCAAGACGCCCAAGATGGCCTCCAAGACGGCCAAGATGGCCCAAGATGGCCTCCAAGATGCTTCCAAGACGGCCAAGATGGCCTCCAAGACGGGTAAGATGGCTCCAAGATGCACCCAAGACGGTCCAAGATGGCCTCAAGATGGTCTACGACGGCCCAAAAGGCCGGCAAAAGGCCTCCAAGACGGCCCAAGAGCCCTCCAAGACGCCCTCCAGGAAGGCCCGAATAGGTTAAAATCATTGATTTTCCTAAGGTTTTTTAAAGGATTTTGGCATGTTCTTCTTTTCAGCTCTCCGACGGCCCCAGACGGCCCATGAGGTCCCCAACATCGCCCCAACAGCACCCAAGAGGCCTCCAAGATGGCCCCATGACGGCCCAAGAGGCCCCCAAGAAGGCCCCAAGAGGGCCTCAAGACGGCCCAAGAGGCCTCCAAGACGCCCCTCAAGAAGGCCAAGATCCAAAGATGGCCCCCAAGATGCTTCCAAGACCGCACATGTGGCCCAATATAAACCCAGAGTAGCCAAAAAGGCACTCAAGAGACCTCCTCCTCCATTCCCCCCCTTCCTATCTCTCCTCTCCTCCCCGTCCTCCCCCACGTGTTCCCCGAAGGCTGTAAAGACCGATTCGGGGAACATATGGCCCAATAACTTGGCAGACCTCTGGCCACAGCAGTCGGCCGCATCGGCGCTTCCGAAAGGGCAGGGGGCGGCGGTGATTCGCCGTAGGCGTCTTCGATATACTTCCACCTCCGAGCCTGGATCTCAGGGCTGTCCGCTCCTCCTCCTCCTCCTCCTCCTCCTCCTCCTCCTCCTCCTCCTCCTCGTCCTCCTCCTCCTCCCCCTCCTCTGTGCCCCCCCCCCCCTGTCTGGCGATGGCTCTTCCCGGTGGCCGCACGGCCTCGACGCCCACGTGGTAGGCCCCGCCCAGCCCGGCCAGCCTCGTGAGCCCGCTCAGGCTCGAGGTGCCGTGCAGCTCGTAGACGGAGAGTGCCACCTCGACGATCGGGCGGCGTATACGGCGGGGGCATGGTATGTAAGAAAGAATATATATATATGTATATATATATAGAGAGAGAGAGAGAGAGAGAGAGAGAGCGAGACAGCCCATGGAGGTGCCACCGGACCGGCTGCACGCAAGAGTGATCCTCGGCAAGAGTAACCTTTGATGCGCGGCCACACCCAAGCGCGCAGGCCGCTGCCATCGCATCGCGCTCAACGATAGGGGGGCCCTTGTGGGCCCGCACCAAAAAGGACACTCGGGCGAAAGATCACTCTTACGTGTATCGGGCGTTGGCAGATCTGGGTTTCGTGGGACCTGGTTGAATGATGTGTACTGGGGGGCGCCCCCCAGGCCCCGTTCCACTAACCGGAACTGCCGTCACCCGAAAGACACCAGCTACGGCAGACCTGGCTTAGTGATTTTGGCCAGTTTAGGGGCTCTGGGGCCCTACTACTAACCGGGTCCTCTTAACTGGGGTCCTTGCTATACCCGAGTGTAGTCCATGTCGGGAGCGCCCTTATACCTCCAACCTTGCGCCGGGCTGTGGAACATACTACATATCGTCGTCAAGCGTCGGTCCGACGTGTGCTGTCCGCCTCGCGTGCTCGTAGCCGGCACCCCTGTGCCACGGCGCCCAGTCGAACGCCCTTCTGGGCACTAGTGCTGGAACCATTGGATACATTCGACTTTGAGTAGAGAGGACGCGCGAGAGGACAAAAACCCTTCTGAGGTCAACGTGGCGTTGAACCCGCGGTACCCTTGCTCCTGGAACGCAGCAGTCATGAGACGCCATACGCAAGAAAGAAGGGCACCCTCGATTAGGGAAATCGAACTACTAATCAAACTCGACTGCAAGGAATCCAGGGTCTGGAAGCCGGTGGAACTCCAATCGTGGATTGGTGAAGCCTCCTGGGCAAATTCCTTAACCAACGTCCCTGCCGTACTTCAGGTCTCCGAGGATCAGATGTTCTAAATCCTGGCGCTTTTCCCTTATGTCGGCCTCTGGGGTCCGTCATTGGGTCCTTTGATTATCAAAAACGGGTCCGGCATTCCACGCTACGCCTGGGGAAGGGGCCGGGAACTCTGGGGCCGCGGATTGAAAAACAATACTCTGGATCGCTTAACAATCGCCCCCCCTTGGAGTGCCTGGGGGGTTGGCCGCGGCGCGTCCGCGGGGGTGCCAGGGGGCGTCTGGGATTCGTTCCCTTCCCCGCTGGGGCGCGGGGGTGGTGCCGGGAGGGGGGTTGGCCGCGCCGCGTTTTCACGTTTGTCACCCCCCGGTTGATGAATAAGAAGTTCGAAGTATCGGAGGATGTCTGGGACAGCCGGCACACAACACGGCAACAACTGGCGCGCACGACCTGGCTCTTGCACGAGGAAGCGGCCCTCCTCCTCCTCCTCCTCCTCCTCCTCCTCCTCCTCCTCCTCTTCCTGCTCCTCCTCCTGCTGGGGAGTCTTCGAGGAGGACTCCGGGGTGGGAGGAGGGGGCCGGGGAGGCTGGGGAGAACCGAGGCCTGGGCTAGCCACGCAGGACTGGGAGGCTTGAGGCCAAGGCTACCGGGGAGGCCAGCTGCAGGGGGGCCCGGGGAGGCCACGACGGCATGACGACGAAGATGGAGTAGCCCGAAGCCCCGGGGGGGGGGGAGGGCCGGGGAGGCTGGGGGGCTGGGGAGGGAGGGCTGCCACCCAGCCAGGACTGGACTGAAATAGAGAGGTCTGAGCTCTAGGACACGACAATACAATATAAGAAACCGTGCTGTAAGAACCCCAGGGGCACTTCCTGCGCAAAAAAAAACCGGCCCCAGCCCAGAACAGGCCCAAGGACAAACCACGCCCCCGAAGCCTCAAAGCTCCGCTCCTTGGCGCCTCGACTTTGTGTCGCCAACTGCTGCTCCCGAGCCGTTCCTGGACGGCCCCGAGGCCCGAAACTGACTTGCAGAAGAGGGCCTCACACGGGAAACTGGCCGCCACGACATTTTCGAGATGTCAGGCCTTGGCATCCGCCGATCTGATCTTTACATCGGCGGCCCCAGAGCTCACGACCACCTCCAGGGTGTAGCTTTTCCGCCCGGATCCATTCTTAATGGCACCGGTGCCCGCCGAAATCGAGGAAGCCAGGGCCGAGAAGCCATGCCGTCGGAGATCTGGGCACCCGGACTCCCGACGTAGTGTTTGTTTCTCCCGTCGACCACCAGAGCCCTCGACCCATTCCCGGGACCTGCGTTCCACCCCGAGTATTTTGTGACGGTCCTGGGGCCCAGCGAGGGCCCCCAAATATCGAAGACGTCAGAAAACATCCCGCCGTGATTGTTTCACGGCGAGAGAGCCGAACACTGAACACTGCGCCCCCACGACACGCGGCACGGCCCTGCGAGGGGCAAGGCGGTGACGCCTCGGCGCCGACTAGTATGTAAAAATCTCATGCTGGGGAGGGGGAGAGGCTCTGAGAGGAGGGAAGGAGGTGGAGGAGGAGGAGGAGGAGGAGGAGGAGGAGGAGGAGGAGGAGGAGGAAAAAGGAGGAGGAAAAGGAGGAGGAGGAGGAGGAGGAGGAGGAGGAGGAGGAGGAGGAGGAGGAGGAGGAGGAGGAGGAGGAGGAGGAGGAGGAGGAGGAGGAGGAGGCCTACATTCAGGACGCAGCTGAAACCTTACATTCTCCGCTCCCGGCGCCTGGATCTTGCTGTCTCCGTCCCCCTCCATGGTGGCAGCTGCCCATCCCGAGCCGTTTTCTTGACTGCCCCGGGGCTCGCCCAAACTTGGCGGCGCGCCCAAGGGGGTAGGGAGGGGCAGTGGGGGAAAGCCTCTTAGAAGGAGGCTGCTTCTTATACGGCGCCGGCCCTGCATCTACAGACAAGGCCTCCTAATCAGCAGGGATGCTTCCAAGAAGCCTCCCCCCTCCCCTCCCAACCCCCCTCTGCGCGTGGCCGAGACAATGGCCTGCAGGGGCCACACACCTGGCGGCAAACTGGCCGCCTGGATTCTTTGAGGTGTCGGGTGTCGAGGTGCGGGCCACCAGATGTTGAGCAGGGACCGACAGTCCCAGCATTCCTACAGGCCTACCACGACATGTTCATAGAACCCAAAAATGTTCTAAGAACAAAAGCAAGGTTCTTAGAACATCAGCCCGATGTGTTAAAACAAGGCGGTCCAAGCCAGAAATGTTCCAAGAACATTTCGCTGAAACATTATTTGGTAGGCCTATGGGCGAGCCAAGACGCTTCGCCACTGCTTGCAGGGGCGCATCTTCTACTTGCGCCGGCCTTCCGCCGGCGGAGCGGCCTCGTCTCACTCCCGCCGGCCTTCCGCCGCAGAGGTGCCGAGGGAGGGGTGCCGACCCCCTCGAGCCTCGAGGGCGAGGCTCTCTCCCCAGCCTCCCGACGTCGTGACTTTTTCCCTGGGATCCTGGCGACTCGAGCTTTTCGAGCCGGGCGGTTTCGCTCAATTTCGGGCCCTGGGGCCCTCACACGTCGATCCGGCACGAGAAACGACGCAGGAATGTGGTGTCCAGGGTCCGGTCGTGATTTTTGCGACGTTGTTTTCTTTGCAGCGTCGGATCTCAAGGCTGTCGTGGCCAGGGGCCTCGACCCATCCCCCGGCGACGTTTTTTTTATCCCGAGTTGTTTTTCGATGGTCATGAGGCCCAGCGAGGGTCCTAAGAAGGCGAACCTCGCCCGAAACCGCCCGTCGTGATTCTTGCCTGGCCAGAGGGTGAGGGGCAACGATAGAGGGGGGGAAACATCGACCTGGAATCGGCAATACATCGCCGATAGATCGGCGATAGGCCTCCGATAGTGAATCCACACCTTCCCGGGCAGGTTGGGGCTATCAGGCCCCTATCGGCGATCAATGGGCGATTGGGGGTCGATGCATCTCCCCCTATGCCCCCCCCTATCGTTGCCCCTGAGAGGGGGTCTGGGTCTGCAACGCCCTGGGGGCGCCTCGGCCCACGGGGGCGGCCCGGCCGACTTGGAGGCGGCCGACGCGCGGCGCCGTCTGGCCGCCATCTCGCTGGCGGGCGCGCGCGTGGCTGTGGCCGCCTTGGCCCAGACATTGGCGACCGGCGGCGGCGGCGGCGGTCAGCCAGCTGCCCCAAACGTGCTGGCGTCGTGACGGACTCGCGACGGGAGGCTTTTGGCCGTTTTCGGCCCCCAGGGGGTCTCGCCAGGCCCTGGGACCGTCAAAGAACGACCCCGGACGAAGAACGGGCGCGGCGAGGCGAGGCGCTGGTCTCTCGCCCCGGAGGACGGCCCTGATTACAAGAACCCGGCGGGGGCGCCGGAGCGCCTATGAAGTTGTGATGGGATTGGTTCGCCCAGCCTAGGCGCGCACCGAAGATGCTCTGAGGCACAACGGGCCCCCTGCATGGGAAGCATCGGCCGTCCAAGGATGGCACGGGACGGAAAAAAACGGGCCCTGGGTTGGGCGTGGCTTGATGGGGGGGTCGTACATGGGGGGCCAGAAACGGTCCCCTTTCCTGCCCCTGTCGGGCCCCTCCGGAGCCCCAGGGGGCTCGTCTAGGTACCGTTGGGGTACCTTCTCGGACCCCCCCCCTTTATATGACCCCCCTGGGGAGAGGGCCCGGCCTCCCGGGGGCCCCGCACGGGAAGAGCTGGGACGTCGGACGTCGGCGGCCGAGCTTCGCTCTCCCTCGGCCCTCGAGGGGGCCGGGCCGCGTCCTCCAGGGGCGCCCCTCGGAGTCGCAGCGGGCGCGCCCCCGCCCGGCCTCGCGGCCCTCTCGGGGCCCTCGCGGGCCGGTCCGGATCGAGAGATGTGCCGCAGAAGGAGGGCTCCAGCCGTGTTCTACCATGGTGCATACGGTGTTGGCATTGGATAAGGAAGCAATGGATAAGGAATCCAGGGTCTGGAGGCCAGTGGAACTCCAATCGTGGATCGGCCGTGGATATCACCGCCACCCTCATTGGACAAGGAATCCTCCAGGGTCTGCAGCATCCTTGGCGCATTCCTTAACAAACGCCCCCACCGTAGTTGCAGGGCGTCGTGAGCGGCCAGCGGCGCTGGCCAGCGCTCTCCGGCCTCGTCCTCGGAGGAGGCCGGGGCAGGACCGAGGACCGAGGTAGTTCAAGGCTCGTTTTTTGGGGGCGCGTGTGCGGAATGACTCGACTTCCCACTTCCGAAGAGGTGTCCTTGTCATCATCATCATCATCATCATCATCATCATCATCATCATCACCATCATCATCATCATCATCATCACCATCATCATCATCATCACCATCATCATCATCATCATCATCAACATCATCATCATCACCATCATCATCAGCAGTAGCTTCATCACCATCAATATTACCATGACCACCACCACAATTACCACCATCACCGTCACCATCACCATCACCATCACCATCACCACCACCACCACCATCACCATCACCATCACCATCATCATCACCATCACCATCATCATCATCATCATCATCATCATCATCATCATCATCATCATCATCATCATCGTCATCGTCATCGTCATCGTCATCATCATCATCATCATCATCATCATCATCATCATCATCATCAGCAGCGTCATTCTCATCACCACCATCGTCATCGTCGTCGTCGTCATCACCAACGCCACCATCCTCATCGCCTGATGGTCCTAAGCGCAGAATGGTCATCACTTTTTGGACCCTGGTGCTCCCAAATGCAAAGCTGCCGCCGAAATCTGCTCCCCCAAAGGGGCCCCGATGTATAGCTGTAGTAGGATGGTGTTATCAGCAACTATGTGAACAAAGACACATCTACAGCTGAATGTAAAAACCATCTGGGTCTAACCATTCCAGAGCCCCTGTGGTCTCTTTCCCTGGTCTTCCAGCACACTACAAACTCCTCCTTCTCCTCCTTCGCCGCCACTTTTTGGCTCTTGGTGCTCCCAAGAGTAAACTATTTCGACGGTAAGGCCCGCGTAATAATCAGAGTGAGGGGGCCGAACGGTCATTCACTGTCCCTGGGTGCGTGGCTGAAGCGGGATTACGCGATGCGGATTTTTGTTATTTGTTTGTTTTTGTTTGGCGTCGTTCCCCCGGCGACCCACCCCGCGACCCACCCGCGACCCACCCCGCGACCCACCCGCGACCCACCCGCGAACCACCCTGCGACCCGCCCGCGACCCACCCGCGACCCGCCCGCGACCCGCCCGCGACCGACCCCGTGACCCGCCCGCGACCGACCCCGCGACCCACCGACATTGCTTTAACGAAAAATCGGCGCCTGCGGCGGGCTCGTTGTAGAGTTTGTGAAAATTCGGCTCCAGGGGCAGGCTTCTTCAGAGCCTCGCAGACTGCAAACGTCCCCGCCGCCCCCTCACTCTTATCCGCGATTGCGGGGTGCTACGTATCCCACTCTAATCTGGACGTAATCCTTATCGTCGTCCTTGCGAATGCAGATGCTCCCTTCCTGTCTCCTCATCGCCCTTTTCCTCTTCGCCCTGGCGGAGGCCCCCTCTCCCGCACCCTGCTCTGCCTCCTCCTCGTTCTCCTGCCTCCTCTCCCCCATCCACTTCCTCTCCGCCCTCTTACAAGGGCTCGCATGCTGATTTTCTGGGGCGCCCATACGGATGGGGTTCCCGCTTGCGACTTCCTGGCGATTCACTCACAGACGGGGCCCCCGCTCGAGGCATCCTCACGAATCCCCCCCCCCAAGGTGCTCTAATGCCACGCCTGCTAGAGTATGCCGGTGATCCGCTCGGATTACTAACGTGAAGCGCGGGCCCCATAAAAATGGCCCCCCCGACCGAGGCGTCCTCGCGGTTCACTCACAGACGGGACCCCGCTCGAGACATCCTCAAGATTTGCCTCTTACAGGCGCTCAACTGCTATGCCTGCAACAGTATGCCGCTGGCCCGCTCGGATTACTAATATGAAGTGCGGACCGTCTGTCTATTTACACATCTATATATACATATACGCATATACAGGAATATACATGTATATATATATATATGTATGTATGTATACAAATGTGTATATGTACACATATCTACACATGTAAGCCATTTCACCTGAAGGCCCAACTGGCCGAAGCCGCACCTCCACTCCATGGAGCCATAGTCTCTGGCAAATGTCTCCCTAAATCAGCGGGGAGCAGGATATCAGCAGCACAAGCAGGGAGACGGAAGCGGCTAGCAGGGAGGAAGAGGAAGAGGCAAGACCAGCACGGGGAGCGGGAGGAAGGCGAGCGAGAGAGGAAGCAACAGAGCAGGAAGGAACGCACGGAAAGCAGCGCGCAGCATCAGGGGGACGGGAGGCAAGGAAACTGAAGGCTGAATGAAACACTAAAACGGTGTTAGGAAGCGCGGAGTCCCTGCCCCGCAGGAAGACACGACGGCATCCAGAGGCGGCCGGAGCCGCAAGCAAGATCTAGCAGAACTCGAGCAGTCTGGTGGCGAGCAGGAGCAGAGGACAGAGGGAAGGACGAGGGGCGGGAAACGGTGCAGGAAGGCAGCGCAAGCCGAATGACATGTGGCATGTCTCAAACTACAGGTGGGGTCGCGAATCGCGGGGCCAAGCGCCGGACCAGGCCGCCAGAGTGCAGCGAACGCACAAGCCAGGCGCGGCCCCCTTGCGGGTGCGGCTCACCAGGTCGGGCGGCCAAGCGTGAGCCGGCAGGCCCCCCTCATGCAACCAACCGGCGGCAAACCAACTCACGTTACACATGCCAAGGAGGGAGAATAAGGAGCAGAAATGCCCAAATTGACCAGAACTAGAACACAGGCTCACTACAAGCAGGCTGGCTTCAGAGCGCAGTGAGGCATGCGAGGTGGAGACCTCAGAAATGATGAACAGAAACGTCGTGCACCACGATGTCGAAGTCCTGTGCTGCTCACCGTGCTCCTGCTGGTCCCTGGAGTGGTGGAGTCGGACTTGGAGCTGAAGATGGAGGAGACGCTGGGTGAGGGGCCCTTAGCCAGTCTCAGAGGTCATGGCCAGTGTCAGAACTGATGCTGTAATGGGTGCTGGGGTCGGCGCCAGAGCAAGAGGGGGGAGTGTAGTCGGGGCTGGAGTCGGCGCTGGTTCTAGAGCCAACGCGTCTGTCGGGGTAGATGTTGGAGTCGGATTCGGTGTCGGAACTGCAAGCGACGCAGCGTGGCATGATTCGCAGTCCAGTTGTGTGGAAGCTCCAGTGGTGCGTAGCCTTCTCGCTGTATTGTCTAGCGGTGCAGAGCTCGAGGAAAAGCAGCCTCCCATGCAGTCCGCTCTTTCTCCCCGAATGTTCCACGAAAAAATGGTCTTTGAAATGCTGTACAAGGATGTCGGCGTCGGAAGGAGAGTGGGGCGGAGGAACACAGGCTGGAAGACGTCCGAGAAATCACGTACAAGAGCAAATCGCTCCACTGCGCAACACGAGGCGAACCGTCGCCGTGAGGCCCGGAGACGATCTGTGATGGGAAAGTCGGTGGACAAGCCAAGTAACCACCGTGAGTAAAACAAATATCAAGGACGTGGAAGGGGTAGGGGAAGCCCAACCTGCCCTTGTCCCGGAGCCGGAGGAGAGCCAGAAGTAGAGAGGACGATCGCCAGCTGCTTGCGTTGTCGCACTGTTGGGTGCGGCAGCCCGGTAGCAGAACGGCACCAATCATACCCACAGTGTTCCTGGCCACCTCGCACATCTCAGTGCTGCTCTCGCTGAGTCACCGTGGTCGCCAGAATAAAGAAGACGACAGTCGGAGAGATGCACGCCGTTTGGATTGCCACACAAACATGTGTCTATGCACTTGTCAGGCCAATCCCACACCTGTCAATACATATTTGAAACCATTTCCTGGTCGAGATCTAGGATATATGACCCCTTCCGTCTTGGCCGACGCCCTTCATAGACGCCATTGGCTGTACCACAGCCGAGCCCGGGCTAACAGGTGGGACGGCACTGGAATTCGTGTCATTTTCGTTGCGTCTTGAATGTGGTGTAGTTTATGTTCTCCGAAGACCTCTGAAATGTTGCTGCGGATGGTGATACAAGTTGCACTGGTGTTGCTGCGTGCGATGCCGCTGGTTCCAAACGCGGCGGTCACAGTAGTGTTGCTGGGCACGCTTGTGCTGATGCGCATGGCGCTCACGCTGTTGCTCTTCTTTGTGGTACTTCCGATCGTGCCGCTCGCAATTGTCATCTGGACGCCGCTGCACATGTACTGGTAGTCTGGGGAGGCCGTGGCCTTCTCGAGGCTAGGCCCAGCAACTATCACCTCAGAACTCGAAGGCTGGTGCCCCGGGTGAGCGCGATGGAGAAGCCGTACAAATCCACAGCATGAAACGCGCTGAGGCCGATGGAGGCCCTGTCAAGCCCAACTCACTCCGCAAGAAAAGGATGTCCTGCATTCCCGTCTCCTGGCAAGTGCGGCCGGCGGCTAACAGTGTGTATTCCGTGTGAAAGATGGGCGCGGCCGTCGACGACGTAGCCGTCACGCGTGATGTTTGTTGTCGCAATCGTGGGGATCACACTGGTGCTGTGAGTCACGCCGGCAATACTGAACGTGGCGCTGCTGGTCATGATCGTGCTGCACACATTGGTTCTGGGTGTCCTGGTGCTGCTGAGATTGGTGATACAAGATACACTGGTGCTGTTGCGTGCGATGCTGCTGATCACTATCGTGATGGCCACAGTGGTGTTGTTGGACGCGCTGGCGATCGCGATACTACTCGCGGCGCTCACGCTGTTGCTCTCCCCTGTGGTACTCCCGATCGTGCTTCTTGAGATTGTCATCAGGACGCCGATGCACATGTACTGGTAGTCCGGGGGGCCAAGGTGTTCTCGAGGCTGGGCCCAACAGACAGCACCTGGCAGGTGCGGCCGACGGCCAGCTGTGTGCACTCCGTGCGAAAGATGGGCGCGCCCTCGACGAAGTAGGCATCAGCAAAGCGTTGGGGCGTCGGGATCGGGGGCCTGGCAAGGCATCGGGAGGGGGGCGTAGGGCAGGGCGTCAAGATGGCGCTGGGCAGGGCGTCGGGGGGGCGCGTCGGGGAGGTCGTCGGAAAGCAATCGTAACACCGAGGAGGTCGTCGGGAGGGAGCCGGGAATGGAATCGAGATGGGCGCCGGCACTGGAGTCGGAGCTGCAGTCGTAATGGCCAAATCTGGCCGATGTGGTGGTACAGGTAGAGGCGTCGATGGTGGCAGCTGTATCGGCGGTGGTAATCTGAAACGCGGTGGCGTGTCGATTTGTTGTGTCGGGTGTGGCGGTGTCGATCTGTTGCGTCTGGCGTGGTGGCGTCCTCCAGCTGCCACCCGTCGTACTGGCACCGTGCGGATGCCAATTGTCGTCGTGCGGGGCCCCCGCTGGAGACATCCTCACGAGTTGCTCTCTGGAGGTGCCCAAGAGCTGCATGCTGGAGTGTGCCGATGACCCGCTCGGATTACTGGCACGATGCGCGGGCCCAGTATTGAGGGAGCTCCCGCCCAAGACGTCCTCGCGGTTCACTCACAGACAAGGCCCCCGCTCGAGACATCCTCGCGAGTTGCCCCCCTTGGGGTGCTCTAGTGCCATGCCTGCTGGAATATGCTGGTGACCCGCTCGCATTGCTAGCATGAAACGCGGGCCCCTCATGGAGGGGGCTCCCGCTAGGAACTTCCTCGCGGTTCACTCACGGACGAGGCCCCCGCTCGAGACATCCTCACGAGTTGCCCCCTAGTGGTGCTCAAGTGCGATGACTTCTATAGTATGCCGATGACCCTCTCGGATTACTGACATGATGCGCGGGCCCAATATTTAGGGAGCTCCCGCCCGAGATGTCCACGCGATTTGCTCCTGAGGGGTGCTCCCATGTTATTTTGCTGGAATGTGCCGATGACCCGCTCGGATTGCTGACGTGAAGCGCGGGCCCCTCAGGGAGGGGGCTCACGCTCAAGTCTTCCCCGCCATTCACTCAAACGACGAGGCCCCCGGCTCGAGACATCCTCGCGAGTTGCCCCGCTTGGGGTGCTCTAGTGCCATGCCTGCTGGAGCATGCTGGTGACCCGCTCGCATCGCTAGTGCGGGCCCCATGGGGGGCGGCTCTCGCTCGAAACGTCCTCGCGGCCAACTTACACACGAGGCCCCCGCTCCAGACGTCCTCACGAGTTGCCCCCTAAGGGTGCTCCAGTGCAATGCCTGCTGGAATATGCCAGCGACCCATTCGGATTGCCAACATACAGCGCGGGCTCCATAGGGAGGGGGCTCCCGCTCGAGACGTCCTCGCGATTCACTCGCAGACGGGGTTTCCGCTCAAGATATCCTCAAGATGAGTATGTGTGTGTGTGCGTGTGTGATGGTGTGAATGGATGTGTGAGCCTGTGCGGTGATGGTGGTGGTGGTGGTGGTGGTGGGGATGATGATGATGAGCATGGCCGATGGTCATGATGTGAGTGATGATCATGGTGATGCTGAGGGTGATGATGATGCTGATTGTGGTGATGCTCATAATGGTCTTGCGACGGTGGTGGTCACGATCATAGCAAGGATGGTGATGACGACGATGATGATGATGGTGATGGCAACGATGATTACGATGATGGTGCTGATGAGGATGATCATGTGATTATGAAGAGGCCGATGGTTGCGATGATGCTGATGGTGCTGCTGCTGATGATGCTGATGAATAAGGATCACGATCGCGATGGCTATGATGTTCCTGCTGATGATGCTGACGATCCTGTTGTTGGTGATGATGATGCGCATGCTGATGATGATGGTGGTGGTGGTGAGGTGATGATGATCACCATGATGATACTGCTGATGATAATGCTGAGGATGATGCTGATGCTGATGCTAATGCTGATGATGATGCTGATGCTGCTGATGATGATGATGCTGATGATGATGATGGTGTTTGTGCTTGTGTGTTTGTGTGTGTGTTTGTTTGTTTGTGTGTGTGTGTGTGTGTGTGTGTGTGTGTGCGTGCGTGCGTGCGTGCGTGCGTGCGTGCGTGCGTGCGTGTGTGTGTGCGCGCGCGTGTGTGTGTGCGTGTGTGTGGTGGGAGGGTGTACCGTCCTGTTCTTGCAGAGCAGACAAGAGCCTCCACTCAGAAAATGGGGAACATCAATTGTCTCTTGTTGTCCCCCCCACGAGAGCACCCCAATAGTCCGAGGCGGCTGTCGGAAACGATGTAAGCAAGCACATATATAGTCGACCTCGGGTCCACGTTGCATTGCAATGGCTATGCGACTATGACCACCCCAGAGTCCCCCCTGTGCCAGTGTATTTTGCTACCAGACGCACTGCAACATCCTCCTCCTTATCCTCCTTTGTCGTTCACTTGTTTTGCTCCTAGTGCTTCCAATCGTTAACCCTTCGTCAATTTTTTGCCCCCCCCCCCCCCCCACCCCCTCCCACCCCACCCCCCTAAGGCACCCCAACCTGCGTTTGCAATCCGAAGCGGCTATCGGTAACGGTGTAACAGCACACGTAGAGATCCCCAAACGCCCCCGAAACCCTTGAACTCCTCCGAAGCCCCCTCTCGGCCCTGTCTTCGCCACTCGCCCACCTCTTCCTCCTGCTCCCTCTTTCCCGGAGGTCTCAGCCGGTCCTGGAGGCCCCTCGAGGAGGAGGAGGAGGAGGAGGAGGAGGAGGAGGAGGAGAAGGAGGAGGAGGACGCCCTCAACCCAATAGAACGACTGGATCCTCGAACCTCGGTCCTAGGCGGCGGCGACGGCGTGGTCGTCGTGGCCGTCGTGGTCGTGGTCGCCGTCGCGCTCTTGACGGTCGTGGCCGTGGTCGCGGTCGTGGTCGTCGTTGCTGTGGTCGTCGTCGTCGTGGCGGTCGTCGTTGTTGTCATCGTTCGTATTGGCAACTCCCTAGCCCAACTCAATTGGCGAAGAGTGGTGTCAGAAGTGGTGCGAGGGATGGCTTTCCCAAGGGAGTAGTTTCTGATTCTGCTGCGAGCTGTGATGTCTAACGTGGCCAGATTTGATTTTCCATGCGTAGGGCAAGTTCGCTTTGAACAATTACGTCGAAACAAATGCCACCACCGATAGAGCGAAACCATTCTTAGCAGACAGAGCGGCAACACATTGCGATGGAGCCGGAAACAGGGGCGAGCCGATTGGCGGCGCCCTCTAAGTTGACACAGGCGAAGGAAAAACTGACGAACAACGGGGGTTAGGGAAAACATGCGATGGGACAGGATGACCAATCATGGGAGTACTGCGCGAGACCCATGTGAGGGGGGAGCGCGAGGATCAACCCCAAAATGAGGACGCAACATTGGGATATCATGGTGATACCGCGTGCATGTATGTAAGAGGACCCCCCGCCAACCAGCGAACTGCAAGACCCTCTTGCACTGAGCGGGCAAGCAAACCAATCACCAAACGGACTTGTTTTTCAAATCCCTGATTGCAGTTATCTTGTGAGCACTGGCACTTTCAACCAACGTCAAAACTGCGCATATCATTGTGTCCTGTGAGCGTAAACATCTCCGAATTGAAACGGCTCCTCCCGAAACATATTCACGGCACGCATGCGGCCAACATACACATGTGTTGACGAACATCCGACGCCCCACTGTAGTGCCTGGGTGTGATCTGCCACGCTGAATTTGCATGTGTTAGTGCGGCGATGCATTTTGTTTGATAAATCTTGCTCTTGCTTTGGAGGAATCCCTGGGAGGCCCCAAGAGAGCCCCACAAGGCTTCCAAAGAGGGCACCCAAACCGATAGAAACTTGGCACAACTCGGCCCTCAACAAAGACTCTGATTGTGTCGAGTTTGTGTCTGTTTCTGGGTCCTCTTTGGGGCCACTTGGGGCCAATCTTGGGCCCTGCTGGAACACTCACGGGCAAATCTTGGGGACTATCTTGGGCCTCTTGAGGCCCATCTCTTGGGGCCCATCTCGTGCCGCTCCCCCTGGAAAAGGACTAAAACTCTACAATAATCAAATGACCTCAAACGCGAGGAGACTATGAACATCAGTGGAGTGGCAAAACCTGAGGGAGAGGCGAGGGACAATCTGTTATTACACATCAGGGGAGGACCCACGCGTGACACTTCGCTGGGAAGCTTCACCAAGCCCTGGTTTTTTCAAGGTTTCCAGGGCGACGTGTTACGCGCACCAATCGCTAAACACTTCGACGAGGGTTGCACTGATCCGCGCACCAGCTCCCAAAAGGGCTAGGAATGGCGGCGGCCCAGAGCCAGGGGTCTCGCTGCTCCCTGCGAGTCGCAGGCTCGAGTGTGAAGTGGTGCACGCATCCGGGCCGCCGATCTCGCGACACCCCTCGGGCTTTCCTCTCGTCAGGGCGACGTGCTGCGCGGAACAGTCGCGCAACAGTGCGAAATGTTATTGCGCGACACCCTGTGGATTTCCATGCTTCCAGGCGAAGTGTTGCGCGCAGCAATCACGTAGCACTTCGAAGCGTTACGCGCACCGGCTGCGTAGGGACGAAGTGTTGCGCGACTGACGCGCGTAACACTTTGACGTGTTACGCGCATCTGTGCCGCGGATCTCACCCAACCCCTTGTCATTACAGGTTTTAGGGCGAAGTGTGACGCACATCATTCGCGTACTGCTTCGATTGTTACGCGCACCAGCCGCGTAAGCATCATGGTTGTGAACATTTGTCTTGCAATATTTTGCAGCGCCTTCCCCAAATGAGATAAGAGGGAGGTCATGCAGGTCCTCCTCGGCCTCCCTATCGTCTGATGTGTTCCAAGGATATGTATGGGCCTCCTCTTGATGCTTCTGTTTTCTCTGGAAAAATGTGCGCCCAGACTGTCTGAGATAATCGGGTTGCAAGTTCTCGTGGGCCTACGGGCCATACGTTAGTGCTGCTGTTTTGCCTGCGCGCCACGGTGCGTTGTGCTTCACTGCTCGACGCAGGGCTGCTTCAAGGGCAGGCTCATTAACACCTGGCGCATTCTTGTGCGCCTCCACTGCCTCCCAAGACCCCCCGGAGGAGACTGCACCGCATCTCTCACAATGTCACTGCAATGTACAGCAAGCTTCACACTGGCATGGTGCAGCGCCAACTCCAACACGATACAAGCATACCCTGGAACACTCAAATCCAACCACTGATCTCCCCCCATCCCCTCCCCGCCTAAACTGGCAATATCTCGCATGTAATGCGAATGAGTCGTCGTCGTCGTCGTCGTCGTCGTCGTTGTCGTCGTCGTCGTCGTCGTCGTCGTCTTCGTGGTCACCGTCGTCGCCGTCGTGGTTGTCGTCGGCTCCTCTCGGGCGCTGTCCCGGCCCGCTTCCCGAGCCGCGCCCGGCCGCGGCGACGGGGGGCAGGGACTGCCGAAGGCCCAGAAGAGGACGAGGAGGTGGGCCTGAGCCGCCCCTCGCCGCCGTCGCGGCCGCCGTCGCCGTCTTCGCGGTGCTTCTTGCTTCGCCTCGTCGTCGTGCGAGGCTGAGCGGACAGGGATGACGGATGGCAGAGAAGGAGGAGGAGTGGCGGGGTGGGGAGAGAGGACTCGGGAAGTCCTGGAAGCTTCCGGACGTTTTCCGTGGCCTCTGGGTGGTTCGGTGGCCTAGGAAATCCATGGGGGGAGGGGCCAGCGTGCGACGACGACGACGTCGACGACGACGACGACGACGATTCCGTACTCTACCTGCCCAAGGCAGCCCGCCTCGTCGAACGGCACCGTCAGGCGCAGCACCCGCAGAGCAGCATAGGCCGCATCGAGATTGTGGGGCGATAAGGATGATGAGGATGATGATGACGAGAAAGACGGTGAGAGTAGCTCTTGCCATCGCGCTGCACCTGTCATCGCGTCGCAGCTGCTATCGCGTCCCACCAGCTATCGTCTCCATCCCAGACCTCCGACGTCTTGACTGATGCTCTGCGTATGTTTCTTTCTATCGGACCTCTGCAGAGCGATTATCTTCACAAAGCCGCATCAAAAGAAAATAGAAGATTGCATCTAATGCCCCAGACGGCAAGCCCTTCCCTGTGACCGCTTTTCATCTTATTATGATCCGTTTTTGGGTGGCTCCGTGATCCGAAACTGGCCCCCGGAGGCCGACATCTAGGAAAGAGTGCCAGCATTGGGCAGCACATCGCGACGTTGGAGGTCTGCGATCACGCCGCAGCGGCAATCGCGCCGCACTCGCCATCGTCTTCCCCTGCGTGCCTGTCATCTCGACGTCGCGTCAACCTGCATCTTGTAGGTCTGCAGGCGCTGGATGCACCAGCTGACCTCCTCGATGCTGGCCTTCGTGTCCTGAAGCTGCTGGTTCAGAGTTTCCCGCCGCTCCATGTACTTCTTCTGGTTCTGAGCGTCGATCTTGATGCTCGACATGTCCTCGTTGAGCCTCGGAAGAGAGAGAGAGAGAGAGAGACACATGCCGATGCCGATGCCCTTCTGTGCCCACCTGGGTTAGGTCGGGCGTGTCCTCCTACAAGCGGGTTTTGGACGACACATATATCAAAACAGACAAATGCTGAAACAGAATCAAACATAGTCACACAATCGTCCCCAGACTATGCCTGGACTATGCATGTCTTTGAATCTTCCTTCTGTCGAGGGACGGGGCCCGACTTCACCTCTGGGCCACCCGTTGGGCCCCTCGTCGCCCGCGGCGGGGCCCGCCTCGGAACATCCTGGCCAGAACGCACCCGGGAGAGCTCCGGGGAGCAGCGGCACCGCCAAGATCCACCAGCACGGAATCGGCAAGACGGATCGAATCGAAATAAGTCTAAGTCGGCGGCGCGTATTGGGGGGGGGGTATGGGGGAGGGGGGGAAGCTTCTTGGGAGGAGGCCGCTCCTCAGAGAGCGCCCGGCCCTGCATCTGCAGACCAGGCTCGCGCCTTCTAAGAAGCAGGGATGCTTCTAGGAAGCCTTCCCCCCTCACCTCCTAAGCATGGCATCGTCAAGTATGGGATCTGCGCGCAGATGGGGTCGAAAGGGAGTGCTCCTCCTCCTCCTCCTCCTCCTCCTCCTCCTCCTCCTCCTCCTCCTCCTCCTCTGCGCGCCGCCAAAGCATGAAATCGGCAAGCCGGATCGGATCGAAACAAGCGTCGGGTCGGGCCGCACAGCGGCACGGAGAGTCGAGCTCGAGTCGGAGATCGGCTGCGCAGGGATGCACGACGAGATGGGCGGCGTCGAGCCGTCGACGCATCGGAATCGGCCCGGGCCAGGGCGGCAGGGGCGCCCGAATGGGCATCATTAGCACGCCCTGCACTTGAGGGTGCCCTTCCTTTTGTCGCGCGCGACATTGTCAGGCCTCACAACGAGGCAACAGGAACGATGTCGAGCGCCGTGGCATGATTCGGACAAGCCTCGTGGAATGCAGTCCGCGCAGTAGTTTATAGAGGGGTCGGCGGATGCGGCGTAGTACTATAGAATCGGCACCAAATGGGTTCGATCGGATCGAAGTGGGCCGTGCATCGGTATCTTGGTTGCTCCCCCCAGCTGAGCCTGCGCAGCATAGGGAGCTTGAAGAAAGACTCCGTGAAGAGTTCCACCTGAGCCGGCGAAGAGCAAACATACTTTACTCATACACATTGAGATGCGTCAGCCTGCACGTGCGACGCTCGCCGTTCGCATCACGAGCTAAGTGAATAGAGATCGCGAAGCGGATCCGCACCCCCGACCGTGCGGGGTAGAGGCCGAGGCTGCACTGCGCAGCGCTGCACCACCCAGGCCGAAGCAGCGACCCCAGAGCACTGTCGCAGCACATCGCCAGATGGGGCGTCAACTGCACGCGACGTTGGGTCTCCCTCCTGCTCCTCCGCCTCCTCCTCCTCCTCCTCCTTCCTGCTTCCCTTGAGGTCTGAGGCCCCTGCTCGCGGGGGGCGCCCGTGGCTGAAGTGTTTAATCCCCGGAGGGGGGCTGGGCCTGTGGGAATACCCCTGATCAAGGCCTGCGCCTTGGGACGCCCGCTCCCGGGCCAGCGCCGCCCTCTGTGAGGGCGAGCTCTGAGCGTCGGTCTAGTGGTGTAAGTCCGTTCTCTCAGGTTCCAGTGCTGTTTGGTCCCACCCCCCTACGAGGACCAAGACTCGGCGCCCATAAACTCGTCTCGCCTCTCCTTGTTGGGTGTTGCTATAAGTGCCCCTGGCCCAAGGTGCCTCCAGCTTCTCGCTCCACTTCGGAGCCCCTGGGGTCCTCTGGGCCTCGTGAGGGGTGCCCTGGAGGCCGCCTGGGCCACCCCGAGAATCCTGCGGGTACCTTTGGCTGGGGGTACCAGGAAGAGGAAGAGGAGGAGGAGGAGGAGGAGGAGGAGGAGGAGGAGGAGTGAGGACGGAGGAGGAGGAGGAGGAGGAGGCGGAGGAGGAGGAGGAGGAGGAGGAGGAGGAGGAGGAGGAGGAGGAGGAGGAGGAGGAGGAGGAGGAGGAGGAGGATGCGCGGATCCTTGATCGCCTTGCGCACGAGGGCGCGGCCGCCTCCCACGAGTGCTCCGCGCGGGGCTGTCCCGCGCGGCACGCCGCGTGGGGACGGAAGGCGCTTCACGGCGCGCCCTCCCTCCGCACCGCTGCTCCCGGCTCCCTGCTCCCTGCCCCGTGCTCCCTGCTCCCTTTCTCTCCTCCTCCTCCTCCCTTCCTTCCTTCCCTTCCTCCTTCCTTCCTTTTTCCTCCTCCTGCTCCTCTCCTCCTCCTCCTCCTCCTCCTTCTCTCCTCCTCCTCCTCCTCCCCTTTCCTCCCTTCCTTCTTCTTTCCTTCCTTCCTCTCTCCCTCCCTCCCTCCCTCCTCCCTCCCCCTCCCCTCCCTCCCTCCCTCCCTCCCTCCTCCTCCTCCTTCTCCTCCTCCTGTTCTCTCCTCTCTCCTCTCTCCTCTCCTCTCTCCTCTCACCGTTGTCCTCTTTCCTCTCTCATCTCGGCTCGAAGGACCCTGACCCAGTGCGCAACCGCAACGCCTAGCGCCCCACCACCATCCTGGCCTCGAGAAACCAGGCGCGGCCCATCCCATGCCGCGACAGGTAAGCGTCAACACCACTTCAGTTGCGCGCGCCATGGTTCCGAAAGGTCCTCGCCGAACGCTCCCTGAACAAAGGCATCCCAAGCCACCAAGCAAGGGCCGCCAAACTACCCCCTTGCCCGGGAGCAACCTGACTCGAAAAGAAAGTCTGCGCCGCTGCGCCCCAACAGCGGGGGCGGCGTCGACCAATCAGTCGCTGTATACAAAGAGCTCGCTCATAAGCGCCACACCGATCTCGGTACCATCTACCAACAACACCGTTCCGACAAGCGAAAACATGCAGCACCGCCCCCTCGCGCACAGCAAAGCCTGATACCGTGACGCAGCACCAACAGAGACGACGGTCGGCGCCGAACCTACCAGGCAACGGCATGGCCCGTCTCATCAACAACGACGCACTCAACTCGGACGGCCCAACCGCGCCTCTGCTTCACAGGGCCGATCACGGAACCTCACAAACCAGTAGCACTCCGCAACTCGCCAAGCGTCCAAAGCCACCAGCCACGACGACGACTCGGACAAAGACCTGGACGAACATTGGGACGAACACGAATTAGCATGGCTACCTCAACCACGCGTCCAGGAGGTCGCCGTCGAGACCTCGCGCGCCAGACGCGTCCCACAACACCCCGCCGAGCGTCAAGAGACTCCAGGCTACGACAAAGATTTGGACGACGAATGGAACGCATGGCTAACAACAAATAATTCAACCGAGCGACCAGAAAATCTCCGACCAAACCGACGTCGTGACGATCCTCGAACCCACACTGACCTGCGTGGCCACCGGCCACGGGACACTGACACCAACTCGAAAAATGCCTCGCCTCTGCCCGCGCCGAGCAAACTAACCTGAACAAAGACCTGAAGGCATTCATGCCAAAAACTAATGCTGTGTTGCTCGTGCCAAGGCCGCATGGTCAACATCAGATGCCAGCCAGAGCACCAGCGACTGCCGCGCCGAACGAGGACCCCTGGAACTCACTGGTCATCCACTCCCCCGTTACCTCGGCAAGGGTATCCGCCACCAGCGGGGCCCTGGGCAAAACCGCTGTAGCCGCCCCCTGATCCTATGGCAACGACCACCAGGGTGGATCTCAGTAACAACCTAGGAGTGGCCACTGAGACAACCGCGGCGCGGCAGCTCGCTAGGTCCACCAGGACTGAAGCTCTTTCCGACAGCACAGGAGCTGGCGCGGTTCCCGCCCCTCCTTGCGTCCAGGAAGGCGCCGAAGTTGCGGTCACTAGCCACTAGCCAAGCTACGGACCCCGTTGACGGCCGCCATGGCGTCGTCAAAGGACGCACGGGGGACCAGAACCAGTCCAGTTGACCCACGGCCGCGCTGCCGCCCTGCGGACGTCAAGTCTCGCCACTCGCTTCCATCACCAAGTCGGAGAGGGGCACCACTGCTCCAACATCAGTGCTCGGGCCAGCAGCGACGTCAGACCCGCGAGCCGCGTGTGGCCCGCCGGAGACACCAGTCCCGCCTGCGCACGCGCGCGCGTGGACCCGCGCCAGGGCCTGAGCGGAACCTCCGATGCCAACAGGAGCACCGACGACTGCGCCGCCAGTAGGGCCCACGGACTGGCTCAGCGCGCGTCAGCGGAAGCGCCTAGGCAAGCTCCGCAGATCCCGGAGCGAAACACAAACCCTCGACGGGCCACTCCTTCCCGTCATCGCGGAGGGCGATGCCGAGGGCGCCCCGCGCGAGCACGTCGGCGCGTTCCCTCGCAAGGCCCTGGATGTGCGGGCGCCTGGGTGCGGCGCTGACAACGCACCGCGCGGCGAGGGCGACGATCGCGCGGCCGGGGCTCGCCTCCATCTTGGCCCCAACTCTCCTCCTCTGTGCAGCTGTGACAGGGGTGCTGGGGTCGCTCGTGGCAGTGGGAGTGTTCTGCAGCACGATTTTGCCACTTCTGCCGTCGTGGGGCGATCGACGGTCTTAGCTTGCCTCGTCTCGTCTGTTTCATTCAAGTTACTGGGCCACGCGCCTCGAAGCAATGCGCTGGCGTGCAAATGCAAAAAAAACAGATGAGGTCGAAAGTGCGCCATGTCCTCGCGGTTGTGGCCAGCTCGCCAGGCCTCGCGCCTGCAACTGTGAAGAGCGCCGCAAAGAACGCCAACCATGACTGCGCTGCGCGCGGCGCCAGGTGCCCGCCGTTCCTTCTCTGCTCGAACAAATCGATAAAGACGGAGTCGAGCAGCAGCCCGACCCGCGCGCCCGCGGCCGGGCCCGCCACTTCCCAGCGCGCTGGCCCGAGCAATCCGCTCCTGACGACCTCGACGGGCACGGGCGCCAGCTCGACCCTGGCGCGCGTCGGCTGGACGGGCACTGCCTCGAGTGCCACGCCGTTAAGCTGCGCGACGGGCGCCGGCGCCTCGACGGCGAGCGCCGGCTCGACCACTCGGGCGACCGCGAGCGGGGCGAGCGCCGTTTCCTGTGCCGCCGCGACTGCCGGCAGCGCGGCGGAGTGAAGCACCGCGGCGTTGAGCGGCGCGACGGGAAACAGCAGCGGCAGCTTCGCATCCCGCGTCTTTGAGCGGCGCGTCTGGGATCAGCACTTCGACGCCGCGCGGCGCGACGGCGCCGAGCCCCGCGGCGCCGGGCATCTGGGCGGGGTCCAGCGCGGCAGAGTCGAGCTACGCTGCGCTGAGCAGCGCGACGGGGCCCAGCGCCGGCGGCCTCAGATCAGCGAGTGAGTCGAACGGTTCAACGCTCGCCGCGCCTTTGAGCAGCGCGTCTGGGTTCAGCGCCTCCGCGCTGTTCGGCGCGACGGAGTCGAGCGGCGCGACGTTGAGCATCGCGGCGTGTTTCAACGCGACTGAGCCGAGCGCCGCGTCTTTGAGCAGCGCGGCGGAGTCGAGCGCCGCGACGCTGAGCAGCGCGTGGCCCAGAACCGCGGAGTCGAGCGCCGAGACGTCGAGCGGCGCGGCGGGGTCGAGCGCCGCGGCGTTGAGCCGCGCGACGGGGCCGGGGCCCGTCGCCAACGGCCTCTCGTCGACGAGCGAGGCGGGCAGCGCAGCGGGCGCCGCGACGCAGATCAGCGCCGCGGAGTCAGGCGCCGCGACGTTGAGCAAGGCGACGGGGTCCGGCGCGAGTGAGTCGAGCGTCGCGACCTCGGGCAGCGCGATGGAATCGGGCGCCACGACTCAGAGCAGCTCGACGGGGTCCAGCGCCAGAAGCCTCGCGTTTAAGAGCGAGACGGGCAGGGCAACGAGTTCCACGTCTTTGAACAGTACGTCTCGGGCCAGCACTTACGCGCTTGACAGCGAGGCGAAGTCGAGCGCCGCGACGTCGAGCGGCGCGGCGGGATCCAGCGCGACGGAGTCGAGCGCCTCGACGTTGTGCAGCGCCATGGGATCCAGCGCGACGGAGTCGAGTGCCGCGATGTTGAGAGGCGCGATGGGGTCGAGCACCGCGACGTTGTGCAACGCGTCGGGGCCGGGCGCCAGCGGCCTCGCATATGCGTTGGGCAACGCGACCAAATCGAGAACAACGTCGGGTCCACCTAAATCCAGACGCGCGCGCCAGACCCAGACATCCAACGCGCCTCGATACTAAATTTTCCCGACGGCGACGCGAACAAATCACCGCGCTGCACAAGAGGGCGGCGCGGAACAAAAAAACTACGCTGCAATATTTCCGGAATCAACCCGGGCAAAGGCCAAGAAAACTTACAAAACCTTGCTCCAAGACCGGGCAATGGCCCGAATCCTGGAGCGCGGCAGCAGGACAATGCGCTGGGCGACCAAGTGCAGCAACGCAACATGCACTGGGCGACTGAATTCTGACCTTGCAGGAAATTGTATCGTTTCCCGACGTGCCAATGTCCTCGTTAATCTCTGTCCCAATTTCGGGGGGGCTGGCAGCGCATCTGAGCGGCGCGACCTGGTCCAGCGCCAGCCCCGCAACAAGTGAGACGAGCAGTGCAAAGACCGCCGCGTCTCCGAGCAGCATGTATGCGACAAGCGCCTCGGCGCTGGACAGCGCGACGGGGTCGAGCGCCACGGCGTTGGGCAACGCGGCGGGATCCAGCGCGACGGAGTCGAACCTCGCGACGCTCATCGTCGAGATGGGACCCAGCACCAGCAGCCTCTCATCCACGAGTGAAACGAGAAGTGCAACGAGCGCCGCCTTCTTGAGCAGCGCGCCCGGGACAGCCACCGCGACTCTGAGCAGGATCCAGCACCGGCAGTTTCACCTCTACGTGGACCACGTCTGGGATGTTCACCGCCTTGAGCTCTTCCCCAAATCCTACTGGGTCCACAGCCCAGTGCGTCCAATGTCCGCATTGGCCCAGTGGGGGCGGGATGCGTGTACCGGCCTACTTTCAAAAATGGCATTGGCCCGCTGGGGTTGGGGTGCGAGCCCTGGCCAGCGCGGAGGCAAGGCGAGCGCTAGGCCGACCCTGATGCTCACCGGGGGGGCGAACGCTCCCTCGAGCGCCACGGTGCCCAGCTGCACGACGGCCACCAACATCTCGATGCACGCCATCACGCTGGTGAACAACAGGCCGACCCTGACGACGTTGGAGAGCAGGTGGCCTGGGCGCCTGCCTGGTTCCCCCGACCTCCGCGCCCCGCATTTGCCTGCCGGGGATGGGCTGGGCGCAGCCCTGAGTGCTGCGCTGTTGAGCAACGCGAGTGGCCTCACATCTACGGGTGAGACGACGAGCAGCTCAACGAGCGCCACGTCTTTGAGGAGCGCGTCCGGGACCAACACCGCCGCGCGGAGCAGGGCGACAGAGTCGAGCACCGCGACGCCGTGTAGCATGACGGGGTTCAGCGCGACGGCGTCGAGCATCGTGACGTTCAGCAGCTCGACGAAGTCGAGCATCACGACGCTGATCGTCACAGTGGGATCCAGCACCCGCAGCCTCTCTCATCCACGAGTGAAGCGAGGAGTGCAGCGAACACCACTTTGTTGAGCAGCGCGCCCAGGACAAACACGGCGACGCTGAGCAGCACGATGGAGTCGAGTACTACGATGCTGAGCAGCGTGACAGGATCCAGCACGACGGAGTCGAGCACCATGACGTTGAGCACCACAATGGGGGTCGGGCACCACGACGCTGATCAGCACAATGTGAACCAGCACCAGCAGCCTCACATCTACGAGTGAGGCGAGCAGCGCAACGAGCACGACGTCTCCAACCAGCACCTCCAGGACCAGCACCTCGACACTGAGCAGCAAAACAGAGTCGACAACCACGACGTTGAGCAGTCCTACATGATCCACCACGACGGACTCGAGCACAACGTCGTCGAGCACAGCGACGGGGTCGAGCACCACGACGTTGAGCAGCGCAGCGAGACCCCGCACTGGCAGCCTCTCATCGACGAGTGGGACGAGCAGGGCAACGAGCACCACGTCTGGCAACAGCAACTCGACACTGTGCAACACGACGGCGTCGATCACCAAGAGGGCAGCAGGACGGGATCCAGCGCGACGGAATTGAGCACCACGACGCCGAGCAGCACGGCGGGAATTGGCACCAGCAGCCTCGCACCTACGAGTAATCTATAATTAAACGAACTGCGCGCGAGCACCGAGCCTTTGAGCAGCACGCCGGGGGCCGGCACCTCTACGCTGACCAGCGTGGCGGAGTCGAGCACCACGACGTTGAGCGGCGCGACGGGATTCAACGCGACAGAATCGAGCGCCATGTCTCTGAGCAACACGACGGAATCGAGCACTACGACGCTGAGCAGCATGACGGAATCCAGCGCGACAGAATCGAGCACCGCGACGTCGAGCCACAAAACGGGGTCGAGCACCATGAGATTGAGCAGCGCGGCGGGGTGCAGCACCAGCAGCCTCGCATCGACGAGTGAGCCGAGCAGCCCCTCGAGCACCACGTCTTTGAGCAGCACGTCTGGCAACAATATTTCGACACTGATCAGCACGACGGGGTCGCGCACCACGACGTTGAGCAGCGCAGCGAGACCCCGCACTGGCAGCCTCTCATCGACGAGTGGGACGAGCAGGGCAACGAGCACCACGTCTGGCAACAGCAACTCGACACTGTGCAACACGACGGCGTCGATCACCAAGAGGGCAGCAGGACGGGATCCAGCGCGACGGAATTGAGCACCACGACGCCGAGCAGCACGGCGGGAATTGGCACCAGCAGCCTCGCACCTACGAGTAATCTATAATTAAACGAACTGCGCGCGAGCACCGAGCCTTTGAGCAGCACGCCGGGGGCCGGCACCTCTACGCTGACCAGCGTGGCGGAGTCGAGCACCACGACGTTGAGCGGCGCGACGGGATTCAACGCGACAGAATCGAGCGCCATGTCTCTGAGCAGCACGACGGAATCGAGCACTACGACGCTGAGCAGCATGACGGAATCCAGCGCGATAGAATCGAGCACCGCGACGTCGAGCCACAAAACGGGGTCGAGCACCATGAGATTGAGCAGCGCGGCGGGGTGCAGCACCAGCAGCCTCGCATCGACGAGTGAGCCGAGCAGCCCCTCGAGCACCACGTCTTTGAGCAGCACGTCTGGCAACAATATTTCGACACTGATCAGCACGACGGGGTCGCGCACCACGACGTTGAGCAGCACGATTGGGTCCAGCACGAATGAGTCGAGCACCGCGATGTTGAGCAGCACGACGGGGTCCAGAACCAGCAGTCTCGCACATTTGAGCGAGACGAGCAGTGCAACGGGCACCACGTCTACGAGCAGCACGTCTGGGACCAGCCCTTCGACACCAAGCAGCGCGACTGAGTCGAGCGCCGCGACCTTGAGCAGCACGACGGGATCCAGCAGGACAGCGTCGAGCACCGCGACGTTGAGCAGCGCGAAGGGACCCAGCATCAGCAGCCTCACATCTACGAGCGAGACGAAGAATGCACTGAACACCACGTCCTTGATCAACGCGTCTGGGACCTAATATTGAACAACATGAAGGGGTCCACCATGCCGTCTAGCTCCACGCTGGGCACTGACCGGCGCCGACCGCGAACCGGTGAACAGCACGACCATGAGACACAGCTCGACCCTGACGACCCACGGTAGGACGCCCAGCGCTTCGACTTCAGTCTCAAATCCTACCAGGCCCACGACCCAATATTTCCACGATCCGCATTGGGCCTTTGGCCCACTGGGGGTGGGATGCGTGCGTCGGCTTATTTCCATGAGCCGCATTGGCCCACTGGAGGTGGGATGCGAGCTTCGCCCTACTTCTACGAGCCGCGTTGGCCCACTCGGGGGTAGGATGCGAACTCCGACCGCTTGGATCGCCCTTCATCAGGCCCAATCGCCCGCTTACACTTGGGCGCCGCCCCAAGCGAGCGACCAAACGCGTCTAGGTGCCTACCGGTAGCATTCTAGTGCTACCTTCACTTCTGAGGCCTGTGCGAACTGTTGGCTGCTTGTCCGTGGCCCTCACTCTTTTTGGGCCGCTGCGGGGGACGCCCCAAGGCAGCGCCTCTCTTGGCTGGGCGCTGGGGCGCGCACGCCAACGCGCGCCCAAAGCCACTGCCCCTCTTCGCACGGTGGCGCAGACGAGCCTCAGTGGGGTCTGATTGCCGCCCGCCGTCTCTCTTTGTAGCCGCGGACCCTTTTGTCCGCGCCAGGGGGAGAGCATCCATCCACCCATGTTTAACTTGCCGCGACTCCAGCTTTGCGAGGAAGGTCTGCGGGGCACATGCTGCTCAGGGGCCCGGACGGCGACACTGTCCGAAGTGGTGCGCTCTCCTGTCTCCTCTCTCCACTCGCCTGCTCTCTTCTCCTCCTCCTCCTTCTCCTCGTCCTCGTCTTCCTCCTCCTCGTCCTCGTCTTCCTCATCCTCCTCCTCCTCCCCCTCCTCCTCCACCCTCCTCCTCCCTGCTCTGCCACCCCCCCCTCACCCCCACTGGGAATTCAATTCCAAATGCCCCTGCCCGTCGCGCGCCGCCTCATGGGTTGGAGGAAGGCCCTAAGCTGCGTTGTTCAAGCAGGCTTGCGAAATGTCTACTGGCCCCAAGCCCATCCCGCCACCGTGCCTGGGCTGTGGGTATGAAGCGCATTGGATGTTCGCTTGGATCTTGTGAGGGGCCTCTCGGGGGCCTCTTGGAGGCAGTCCAACCAGCCTTTTGGGCGTAGGTGGTCTACGGATGCTCCTCTTCCAACCCCCCTCTTCCCCTGCGGAGGAGGGTTCATCACTTTTCCCTACTGATATACACCCCCTCCCCCAGGCGACCGGCAGCCAACCAGGAACCATGCTCCCCCCCGCAATCCCTTTCAAAAAACACTACAAAACGCACTCTGCCTCCAAATTCGGAGCATGCGCAACCAACCCGATGCGCCACCTCCCCACCATTCCTCTCAGACACAGTACAACGTACACTTTGGGCCACGCCTGGAATCATGTTCGTGAGGCCCGCGACCACCTTGTGTTTGACAGGAACGGCGGGGGTGTCAGCATTTTGTCTGCTGTGCGCAGGGCTACCATCCCTGACGAAACACGATAAAACATGCACCTCACGGCTAAATCCGGGTCATGCGCGGCCACCCCGCGATCCTTGTCAACTGGTTTTGGCAGGGACGGCGGGGGTGGTGGCGTATTTCCTGTTGTGCGCAGGCCCACCAGACACAATGATGGGCATTGGTTTTCGATAAGGATGGTTGGGGCCGACATGTTTCCCGATGTGTGCTGTCACGTGCGCAGGCGCACCTGACAAACTCTGCACGTGCCCCGAACGTGGCGTAAGTGGAGCGCCTGGAGTATGCGGCACACCTGGCGCACGCGGAGGCACGTGGCGCATCTGGCGCACCAGGCGTGCCTGGCACGCTTGGGCTTCATGGGTGCCTGGCGCGCGTGGCGCGCCTGGCACGCGTGCCGCATCTCGCCCCAGCGTCGCGCATATGGGCTCGGTTTTGGTTCCCAGTAGCTGCCCATCCAAAGACGACCGCTGAACATGTTGAGGCTAGGATGTTACGTATGTGTTGGGAGGGCGGGTGGGAGTGAGCTGGCGGCTTGCTATCTGGAGGGTGTCTTGACCCTTCCCCCGACCCACTCCCCTGGACCCGGACGGGGGTGGGGCGCGAGGCGTTGGAGCGTCCAAGATGGCCCAAGACGGCTCCAAGAGGGCCCTTGAGAGCCCAAGATGAGCTCCAAGATGGCCCAAGATAGCGCACAATGACCCAAGATGGCTTCCAAGATGCTCTAACAAGCCCCACGAACGTTCCAAGAAGGCTTCAAGAGCAAGGAGGCCCCCAAGAAGCTAAAATCCTGCAACAACCGAAGGACGACCAGTGATTGTTGCCTTCTCGCTTTTCGCTTTCGATGGCCATCCGAGGCCTCAAGATGGCTCCAAGATGGCCCAAGAGAGCCCCAGGAGAGGCCCAATAGAGCCCCAAGACGGCCCCCAGAGCACCCACGAGCGCCCAAAGAGGGCTCCAAGAGGGGTCCAGGAGGCGATTGTCGGTTCCCCCGAGGGGGGGGGAGTAATTGGAGCTCCCCTCTTGTCTGATCGATGTCCTCCAAGATGGCCCCAAGAGCGCCCCTGAAGCTCCCAAGAGCGCCTCAAGAGGGCCCCAAGTGGGGCCCAGACGGCCTCAAGAGGCATCCAAAAGGCTCCCAAAAGACCCCATACGAGGCCTCACGAGGACCCCCGAGGAACCCGACTCTCCCTCCTTCTCATCCTTCTCCTCGTTTTCCTCCTCCTTGCCCTACTCCACCTCCCCCTCCTCTTCCTCCTCCTCTTCCTCCTCTTCCTCCTCCTCCAGCGACGACGACGACGACCCCTCTTGGGGTATGTAACGGCTTCACCCGCCCTTTGTTCTTCTGCATGCTCCCCCACTTTCCCTGATCACCTCAACTCCCCTGGGCATCGTTTCTGGATGGGCTGGTGGGGATACGCGAAGCGTTAACAATTAGGAGGCTAATTGGGGGCCTCTGGTTCCCCCTCGCCCATGTCCCTGGCCACCTACGACGCCCTCTACTGCCTTGCAGGCCTGTGCTCTGGCACACAGGGTCAGGGACTACATGCTCCGAGCGTGCTCCGCCGCCCGCGGCTTCCCCGTCCCCCGCACGTGTTCTTCTCGCTCCCGGCTGAGCCCGATTAGGTCCCGCAGCGGCCCCCCAGTTGCCTCCGACCGCGGCTTGATGCCAAGCCGCTGTGGCAAAAAGTTTCTCCTCGCCCGCCTGGTCGCACACCTGGGAGCGGATGTAACTGTACATCTTGAGGACCAGCATCTGCACCTTGTCCACGGCCTCGTCGATCTGCTGGGGGTCCTCAGGGATCTGCATCAGCCACCCGTTGAGGACCTTGTCCATTCCCGAGCGGCTCTCGATCTCCTCGGGGATGCGCATCCTCGTCCCCAGGTCATCATCCTCCACGTCCGCGGCGTGGTCAACGGTGGCCGCTTTCAAATTGACCCAGGGGTTCGAAAACGTTGAGGTCAGCATGTTGGAGAACAGGAGTATGAACTGGTTGAGCTGGCGATCCACAGCCTCGTCGTACGCGGTAAAGAGAAGGTGCTTGATCATTGGGTTCTGCTTGATGAGCTTTACGTGCTTTGTGTACATGGGGGAAAACATGTTCGCGGTCGGGTTGCCCTCGAGGCTGCTCATGAAATCGATGACAACTTCCTTCTGAATCTCGAAGAACCTAAGACATCAAAACAACTACAAAAACAGCATGTGTCGAGGACTTCTCAGGCCGGCTGTGTACTCCCATGTGCTCCCCCCTCTCCTGGCGCGCAAAACGCGCGAAGGAAGGCACCCGATGCTCCACCCGGGAGATCCAGCGCCGACCCAAGAAATTCACGCGGACTTCCGATAGCTCATGGTTAAAATGGTTTTGAGGGGGAAATATCCGGAGTCTGGCTCAGGGGGGGGAAACATTGACTGGGAATTGGGGATGCGTCGCTGGTGCGTCGGCGATAGGCCCTCGGTAGCGAATCCGCACGTTTCTGGGCGGGGCGCGCTATCGGGCCAATATCGGCGATGAATAAGCGATTAGGGGTCGATGCGCCCCCCCTGAGCCTATTCCCCCCGCCACGCTGCCCCCCCAGTTTTCGTGGCATAACTCAAGTCAATGGCCGCCTATCGGGACGATCGGGGCACCCCCCGACCCTCGGCGAGGCGCAGCCGCGGGAAAGCATCCCGAAGCGGGAAAGCCGCCAAGAACCGAAGACATCATGGCTTGTTTCCGACGCGGCGCCGTGGCGACGAGAAGCCCCCAGGAGACCCAGAAGGGCGAAACACGCCAGGGAGGGCCGCCCCTGAGACTTGTGGTCTTCGAGAACCACTTCAATCTCTCGCCCACGTACTGCACACGCCGCTGGAGCGGCAGGTGCGCCTCGTTGCCGAGCAGCTTCACCACGACGTCGCGCCAGGTCAGCGAGCTCATGGAGACGCCGCGGGCCTGGATGACGTCGCGCTTCTTGGTCTCCTGAGGGGCAGCGATGATAGGGGGGGAGGGGAACTTTTGCAAACGTAGCAGCGTTGTTCCCAACCCTCCTGTGTGTTTGGTCCTCGTTTTGAATTCGCAGCGTCGCGCGTCTCCTTCTCCTCTCCTCCTTCCCTCTTCCTCCTCGCCCCTCCCTCCACGTCCGCATCCTCCTGTTCCCTCTTCCCATCGCCACCACCACCACCACCACCACCACCATCATCATCATCATCATCATCATCATCATCATCATCATCATCATCATCATCATCATCATCATCATCATCATCATCACCATCATCATCATCATCATCATCATCATCATCATCATCATCATCATCCTCATCCTCATCCTCATCATCATCATCATCATCAGCAGCATCATCATCAGCATCATTCTCACCATCGCCATCACCATCATCATCATCAACATCACCACCATCACTACCACCAGCATCATCACCATCACCATTACTATCATGATGACCATCATTTTCATCACCATCATCATCAACATCATCATCGTCGTTATCACCGTCACCATCACCATCATCATCGTCATCAGTATCATCCTTATCACCACCATCATCATCATTGGTTTCATCATCACACGTAATATAATCATCATGTTTGTCATCCGCTTATCACCGTCACCATCTTCATCATCATCACACCACCATGCATCATATATTCGGAAGGCGAACCTATTACACTACTTGTGGCCTCATGAGAAGCTCCACCGAAGGCTCCAGTGGCAGTGTCCGCATGGATACCCAGGTCCATTCTGACACACCCCTCACACGCTTCGTGGCCCTGTTGAAGAGCTCCGTCGAAGGTCCCAGTGGCAAGGTGCGCATGGTTACTCATGGTCATTCTGGTACGCCCCTAACACGTTTCTTGGCCCCATAGGAAGCTCCGCCGAAGGCCTCTGTGGCAGGGTCCGCAAACTTACTCGGGTCCATTCTGGCACACCGCTCATACGTTTCGTAGCCCCATGGGGAGCTCCACCGAAGGCCGCACTGGCAGGGTCCGCATGGTTACTCGGGTCCATTCTGGTAGACCCCACACAAGTTTCGCGGCCTCACAAGCCTCTGAGCCCATTCCCCCCCTCACGTTGCCCCCTGATCTCCACCGCGATCTCGGAGAACCGCAGGAAGATCTCCACCTCGCCCATGACGCGCCGGAACTGGGCGCCCCCGTTCACCTCGGCGTTGTGCGCCCCGAGGTTGATCTCCGTGGTGAGGTACTCGATGTAGTCGTCCTGGCGAGCGAGCATGGTACTCATGCAGGCCCTTTCCGATCCGATGGGTCCAATTCGGCACATCTTTTCGGCCGGTCGACCCGACTCGGTCGGGATACTCTGGCGATCTGACGCGGCCCGCTGCTTGCATGGCCCTGTTGTGCGTCCTGCCGCAACCGATCCAACTCGATTTCGACTCCGTGCCGATGCGGCCCGATCCGATGCACATTCCGATTTGATCCGATTTGCCGATTCCATGCTGACTGATCCTGCCGATGCCGCTATTCCCCAGACCTCTTCCGGAATGCGTTCTGACCATCATCTCGAGGTGAATCCAGCTCTGGCGGCGAGATCCTCCCAGGAGGCACACATGGGCGAAAACGAGGCGAAGGTAGCGGCATCGGTATTTTTGACTCCTCTGTCCAGCCCGGCGAAGTCGTCGGACGGCAGCATGACGAAATGATTGGAGCCGTTCTTCGCGTGGTGCTCGTGGAACAACCTCATCTCCGTAGGCAGGTCCATGCGGCCCACCGTGACATTCAAGGACCCCTCCATCACCTGCGCTGTTCCCCGCCTTCTCCTCTTCCTCCTCCTCCTCCTCCTCCTCCTCCTCCTACTCCTCCCCTCTCTCCCTCCCTCCCTCCCTTCCCCTCCTCCTGCGCCCTCCTCCTCCTCCTCCTCCTTCTCCCCCTCCTCGTCATCATCGCCCTCCTCCCTTCTCCTCCCCCTCCTCCCTCCCCCGATCGTGTTCATCACCTGGTTCAGAGCGCCCGCGAAAGACTCGCCGCAGGCGCGCGTCGTCGCCGCCATGGCGTTGGGGTCCGTCTCCTCTAGCACGAGGTAGGAAAAAAAGGCACGAGCATACACAATCGGAGGTCCGCACGGGTTCCTTGGATTTGCCCTGGATGCTCCCGAAGATATGTATCCTGTGTTTTCTTGAAGGGCTTCTGATGGGAGAGGTCGTGATCGCCTGTCTTGTTTGCCGAGCGCTCAGGCAATCTCACCTGTCGATCACCACCGTCGCTTCCCCCCCTCCCCTCTCATTTTCCTTCTCTCGCTTTCCCGCCCCTTGCCTCACGGCCTGCTGGTCTCAGCCCTGGCCTGCTGGAAAGCACACGAGCAAGACAGTCGGCGCTGGACCCCCTTCCCTGGCGCGCAGAACACATCAGGGGCGGCGCCAGAGGCACCGCTAGGGGCGTCCAGTGCCGATCCAGGAAATCCACACGGACCTCCGAAAACGTATGTGAATGCGGGCCTAAATTCTCGACGTCTACGTTGAGCACAGGGGTGAGCGGGGAACGAACACCTAAGGGTGTGAGGCCCTTCTGGAGCCCCAAGTCTGGTCGAAATCGGCGCGTTCTCCCGACACGCCGACAGCAACACCTCCAGCTTTATGCAAATCAATAAAAACTTGACCTGTGCACGTGTGCATGCCGTCTGTGGCGCGTCGATCCTCGTACTCGGTCTTCAGGCTCTCGGCCTTCTTGCTGTTGGCGAGCTTGAGGTCCTTCAGCTTGTCGAGGACGGGCTGGATGGAGTCGTTGAAGAGCATCTCTATCTTCTTCGACATGTAGCCCGCGAAAGCGTCGAAGCCGATCGTGCCCAGGTACTTGGCCTCGATTTATGTTGCTCCCATCGTACTTCAGGACCATATCCCAGACATAATTTCGAGCACCTGGAAAAGTGTCGAAACAGTGTCGAAATAGTGTCGAAACAGTGTCTGCCAATGCCCGACACGTGAAAGCCCTGCAGTTTTTCTGTACTCTTTTGGTGCTCGAAATTCTTCCTGGTGGTCCAGGCTGAAGTAAGTTGGAACATCATAAGCCTCGATCCCCTTCGACTGCAGCTCCTGGCGGTCCTGTGCGCACTTGTCCGCCCGCATCTGCACGAACGGCTTCGGGGGCGCCTGTCCGTCCTGCCAGAAGGGCAGCGTAAGGGCGAAGCGGACCAGCGTGGGCGGCAGGTCGCCGTGGCCCTCGACCCACTTG
The DNA here is from genome assembly GCA_963575745.1 of Prorocentrum cordatum. NCBI lineage: Eukaryota > Dinophyceae > Prorocentrales > Prorocentraceae > Prorocentrum > Prorocentrum cordatum. The sequence continues at coordinate 175,386 of CAUYUJ010019472.1, forward strand.
TTGATGTTGGATGGCTCGAGGTCGGAGTAGTATTTGTCGAGCTTGTTGCGGACCAAGATCGTCCGCTTGAAGGTGGGGTCGAGCTCGCGACACTTGGCGAGCGTGGACATGGTGGAGGCGTCGCCGCACTGCTCCACGCACAGCATCACGTTGCGGGGGTCCCTCATGAACTTGCCGTTCAGCTCCTCTATCATTTTGGACAGCTCCTACCGATGATTGACTGGGCACTTTTTAGCAAAACGCCCTTCAGCGAGAACTTACATGGGCACTCCAGAACACGCACGGTACCGCATTCCTAATTGACCAGGCGGGATTGCTAATCGACGTCCAAACACACATGACTGTTTCTGGCAAAACACGCGTCGATTAGCGAAACCGACTGGGGACTGCACTGGCACACGCGAATGCCAATGTCGAATGAACCAATTCAGATCTCCTCAATCAACTTATCTGGGTTTGCGTTCTCTCAATGCCCGATCCTTCTTGGCATCGTCGATCGAGAAGTCGCGGAAGCCGGGGAGGTCCACGATCGACATGTCCACGCAGCCGGGGGACTCGATGCGCACCCAGCAGGGGTCCTCGGACACCGTCTCGCCCAACTCCTCGTGCGCGGCCCCGATCTTGGTCATCACCTCCGCGACCGAGTGCTCGTTCCACTGCTTGGTCGCCTTGTCCCGCACGAACCACCTGGGCGACGGGAAAACTGGGGCGTCCCACGGTCTCACGCACGAGGATGCAGCGACCTTGCGCAACTGGGGAGACAAAAGGTACCGATACCGCTGCTCCCCGGACCTCTCCTCTGTGCGTTCTGACCAGGATTTCGAGGCGAATCCAACGGAGGCGACGAGGGCCTCCGAGGAGGCCCGAAAAGGGGAAAACGAGGGGAGGGTAGAGGTATGGGTACCTTTTCCTCCTCTGAGCAACGGCCTACGCGGGGACTAATGGGAAAAAAGGACGCTTACAGTCGTCGCGCTGCCAGAAGGAACGACGATCAGATGCACGAAGGGGCTTTTTAAGGCCACGGCAAGCCTCGGCGATACATCGCTCCCCCGACCTTCAAACTACATTTTAAAAAACTACACTACTAAAATATTCAAACCATACGAAACAAGATCCCCAGACTATTTCTTACTATTTTTGAATTTCCCCCCTGTAGGGGGACAGGCCCGACTTACCCTTGATCTAAGGAGCGGCCCGGAAACTGGAGCCCCTCCTGAACCTGCAGTGGTCCTTGTCTCGGCGTCCTGTCTGAACGCGCGGCGCACCGCGTGAAAAGAAAATGCGCGCTCACGCGCGACCTCGCGCGGGCAACTTGCGCGTAAAGGACCAGCGCGGTGGCCCCCCTCTTCTTCCGGTGGTTCCAAGATGGGGTCCCGAGGGATGAGGTCCCAAGGACGAGGAGGCCTCAGATAACAGAAATCCAGTCTTGGATCCCTTCCTAGCCTTAGGACATCATCCCTCAGGTTCCTATCCTTGGGCCAAAGATGCTTCTGAAGGAGCCCTGGGACTAACAAATAAATAGACAAACATAACAGGATTCCCCAATATGTTCGCATATCTTCTTGACTTTTGCCTTACCCCCCACTTCCCATAGTTTCCCATATTTTCGGAGGGGATCGAAGATTAAGCGTGTCTGTGTGTTTTTGTTTCCCTCCCGAGCTTCTTCGTCGCCCAGAGACCTGGAGGCGGTGGCGCCCGCGACGTTCCGGAACTCCAGGACGGTGGGCCTCCGGCTGCCGAGCGTGCCTATGATGGGCCTGCCTTCCACCAACCCCACCACAAGTTGGAGGGGAGGGGGTCCTCCTCCTCCTGCTCCTCCTCCTCCTCCTCCTCCTCCTCCTCCACCCTCCTCCTCCTCCTCCTCCTCCTCCTCCTCCCCCTCCTCCTCCTCCTCCTCCTCCTCCTCCTCCACCTCCTCCTCCTCCTCCTCCTCTTCGTCCTGCTCGTCCTCCTCGTTCTCCTCCTTCCCCCCTCCAACTTCTGGTGGTGGTGGTGGAAAACAAGCCAATCATGCCTGAGACGAAGTTGAAGGTCTCCCCCGCGAGGGACTCGATCAGGCGGCTCTTGCCGACCGACTGCTTGCCGAGGAGGATGAACTGAGGCAAGGGGAAGTCGACGTCGCCGAGCTTGTCCTGCCAGCGAGGGCGATAGCCGTGCACCAAGGGGCGCGAGGAGGCACGATTTTCGGGTCGTCGCTCGGGTGTGCGGCCGTTCGGAGACGGTGCGGGCACCCCTGGGACGCCCTCGTCGAGACGCAGCTCCAGGAACGCACCCCGAGGCTGGAGAACCTCCAAGAGCCGACGAAAACGTCCGAAAGGCCAGGTCAGGGGCCCTCGGCTGCGAAGCGGGGGCTTATCCACAACCGCCGGCCGCCTGGGAGATCGACGAAAAATTAAACAGACTGAAGCAATACCACCCACTTCTCAAAAATAATCAGAAAATCGTCCCAGAATATTTTCTGACTGTTTTCGAATTTCCCTCCTGTAGAGGGACATGCCCGACTTAAGAGCAAGAGGAAAAGACCAGGGACGGCCGCGGAGACGGGAGGAGGGCGGGGGCAAACGCACGCGGCAAGGGGCCGCAAGGGGGCGCGCGGGGCGGCCAGGCTGCGGGGCAGCGTCGATCCATGCCAGCGTTTTCTCGAGATCAGGGGTTTGGACGCCCGAAATAGGTACGGAACACATGGGCACAATGCCCAACAGCATATGTTGTCCCAAACCAACAGCGGCCGCTGTTGGGCAGGCGGCCTTCTGTCTCAAGTGGACACAGGCCGCGGCGGCGCGGACAGCGAGTCCGGTTCAAAATGAACAGGTACTGCTGTTGGGCATTGTACCCGTTCTTTCCGCACCCATTTCGTTCGTGCAGAAAAGGGGGCAAATACTCCCCGAACAAGGAAGCCGGTGCCGCCTCGCTCGACGACAGCGAGAGCGCCGATTCCGAATGGAGGCGGGGCCCGCCGCCAATCCACACGCCTTGCAGTTAGCCCTGGGCCAGAAGAGCATCCCTCAAGAGCATGAGGCCCTCCGACGCCTCACAACGCACAGAGCAGCCAAGGGTACCCTCCCCCAGGGTGCACAAGAGCATCCCACAACTGTTTTCTTGTTTCTTTTACCACGGTCCGACGGTGACCTATGTTGGCGTTCCCTTGTGACCAAGGCAGGAGAAACCATAATCGAATCGATAAGTCGGATCGGCGATCGACATGCATCGGATCGGCGACGATCGGCAGCCGAGTCGGGAAAAGTCGAATCGACAGAAATCGGCAGGCTGGTAGGCCTCCAATAATAATAATATATCGGAACCCACATCGGAATCCCAAGCCGAATCGGAATCGGAATCGGAATCGGAATCCATCGATGTCGAATCGAATCGAATCGAATGGGGGGAATCGGAATGAGCCCTGCGAAGGATCGGGGGCGCGCAAACATGGATTAGCGATCCATGGATTTGGCGCGCGGTCGCCAAATCCATGGATGGGGGGAAGTGCCCACCCCAAAACGCGGCCGGCCGGCGTCTCCTCGCTCTGCGGCGACAATCCGCGATTCCCCATGGAAACGGGGCCCGTCGCTAATCCACGCCCCTTTAATCCACGTTTGCGATCGCCTGACGAGGAGGGGAGCCTCTTTGGAGTCCCGAAACGGTGCGGTGGCAGACCGTGCGGTGACCTCGACCCCCCCCTAAGACCCCACCGCACGGTCCGTCAACGTAGACGGTTTTGGGACCCTGGAGGCCCCCGTCGCCCGAGACGTCCTCGGAGACCATGCGGTGACCCAGAGCCCCCACCGACTCACCACACGGTGTGGTCACCACCGCCAGGCCAACCTGCGACAATTGGGACGTCGGATTTCGGGCGCGGCCTAACCAGCCCCTAGCAAACCATTCCCTTCCGTGGCGCCACCCTCGCCTTTCAAGCTGCCCTCTGGCCGCACACATACGTCTTGAGGCAAAGCGAGGGAGACGTCGCGGAAGGGGACGGCTTGCTAGGGGGAGGAGGAGAAGGAGCAGGAGGAGGAGGAGGAGGAGGAGGAGGAGGAGGAGGAGGAGGAGGAGGAGGAGGAGGAGGAGGATGAGG
>CAUYUJ010019473.1:0-25000 GCA_963575745.1 Prorocentrum cordatum
TTTATGCACCATGCGATCTCTTGTAAAGTTCGTATTAATATGTGTATTTCCGTGGGGAGGTCGATCATCGTAATATAGGCCCATCCCGTTGTTAGTTGTGCTACCCTTGGTGGTCGGTGACGGCGTGCTTCGTGGAATGAACTTGGGGGGCTCATCATAGAAGGTTGTTGTTTTCATTCTGTTCTGGTCGCTGCAAATGCGTGGGGGTGCGTTGGGCAATTCGATCCTGCATGGCGTGGGAAAAATTAAACCGAATCTCCGGGAGCTTGAAGAATGCGATGCAACCACCAACGAACACCGATCCAAAATCACCCACGACCGGATTCAATGCTGTAGCACGGTTTATGATGTATTGTAGCTCGAACCCTTCATTCTGCAACTACTCGTGTACACCAACTACATTATGAATGCCAAGGTGTCGCAACGTGCTTCGTAACGCAATGAACTTGTTTTGGATGGTCGTTGAGGTATGTACTCCAATAGGCGTGAAAAAATTTGGTTCATGCTGTATAAAAGCCCGGCCAAGCCATTCCCAAAAAGGGCACGTTGGATCGTCACCCGCGGCAGTCCAAATCAGCGGCACAAATTTGAATGACCATTGTTGTTCGCGACATACGTTTACATTATCATCAACAATTCCTGGTGGGACCATGTCCAGAAATCGTAATAATCTGTTCGCAATAAATAAAGCGTCTCGCTGAAGCAGCAAGTGCGGGCATTGGGGGAATTCGCCAGCTGGACGGGCCGGATCTTCGGACGGGACACTTTGAGGCCCAAGGAGGTGCGGACTTTGAGCTTGAGGGATGTGTTGGGGAGTAGGTGGATTCGGACCAAGGTGTCTTGGGCAAGCCTCCGTCCACGGACGGGAATTGCAAAGGAACATCAGGGGCGTCGTCATCGTCGTCAAGATCACTCATCGGCCCTGAAAAACGCTATCCGTAGATGGGGGAACGGGGCCAAGGGTCGAGGCCTCAGGCGCTTGAGGGGGGAAACCGGCGGGGGCGGAGGTTGAAGGACGGAAGGCGCACCTTCGTCGTGGTGTCCAGCATGTTGTCGTTCTGGAGAAAATATCGGTACACCATGGTCGGTCGTATTCTGTCGTTTATCGCTTGGTCGTTCTTGCGTGGGACGGGGTAGGTCACCTTCGGAGGCCTCCTGAGGATGGGAAGACCGTTACCTCCTTCTGATCGCGGGGGTCTGGATAGGATCCCGAACGCCTGGAGTACAGTCGCCACAGCCTCGCGGGGCTTTGTCCGGGCAGGAGGCGCAGCATTCGAAAGTGGTGGGGCGGTTGGCAGAGGAAAGGGGGCGGGCGGAAGTGAAGGGGGATCGTATTCGGCCCTGCCTGGGGAGAGAGGCTCCCCCAAGCTATTACCAAAAATCGTGGAATTATTTGTGCCCCGCGCCGGAAGTGCGACCGAAGTAGGTTGGGTCACCGCAAATTGTGGTCCCAAAGCCGTGGTCGCCGTGGTATTCGAATGTCCCGTCGGAGCCGGAGTTGGAGCAGGATATGGGTGCGGATGCACTGTTTGAGGTTGTGATTGTGCTGGTAAATCGGTCGAGCACAAACTACATTTCATCTTTCGCGCGTATTTTTTGTATTACTCGTACCTTCCCCCCTCCCCTACTTGAATGTAGTAAATTCAGGAAATTGGAATATCTCTGCATCTCGGGGCAAATCTTCCGCTAAGAGTATTGGTCGAAACTGTGGGTGCGTCAACTCATCGAGCGTGGTTTGTGTTTTGGGTGCGAGTGGGGGTGAGGTTTGTGTCCGTGCTGTGTGGCTTAATCTCCCATCTTGAACTAACGACAGAACTTTTTCGATACGTTTCGCATCCGCGTTGCGAACCGTTTATACTTCTCATTACGCCCGCGAGCGTGCTGATTTCGAGCTCAAGTAAGGAGAACATCCCACGCTCCTTCATCGAATAAAACAATTTCCTTTAAGTACTGTGCATACCTAGACGATTGCCCGCGTTTGTGCCGCCTTCGTCCACATAGTTCCCAACAGTGACATTTCGGATATCATACCTTTGATTACGAAACCATCGTATTCCCCCATCCCCATCGCCGATCCCTGCATCTCGGAATGCTTGGCGCCACGCCATGAATGAGGTTCTAAGTTTATGAGCCATATTGTTTCTTCGCTTTCTCGCATGGTCTCCAGGAGCGACGTCGCTACATCGCAGAACCCTCGTAATAAAAGATGTGTGTCCTCAGATCCCACCGCGACCTAAATCAGTTGAACATTGAAGAACGACCACTGTTGTTGTCGTATCTTCTGTATGACAAGGTCGTCGGGAGCTGCGGAGGGGATATTTGTCAACATGTTCACAATCTTGAAGACAGCAGCGCGGGCTTCGGGCAGCGGGAGAAGATGCGGGAACTCTTTTGTTGGCACACGGTCGCCCCCATGCGGTGCATGAACAGAGGGGGTCTGGCGGTTCATCTGTCCTAGATATGAGTTCGTCTTCGCTGTCCCCATCCCCCTCCACATCGCTCATGCCTACGACATCGCCCGTTCGTGGACCCGCAACCCCAGGCGGATCTGCAGAATCGACAGGGCGATGTTTTGCTGGTGCGTACGCTCTTGGGCTGCTGGGTGGTGTCGGCCACCCCGTAATAAGAGTTGGAGGTGCTGGAAGCCTGGGCGTTGAATTCGCGTCAATGAGTGAAGGTTGGTTTCGATAGCTGCGAACGTTGGTTTCACTAACTACAAGCATTGGTTTCAATACTGATTTCAAACGCTAGTTTCAATAAGTGCAAATTCTGGTTTCAATAAAGAATCACTGGCCGCGCGCGCTGACACACTTTGAATCGCAAGCTGTGCGCCAAATTACAAACAACACACATTGAATTACAACCGGCACGCACCGAACGCGATGAATCCCAAACGACACACATTCAATCGCAAACCGCACGCGACGGTGACTTGCTGATCCGGCCAACTGATCTAGTGACCTGGTGATCCGGTAACCCGGCTGATCAAGCCCACTGATTTGGTGATCCGGTTAATATGGCCAAATGATCCGGTGATCCAATGATTGTGGCCAAACTAATCCGGTGATCTGGCTGATCCGGTGACGTATGGGGGCGGTTGCGCTAGGGCCTTCGGTGGAACTCCCTATGGAGCCACGACGTGTGTGAGAAGTGTCACGAAATGGGTGTGGGTGGCGCATGCAGACGGTGGCACTGGCGCCTTCTGTGGAGCTCCCTATGGCGCCACGAAACGCGTGAGGGAGGTGACGAAATTGATGCGGGTGACGCATGCGGGCGGTGGCATTGGGGCCTTCGTTGGAGCTCCCCCCATGGGGCCACGAAGCGTGTGAGGGGTGTGCCGAAATGAGTGTGGGTGACGCATGCGGGCGGTGGCACTGTGGCCTTTGGTGGATCTCCCTTTGGGGCCACGAAGAGTCTGAGGGGTGTGACGAAATTTGCGTGGGTGACGCATGCGGGCGGTGGCGCTGCAGCTTTCGGTGGAGCTCTCTTTGGGGCCACGAAGCGTGTGAGGGGTGTGCCGAAATCGGTGTGGGTCGCCCGCATGCGTCACCCACACCCATCTCCGCTTACCCCTCACACGTTTCGTAGCCCCATAAAGAACTCCGCGGAAGGCCCCAGGACCACCGCCCAGGACTCCACGGCGGTGGCACTGTGGCCTTCGGTGGAGCTCCCTATGGGGCCACGAAACGTGTGAGGGGTGTGACGAAATGGTTGTGGGTGACGCATGCAGGTGGTGGCATTGGGGCCTTCGGTGGAGTTCTCTTTGGGGCCACGAAACGTGTGAGGGGTGTGGCGAAATGGGTGTGGGTGACGCATGCGGACGGTGGCACCGGCGCCTTCTGTGGAGCTCCCTATGGGCCACAAAACATGTGAGGGGTGTACCGAAATTGGTGTGGGTGACGCATGCGGGCGGTGGGGATACGAAACATTGTACTGGGTGGGTGAAACGCAGGGGGAAGGGAAGGGGGGAGGAGGAAGGAGAGAAGGAAAAAAAGCGGAGAGTTCGGTTAACCCAACACCGCAAAAACGGTTGGGAAATATGTATGCCCGGAGACCCTTATATGGAAACCTACTTGTGTCCAAAAATGCGGTCTGTGATTCGTCGCGTACGGTTTGTGATTCAATGTGTGCTGTTTGTGATTCGTCGCGTGCGGTCTGTAATTCAACAAGTGTTATTTGTGATTCGTTGCGTGCGGTTTGTGTTTCAATGTGTGTTGTCTGTGATTCGTCGCGTGCGGTCTGTGATTCAATGAATGTTTTGTGTGTTTCGGTGCGTGCGGTCTGTGATTCAATGTGTGCTGTCTGTGATTCGTCGCGTGCGGTCTGTGATTCAATGCATGTTGTCTGTGATTTGGTGCGTTCGGTCTGTGATTCAATGTGTTCTGTCTGTGATTCGGCGCGCGCGGTCTGTGATTCCATGTATGCTGTCTGTGATTCGGCGCGCGGGGTCTGTGATCCAATGTTTGGTCTGTGATTCGGAACCTGCCGCCACACACTGGTTCCAAGTATGGAAATTGCGCAAGCAATGTCTCAAGATCTGGCATTGCCTTTGCTCTGCAATAGTCTCGGATTGCGCGGGCCCGTTTTATTATCGGTTCGGCGTGCTGAACAAATTCGCGAATTCAGGGCGAACTTGTATCGCAATCCCAAAGTATTCGACCATTGGCAACGTCGTATTGTTCCATCTGGCGAATCTGAACAACACCGCTCGCATTACCCCGAGCAAACCCCAATTCGATTGCTGCGCCATTGAGACGCGGAGTTCAAGATTAACCAGAAAAGAAATATTGGCACGTCCTTTGTGCCTTTACGCGGCGATTTCGCTAATAACTTGCCTCATTGCGGCCGCAAAAAGCGATCCGCACTTCCGAGCTCAAATGACGGAAAGCAATTGCGGGCGCCCCAGCGCGCAACTGACTTGCAGGGTCTTTTAAGGAAGGTAGCAGATTTACCCCATATATGAATTTGGAACATGCATTTTTCACTTTGAGTCCCGTGCTGGCAGGAGGCACGAGGTATTTCAACCTGATCATAATTTATATTCATGTTGTTCGGGGATTACCGCCGTTCTGCGACATTGCCCTTATATCACCAATACGACGTACAAGGGCAGTAATGCTGGGCATTATAAAAGGTTGTCTATTCCACAACACGCAACATGCAACAACAGCATTTAAGCAAACGCGGTTTGGGGCTCCCCAATGCATGGAGCAGAAATATACGGACGATGGAATCTGTTGATCGTTACTCCCGCTCTCGCCAGAGAGCGGTACCGTTTCTTACCAGCCCCGGTCGGGGATGGAACCGACTTTGCTCTATTGCAGCGGTGGTGGGGGCTCCTTGGAATAACTCCCCAGCGGCCCGTGACGCGAATGATGTTCCACGGCCCTGGGGACTTGCCGACCACCTTTCTCGAAGTAATGCCTGACCTCCTGGAGATTTTCTAACTTCCTCCTCCTCCTCCTCCTTGTCCTCCTCCTCCTTGTCCTCCTCGTCCTCCTTCTTCCCCGCTGCTTCTTCATCCTTCCAACCTACTTTCGGTTTCACCCTGACGCGTTCGTATTGTTGCGGCTTGCTCGGAACACTGTCGCGGGAATATAGTTGCCCGCATTTTTTCTTTGCCGCCCACGCGCGCGCAAGCAGGGGCGCCTACAACATTTGGCGCGGAAATTGGTAGAAAGCTCCGAACGGGCAGCCACGATGGCGGATTGTCTTGGAAGAAAGCGCTGGAGAATACGACCAGCACAACTATTACCGACAGACTCTTCGGGGCTTACATCGCCAGTTTGCGAAATTGCGCTTGCAACGCGAAAGGCTGGGAAAGTAATTCAAGAGCTCGAATGTGACAAGGCAACTGAATTACTTGACAGCAGTAGCTCAATTACCCGGAGGTGTAGAATGGCTTACGAAGTTATGTAACGCACGTTGGTCAGAAGAGGTTGTTCTGCAAGCTTGGCCGCGATCCTTGGTGAAAACCATCTATCATTATGACCTGTATCATTATTATTACTATTATACAAAGGCCTGTGCACATCTGCGACAGCTGCAGACAAATCAGCTCACCGTGCGTGGGGTACAAAATGGTGGCACATGTACTTCTACGGCGACTGCAACATGCTGGTGCTGAAGACCGGCTCGATGCAACGCAGTTTGCAGGGGGCGTGGCACGGCAAATGCAATACATACTGTACGACGACAACTAGAAGTCTCAAACATAGGGAACAATTCTGGTTCAACAATCGCCGCACTGGATTGGAAAAGGGCGTTTGATTCAATCAGTGTGGAGGCGATGCTAACAGCTCTTGGAAGGTTTGGTTTTCCCACGCGTCTCTTGGCAGTTATCATCATGCACTCCCTCAGTTCGGCATGGTTCAACAAAGCCGACAAGGGAAGATTGGACACCTTCCCAGCGGAATGCCTCAGGCAAACATTGAATATCCCCCAGTCGCTTGATTCTACAGTTCCAAGCACGACCGTTCTGGAGAGAAACCAACAGCTACCCTAGGCATCGCAACTATTGTCAACTATTTGGGATGATTGTCCGGAATCCTAACACTCACGCGCCGCGTGCCGCAACGTTGCAAACTGATAGCCTCATACAATATGCGCTGACTTGCAAAACGTGCGCGGGGGAGACCAAACAGAGAATGGGCAACATAAATGCTATCTATTGTTTCTTCTTGCTTCCTTAGTTCGGGGACTTTTATGGACGCGCTCCGGGACGAGAAACAATAGTACGCTTTCAACATCAGGTTTTCCAGGCCAACTGGATGTAGAGAAGACGAATACTTATGAGATGCATTGCATGACTTGTGCGTCTTGGCTGGCAAAACACATACCTCATCATCTTCCTCTTCGCTCCTCCGTCCTCTCGGTGCGAATTTGGAGCGTCCAGGCCACTCGGGCAAGTATTTGGCGCATGATCGCATGCTCTTTGTCGCCGTCGTCGTCCTCTTCCTCTTCCTCCTCCTCCTCCTCTTCCTCCTCCTCCCCCTTGTTTCCTCTCGGCGCGCATTTGGCGCGCCCAGGCCATCTGGGCACGCGTTTTCGTCTGCTCGTAAACGCCTTTGGCGCGTCGCCCTTCTTTTCCTTGCCCACGCGCGCTCGGCGCATGGCTGCTTCGTTCGCGCCGCGCACGTCAATGCAGGGATAGCCACAATCTTTCTAATGTGAGGGATTGCGCGTCCCATGCGCCTGCCCTCTGAGAGGATCGCCCTTCGGGCCTGGAATGAGGGCCTGTCTGTCTGTCTGTCTGTCTGTCTGTCTGTCTGTCTCATCGAGCGGAGGGCCTTTCAAATTATCAGACTCTTCGTTCTGAAACGGTGCTGGGTCCACCAGGGAACGGTGCTCCAGCGCCCAGGCTCACCAGGGGTGGGCGATCGGTGCGCCCCTGGAACGGTGCTCGGCCCGCCAGGGAACTGTGCTCTGGCGCCCAGGCTCGCCAGGGATGGGCGATCGGCGAACCCCTGGAACTGTGCTCGGCCCGCCAGGGAAACGGTGCTCCAGCGCCCAGGCTTACCAGGGGTGGGGGATCGGCGCACCCCTGAAACGGTGCTCCAGCGCCCAGGCTCACCAGGGGCAGGCGATCGGCGCACCCCTGGAACGGTGCTCGGCCCGCCAGGGAACGGGTGCTCCAGCCTGCAGCCTCACCAGGAGTGAGCGATCGGTGCACACCTGGAACGGTGCTTAGCCCGCCAAGGAAGGGTGCTCCGGCGCCCAGGCTCACCAGGGGTGGGAGATCGGCGCACCCCTGGAACGGTGCTCGGCCCACCAGGGAACTGCGCTCCAGCGCCCGGGCTTACCAGGGTTGGGCGGTCGGCGCACCCTTGGAACGGTGCTCGGCCCGCCAGGGAACGGTGCTCCAGCGCCCAGGCTCACCAGGGGTGGGCGATCGGCGCGCCCCCTGGAACGGTGCTCCGTCGTCCAGGCTTGCCGGGGGTGTGCGATCGGCGCGCCCCTGGAACGGTGCTCGGCCCGCCAGGGAACGGTGCTCCAGCGCCCAGACTCACCAGGGGTAGGCGATCGGCGCGCACCTGAAACGTTGCTCGGCCCGCCAGGGAACGGTGCTCCGGCGCCCAGGCTGCGATCGGTGCACCCCTGGAACGGTCCTCGGCCCACCAGGGAACGGTGCTCTGGCGCCGGGGCTCACTTGGGGTGGGCGGTCGGCGCACCCCTGGCGGGCCGAGCACCTAGCAGGGGGGCGCCGATCGCCCACCCCTGGAGAGCCTCAGCCTAGGCGCCGGAGCGCCACTCTCTAGTGGGCCGATCGCCGTTCCCTGGCAGCCCGAGCGCTGTTCCAAGGGTGCGCCGATCGCCCACCCCCGGCAAGCCCGGGGGCTGGAGCGCAGTTTCGGCGCCTAGGCTCAGGCTACAGGGGTGTGCGATCGGCGCACCCCTGAAGGTGCTCGGCCCGCCAGGGGTGCGCCGATCGCGCACCCCTAGTGAGCCTGGGTGCTGGAGCGCCGTTCCTTGAAGGCCGAGCACCGTTCCAGGGGTGCGCCGATCGCCCACCCCTGGTGAGCCTGGGCGCTGGAGCACCGTTCCCTGGCGGGCTAAGCACCGTTCCAAGGGTGCGCCGACCGCCTACCCCTTGTAAGCCCGGGCGCTGGAGCGCAGTTCCCTGGTGGGCCGAACACCGTTCCAGGGGCGCACCGATCGCCCACCCCTGGTGAGCCTGGGCGCTGGAGCGCAGTTCCCTGGCGGGCCGAGCACCGTTCCAAGGATGCGCACGGCCGCCAGCACCAATATGTGTGTTCAGTACAGACCGTCCTATTTCGCGTGTTTGCGCCCACGACATGGCAACTTGTGAGGACGTCTCTGGCGAAACCAAGCCGAAACCAGGCCAAACAAAACAAACTGCGAGGACGTCTCAAGCAAACCGGGACCAAACCAGGCCAAACCAAGCAAATTGTGAGGACGTCTCAAGCAAAACCGGGCCCCAGCCAGGCCAAACCAAGCAAATTCTCAGTCTCAAGCAAAACCGAGCCCAAACCAGGCCAAACGAAGCAACTTGTGAGGACGTCTCAAGCAAGACCGGGCCCAATCCAGGGGCCAAACCAAGAAAATTCGGAGGATGTCTCAGGCGGCTTGCGCCGCCCAGCCAGGCCATACTGGGCCAAACCAGGGCCCAAACTCGGCAGATTTTGAGGACGTCCCAAGCATAATCGCCCCAAACCAGGCTCCAATACAGTTGTTAATTCAAGGAATGGATCACCCAGGCACCCCGCCCTTCGCGAGCCCGTTTGAAATTTTATGGGGGGCGCGTTTGGGCCACATGTCCAGTGACGCGGACGGGGTGGGTGCGAAAGGTTTCGCTTGTCTTTCGGTTGTTCTTGGGGCCTTGGTGTGGCGCAAGGAGAAAAATTGTTTCCCAATCTGCAATGTTTGAACTTTCCGGCCGTGCAATTGCAGAAACGGCGAGACGCGTCATGCGCAGGAGCGAAGGAGGACCATGATGAAGGCAGACGGGGGCATATGAGGATGCGAAGTCGAAGTGGGGCCCGGAGGAGGTGGACAGCAGATGAACAAACAGCTACAGGGTAAGGATCTTTCAGGGATCAGCGACTCCTGATGCCCCGTCGGCTCGCGCTGGAGCCTCCACGCTCTAATCCAGACTTCCCGGGAGGCCTCTGCGTTCACCTCGGCTCGGCCTGTTCTTCCCTGGCTTGTCTGGGCTTGCGCCTCGATCTGTCTTGCCGGATCCCCGCAGGCCGATTGGGGAAAAGTCGTCAGGCCCCGACGCCGAGGGAAGGGAGCAACGTATCTTGGCGCCGCGCCGAGGCTCACCGTGCCCTCCGCAGCCGCGCCCGGGCGGCCCCGCAGCGCTTGGGCCGCGGGCCGCCGGGGGGGATGTTCTGCCGCAGCAGCACACCCAGGCGCCTCGAGCCGGCCCAGGGGTGCGCTGTGCGGCCGGTTTGTTTCGGGGTCGGGCGGCGGACCGGCAAGAGGAGGAGGAGGAGGAGGAGGAGGAGGAGGAGGAGGAGGAGGAGGAGGAGGAGGAGGAGGAGGAAGAAGAGGGCGGCGGCGGCGACGACGACGACGACGACGACGACGACGGAGACGACGACGATGACGACAACGAGGAGGAAGAGGAGGAGGAGGATGAGGAGGGGGAGGAGGAAGAGGACGGCGACGACGACGACGACGGCAGCCACAGCGGAGGCGAAGCGCTGTGGATAGCCAGCGGGAGAAATGGAAAGGGGGCGAGGGCAAAGAGAGATGGCAACAGGACAGGAAGTGTGCGTGTGTGTACATCTGGGGATGGAGGGTAGAAGGAGCGAGACGTGCCAGATACAATAAGCTGAGGTCGAGACACGCTGGCAGTGCAGCGTAGAAGGCTAGCCGGAGCTAGTTGGGTCGAAGGGAAATCGGCTTCGTTGAAGCGCTCGAAGCTTCAGCTTGAGGCTTTTGCCCTCTTCCACTCGGAAGGCCATGCCTCTGCTTGGGTCACAACACATTTGGAGTCTTCGCGGTGCAGAAGCTACCTGAAAAGGGGGGGACGGGGGACCGGCCCCGCGAAGAAACTTGGAGCATGTTTGTGCCTCCAGACGTGTGGGATGACGGTGTCCTGGAGACCTCCCAGAGCGGTCCCAACCAGCTGCAAATCGATGTGTTGCCCATTGCACGTGTGGGACGGCGGACCCCTAGCTTGATGCTGGTGTCTATTTCCTTTCAAAAGGCCTTGCTTCTGCTGGGGGTCTCGGTGCGCTCGGAGTCATAGTGGTGCAGGGAGCACCGTGAATTAGGGAAGTTTAGAGAAAGGGGGAGAGAGCGGGACGGAGAGGGAAAATGGGGGACGGGATGAGACGAATAGTTGGGGACGGGCCTGAAGCCAAAAGTTACCGAAGAGCAGCGCGATATCCCCGTGCCAACGGGGCGGGCCCTAATTGATTAAGTGAAAAACACTTTTGGAACCCCGGGCATCGCTACCTCGGCTAGTGACGAGGGATGGGCCGCTTCGCCGCTGCCTGCGGCGCCCGGCCGCTGAGCCGCTTCCACTCGGAAGGCCTCTGCTGGGAGTCACGGCGCGCTTGGAGTCTCAACGGTGCAGGGGGTTTCGGGTAGAGAAAAAGAAAGGATGGGGTGAGAGGACGGGGATGCGGGACGCCCACAAGGGAGTTATGTGATTTTGGCGGGGGAGAAGGCCGCTACTCACCAAAGCGCCTCCGTCGAGACACAATGGTGCCATCTTCTTCTGACTCCACATCTTCTCGATAAGGAAGAGCATGGGAAGAGGCTGAAGAGGACCAAGGTAAGTGAAATCTTCGGGTCAGTACAGGCCCCCTGTCGGCAACTTATAACCTAGACGCACAAGATTGCTTCAAGACGGCCCAAGAGGCCACCCAGAGGATCCCCAAGAAGGCCCCACGATACAACAATCATTATTTTCTTATAGTTGGTGAGAATTGCTCGCCTCTGCAGTCTTTCGAAGCTCGTAAGACTGCAGGCTTCTAAGGTAGAGAGCACGATCTAACATTTCGAGCCCTCCACAACAAGGCGCCCCCAAAACCTGGGGGCCTCTTGAAGACCCCAAGCATCTGAGATGCCCCCAGGAGGCTCCCAGGAGACTCCCAGGAGGCTCCAAGAAGCCCTCAAGAGGCCACCAAGAGGCATTGCAGAGCCCTCCTGGAAGCCCCCGAGAGGCACCCTACATGAACTGTATCTGCATTCAAGGCCCCGACCCGGACACGGTGGCGGAATGGGCCGCATGCCACTCGGGAGAGGCGGCACGATGGTTCTGCCGAGGCGCTCTCCCAACCTGTTCTGGGAGAATCCACGGCCTGTCTTCGTGCGCGCCTCTGCTCCCTCGGAGCCTTCGAAGGGTTATCCTGATCCCCTCCTCTCCCTCCTCTCCTCCTCCCAGACCCCTCACCTCCTCCTCCTCCTCCTCCTACTCCTCCCTCCCGCCTCCTCTGCCCCTCCTGCCCCTCCTCCTCCCCCTCCGCCTCATCCTCCTCCGCCTCCTCCTCCTCCTCCTCCTCCTCCTCCTCCTCCTCCCCCTCTTCCTAGGGTCGGTGGAGCTGGATAGATTTTCAGACAGGCCTTCAAGGAAGCCAACTCTGCGTCCAAGGCGCTCAGGCTCCAATCTTCTCGCCCAGCGGGTGAAATCTGTCTGGCGCATGCGCGAAGGACGTCGTCCATAGCGACCATCCACTTAGGAAAAACGGGATGCGCGAGAACACCTCGCGCTGACCCGAGAAAAAAAGACGACTATCTAGGCCCAGCCAGGAAGCGAGAATTGTACGTAATCATCTTCGCGCGCTTTCGGGTCACCTCCTCTCAAGCCTCTCAAGCCATCGAGCACCTGGTCAATCCATGATCAGCCGATGCTAGACTACAGTCAGTCCGAGTCGTCGGACTGTGAACGACCGCCGATGGGGGGGAGGAGCGGTGCCTCGCCCTCCTCGTCCCGCACGTTGGCGGGCGGCGGGGGCGGCGGAAGAGCAGCAGGGACCTCAAGCCTGGGACCAACCTGAGGGGCGAGGGAGGACAGAGGAGGGAAGGACGAGAGGGGGAAAGATTGGCCCAGCTTGTGAGGGGTCCCTGGGAGCAGCCCCCTGAGGAGTTTCGACCGTTCGGCACTCTTCTGCGGGGGCTGACATCTCTCAAGGAGGCGTGACCCAGCCCTGGTGCTGGCGAAGCCTCCACAAGAGGAACAGAAAATAACAGGAATATCAGAAGTGGCAGGGGTCGGCTCGAGGCGAGCCCAGTGCAAAGAGTGTCCTAAACCCCCTTCCCCCCTCAGGAGAGAAGCCAAAGACGGGTTAGGACCTTCGCACTTGGTCTTGCACGAGCCCGTGACAACCCTCAAACAGTTCTTGCAACGCAGAACGTTCCCATGGGGAACAGGCTGGTGCTCAGGGCCCTCAGGCTTTGGGACCTTGGCCTTCGTAGGCCTTGTGAGCTTCCCATGGATAGATTCGGTGGACGGAAAACAAACAAGCACAGCGGTAATACCTTCTACAAGACTGAGGTACTCACGCTCTCCTCTTTCAAAGTCAGACAACTCCTGGGGGTTAAGGTTCTGACACTGGGCTGCAACTTTGGCAAACTTGTCTGCATAATCTGATCCGATGATGGTGCACCTGTCGCATTCATCAACGGCCTGGTCAATGGATCTGCGCGCCTTAATCTTTTTTAAATCCACCCAAGGGCCTTCGAGAAGCCCCCTGGAGATTTCACGCCAAAAGAAAGAGAGCCTGGACGCCCCCGACAGGGCCCTAGGAGGGTCACGGGTCCCGAGAAACAGGGACGCACAGTCGACAGAAATGGGCTTCGGGACCTGCTCAGGGGTGGGGTTTTTCCTCCTGAGGCAGGCCACCGCCAACGCACCATGTTCGGCGTCGCTGGCAGCCTGTAGGAATTGGGCAGGGAGGGGGCTGTAAACTCCTCGAACTAGCTGGTCGCCTCTCATTTGGACGACCGAAATACCAGCCCTCGCAATCTCCTCTGTCTCAGGCTGGAGGCATGACCCGTCTGTGTACAGGTCATCCTCTGCTTCAAATTGGAATTCGTCAACTGGGGTCCCGTCACTCCCGAAAAAGAACAGCATCCAGTCTTCCACAGGAGAAGGAAGATCGGGGTACGGGACCCAAAGCCTGGAAAGCAGAAACGAATTTTGATCAGCCCGGTGGACCTGCTCCAAAAAATCTTCTCCAAAATGCTGGGACCGCACCTGCACCACACTGGGGTGGTCACACTCCCAAGCGCGATGCCACTGTGTGTCTCTACACCTTCTGCAGAGGGGGCACCGCTGGTCGATTTGATATCCCCACCCTGCAAGAGCTTCAGCAGTCGGGAGCGATCCCGAGAGAACTTGACAGTACACGTGCAACTGGGCTGCAGGGAGGCTTCGTGCTACTCTCTGCATCATGGGTAGCCATAAGCCTCTTGCAACAAACTCTAGACCCCCAGGAGTGTCTCTGAGTTTACGTGTTATAACTTTCTGGAGCATAGTGTACCTAAGATCTGAAACGAAAGCTTCGGCGACCTGGGCTGGAGGTCGCTCCGTGAGGATCCAACGAAATCCAGTCCGAGAGACGAAAATAGCAGGACTCTCCCAGCTCCATCCGCCAGCTTCCAACCACAGCAGCATGGCCGACACAGGCCCGCGGGTCCGATACAACCATGGCTTCCGCTATGTTTGTTTAAACACTTGCACTGCTGCATTAAAACTTCGGCTCAGTTCGCCAGGGCCCATCACATCTTGGTGCCTGGGCCTTCCACGAGTAGTCGGTTCACTTGTGTGCCACCACTCCCAGGCATATCTCTTCAGAGGTCCTGCAGCAAGAAACAAGGGGTCACCTCGGTACTTATTTATGGCCCACTGGAGTTCGAGGACACAACCCTTCTTTGAGACCCCAGAGGCCCTGGCCGCGGCTCTTCTTATGTGTAAGATCTCCCCTGGGGTTACTCCCTGCACTTCCATGCCATATGAGATAGTAGACAAAACTCCAGCCTTGAAGAGCCGAGCCTTCACTTTGCGAGGAAGTTTCATGGTCCCCAGGCGTTTGTGTCGATGGACAAACTTAACCAGTCTCTTTCGACGGATAACTCTAGCAGCACAAACCTTCTGATGACGTCCAGTAGTGTAAGCCACTCCGAGGTTCCCAGGAGCCCAAGACGTAGTCCCTGCAAGAAAACCCAATTCAGACTTCACTTTGATCAGGAGGCCCCTAGAGTTGGCGGCAGCAAACATCTTCCGCTCCGAGAGCGGCACGCGCAGGGTGGTGGAGATGTGGTAGGCCAGCGTAGTAGCCAACCCTTTGAGCTGGCAAATACACTCTTGCATGCTAGTACTCCAGCTATGAAGCGACAAATCATCAACATGGAGTCCCTGGCTGGTCCCTTCGAAAACTCTCCCACTGACGACCGTATCCCAGAGAAACGACTTCGCTTCATATGTAGCTGAAGTGCTGCCTGCCACTATGCCTTGCGTCGGGAACAGCGGCGGCGAGTACGCTCCGTCTAGCAACAAGTGGCGCCTCCACCTATACGTGGAGAGTGTGTACAGCATGACGTGCATGGGGAAATGGCTGATGATGCCCTGCCTAACTAGCTCCTCGTGGCCTATGTGCTCATAGAACTGCATGAGGTCCCACAGGAGGCTGGCCCAGTGGATCTTCTCCCCTGAGGCTCTCTCTGAAGCCACAGACTGTCTCCAAACAATGTCTAAACTGCTCCTTCCTTGGCCCATGCTGAACTCGGGCCCAAGGCCGACTTGGGCCTCCCAACTTCGGCACGGGTCTCGATGTGTTTTTCCATGCAAGCGTTCGAAGGCGTGGTAGTGGCCAATGGGCCTGCGGCCCTTGTCAGGTCTCCCCATAAGAAACACCACCAATGACTGGGACTGCTTTGGTCCCTCCCCCACAACGTCCATCAAGTGGTACATCCAAGATAGACAAGACAGCGCGGACTCCCCAAGCATGCTGAAGTGCCTCGGGTGGAAGCCGTCGGGGCAGCAGGTGTTCTGGGGGAACCTCGAGCTAATGTGCCGAAGACGTTCGCCTGGAACAGGTCCTGGGACGTGCATGGGGAAATCGCATCCCTGAGGCAGCCCGAGGTCAAGAGGGTCCCTGGAGGCTTTCCACGCTGCACCCCAGGCGTCTGTCTCGGCTATTAGTCTCGCAGGCAAAGAGCTAGAAAAACTGTCAGCAGTACGTGCAACTTCTTCGTGCACAGGCTCGCCAGCACGCAGATAAGCATAAGCTTGCCTCCCTCCTTTGCTGATAGCCTCGCCGCACCAAGTTTTCCAAGATTCTCTGGCTTGCGTTCTATCTTCAAGTTGCCCCAAGCAAACCCATGGTTCGACAAACAATTGGAAACTGTCGAGGAAATTGATGGAACTCTCAGGGCACTTTTGCTGTAAGAGGCAGTCAGCAACTGAGGCTAGTAGCGGATGCCAATACTTGCCACCTTCTTTCCAGAATCGGCGAAAAGGTCCCCCTCGTTGAGGAAGATCACGCCACTGGTGAAGGAGCAGAGAGCGATACTGCACCTTGAAATCAGGCCGAGCGAAAAGTGATCTCAACTCCTTCACACGCAGATAAACCCACTGGATGGTTCTCCCTGGAAACGATGCAGAACGCTTCTTCGTGGCAAGGAGTTCAGACAGCCTGGTCTTGACAAACTGGAGAGCAGCGCCTCCAGGCAAACCTGTCCCCTTGACCTGAGTGGCTGCAACAACTTCTTTCCAAGCCCGTGGAATCCAAGCCTCGTAGACACGATTTAGAAGCTCCACTCCACGACTCTTTTCGTTTCCTACAGCCATGAACGTCGACCCCGCGTCATTCAACCTGGGCTCAAGGAACGCCTTCAGGTCGTCTTCCAGATCAGTGAAATCCCCTCCAGGAGGGACGGGGCCAATACCAGGGCAGGCGGGAGCCTTGAGGTACCTCTTGGGCACATCAACAAAGATGTCCTGGATCGCCCGCTGGATGTGAAGCTGGACAGGTCTGTGGGGGCTGAAGGGGGCACTGTAGTCGGTCCTAACCCATGGCACAGCGTGATCCAGATTCCTATGCAGGACGAAGAAGTCGATGGTGGAGGATCCTTGGGGCACAGCATAGGTGGGGACCTCGGGAGCCCGAATGACAGCTGAGACCTGGCCCATCGGGGATCCGTCGAAGAACACACTAGGGCTCATGTTGAAATCTCCTCCAAGGACATATGGGAGCCCATGTTGAAAAACATCCTTCCAGACAGCATTCATGATGCTGGTGTTGTACCCCCTGAGGCCCTCGGAGTCCTTTAAATAGATCGAGTAGATGGCGAAAAGGCCCAATTCACTGCTGCGGAAAAATGCTCGCGCAACTCTGCCTGGCCAAAGCTCAGCAGACTCACCAGGCGGCACCCACGCGTCGTAGTGCTTCCTGGTGCAAATAAATGTGCCACCAGACGGGTGGCCACTCTCTGACTTGATGCACTCACAACCAAATATCCTCCAACCAGCTCGCTGAAGTCTGGCAACGGTCCGTCGATAGAGAGCTCCATGCAGCTTGTGCTCCTGTAATAACACCACGTCTGCGGAAGTCTCCCTCATCAAATCATTAAAGCCAGGCGTAGACTTATCCCGACTTTCCATTGATTCACTCTCTCGTGACTCAGTAATCCAGCTAGACCCATTGAAAGTGACAAAGTCCAAATCCCGCTTCACGTCAGAAGATTTAATACGCTGGCATCTCTCTCCTGACGTCAAATCACTATTGGTACAAGTAATAGACCCTGAAGCTGGTGCAGAGCACGTGATCTGCGATCCACTCCCAGCAACCGTTCCACCGCATCTCGATGTCTGTGGCAAAGATGACCCAGCCGTCGAGGACAATGATGCACACGTGGATCTGGGAGTCCATGGCCTGACACCCTCATCAGGGCCTGTGGCCTCTGGGGGGCAGGCACAATCATGCAAATCGGAACTGGGTTCCGAACGTGAAGTGGCAGGGCTCGCAGAGGTACATGTCCCTCGCAGTGAGGGTGTGGGCAACTGGCTAGAGATCTTCTCCAGCCCCTCCAGCCTCCTCCCACAACTTATTTTCAGCAGCAGATCCCGTCCGCGACTGAGCAACCCCAAAACTTGGCTCGATATGTGGTCCGCGCTGTCCACCTGCAGCTGGGGAACGAAAACGTGGCTTCTTGGCAGCCACTCTGAGGTTGTCGAAAAGCTGCCTCTTGATCGCATCCGAGCACCCCTCGACTGCTTCGACAGCCTCGATGATGATGGTCTCGTCGACCTCCATAGTAGTGGCTGCTGGAGGTGACGCTGGGGCTGGCCTCTCTGGGCCTGGCATTGCGGTCCGCAGCTCATCAAGAAATATCCGATACTTGTCTTCCAGTGAAGACCGTAACTCATCAGATTGTACACCAGAGAGAGTGGCCGTGAAACCCGATAACTGCTGAACGAAACCCTCGAGACTTGGTGGGGCAGAACCCCCCACCGTGGGTAGTGCTGCTGCAGCCTTCGCTGCAGTCTCCTTCTTGAGATTCTCGAGAGCCTCTTCTTCTGACTTGACAAGATACGTGAGCTCCTCCTTCTTGGTGAGCAGCTCCTCCACTTGGACTTCGATTGCCTCGAGGTCCGACTTGAGCTTGTTGATCCTCTTCTCGGCCTTCTGCTGGTCCTGCTCAGCACGGAGCAACACTCTGGATGGCGGCACAGAAGCACGGCGTTCGGCTTGAGCCATTTCCCAAGCTTGAGAGATCGCGGCGCAGGACGCATCTGGTAAAACTCCCTTGAGCTTTCCTCCCGAGACGAGTTGGGACAGGCGGTGAAGCTCGTCATGTGCAGACACACTGTTCCTGGGCGGCTTCCGATCGACGTCCGTTGGGCCTCCACCTTTGCCTTTCCCATATCTTTCTTTGACTCCTTTAGAACCTTTCCCGCCAAGCTTACCACCCTTGCCACCTCCGACGACAGAGACCCACGGGGCGTAAGTCCACTCACGACGAGGAGGAGGAGCACCAAGCTTCGGCAGCGTTTGTTTGCAATGGTAGCAGAACGAGAAGTACGACGGGTTCTTCCTGCAGCCGCAGCTGGGGCATACAACCCCTCCACCGCGCTCATAAGAATCACCACCTGGGGCCATCCCACGCGAGGCGGGCGGCCGACGAAGTGGACACTGGGGTCCACACGCGAAGCGGGCACTATGGGGGCCCTTCCCGAAAGCGACAAAAAGGCTGAACCCCTTGACCGAGGTTGGGAAGTTAAGGAGCAGGCCCCTTGAGCCAAAATGGTTACGGTCCTCCTCCTCCTCCTCCTCCCTCCTCCTCCGCCTCCTCCTCCTCCTCCTCCTCCTACTCCTCCTCCTCCTCCTCCTCCTCTTATCCGCCGCATCCGCCTCCTCCGCCTCCCTCCACCCCCCCCTCCTCTCCCTCCTCCTCCGTCCTCCTCCTCCTCCTCCTCTCTCCTCCTCCTCCTCCTCCTCCTCCTCCTCCTCCTCCTCCTCCGCCTCCCCGCCTCCTTCTCCTCCTCCTCATCATCATCCTCATTTTTGTAGTATTAGTCTGTTCCTTCTTCTGCTTATTAATATTCGTATCAGTATTAATCTTAGTAGTCTTAGTATCCGTGTTCTTATCGATCTTCTTAATAATAGTAGGATTCGTCTTCGTCGTCTTCGCCGGTTGCATCTCATCAGCATTCTTCAAAGTATTACACGTATTCGTAGTGCTCTTCTTCTTCTGAATAGTAGTATCATTCTTCTCCCCCGCATTAGTATCAGCATTATTCGTCGACGTCGGTGTCTTATTCTTCGTAGTAGGCATCGTCATCTTCTTCGTCTTCGTAAGAGCATTCGTAGTAGTATCAATATTACTAGTCTTATTATGATTCTGATTAGTAGTAGTATCAGTATTATTCTTCACGGTGCCCTTACTATGATGATTGGTATTATTAGTATTCCTCCTCCTGCTCCTCCTCTTCCTCCGCCGCCTCGTCCTCGTCCTCAGCCTCATCCTCCTCCCCCTCCTCCTCCTCCTCCTCCTCCTCCTCCTCCTACTACTACAACACCAACTCCTCCTCCTCGTCCTGCTCCTCCCCCTCCTCCTCCTCCTCCTCCTCCTCCTCCTCCTCCCCCCCTCCTCCTCCTCCTCCTCCTCCTCCTCCTCCTCCTCCTCCGCCTCCGCCTCCGCCTCCTCCTCCTCCTCCTCCTCCGCCACCTCCTCCTCCGCCTCCTCCTCCTCATCCTCCTCCTCCCTCGTCCTCTTCCGCCTCCTGATCCTCCCCCCCCTCCTCCTCCTCCTCCTTCTCCTCCTCCCCCTCCTTTTCTTCCCGCAGCCCTGAGGGGCCCAACGTCTGAGGTGTCCACGCATGCATACGTCAGCGGTGAGATAGGCGGCAAGTATAGCGGGGGACGAGGAGAGCAGCAACGCGCACGAGAGACGCAGCCGAATCTCGCCCGCAAGACCTGGCAACACTGCACTCGCCCGAAGGAGCGAGTAGCACATGAAACCAGGACCTTAGGCGGGAAGCGCAGCCCCAACGTACATGGGGGCGCCAGCAGCCACGACGAGAAGCGCAACCCAACGGACGACGCGGGGCGCAAGGAATGGCGAATGGGGGCACAAGAATGGATGCACTAGGCGCACCAAGAACGCAGCTAAACGCCACTCACTGGTAGACGATATCAGGACTCCTGGCGGCCGCGTGGCAGTACATCTTGTCGAAGGCTGTCTTGTCGCTGAGCAACGGTAGAAATACAGCGGCCACCCCAGGCTGCCCTTCTTGAGCAGCGAGGTCGTACGATATCTGGAACACCTGGTCGTTAGCAACTGGGTCCACATGTTGGCACTCGAAAGCGGTCTTTTGGAACGCCATGCCGAGAGACTTTTTCGTATGGGAGCCGATAGGCTCAAGACAAGATGCCTTGACACGAATGGCCTCCGCACCAGTCTTAAAGGCCCAGCGGTCAGCAGCGTCGTCGTAGAAGCACAGGGTGCCTTCACGACCATTTAGCAGCGGCCTAGCCTTGAGGCCAACAAGGCGCGCGGCCATGCCTGGAACGAATGTGTGCTTCTCGCCTTGCTGCTGAGGAACAATGGCCTTTCCGTGCCGCTGGGGCCTCACCACATCAATATCAGTCTCCGCCTTGGCACAGGGTTCGCTCCCCATCGCCACAGAGCCCGAGCCAGTCGCGCCACCTTCACCAGGAAGCTGCACGCTGGACGACTCATCCTTCTCGTGCGCCAGGACTGGCCCGATGGACTCGGCGTGCGTCTGGCGCTCGGAGCCCTCCTGCACCGCAGAGCGCGTGTCCGGCGGCGTATCAGAGAAGCCTCCGAAGAAAACCGGAAGGGGCTTCACGACAAGACGGATGTGGGACTCGCCTTTGGAGTTCTTGTGCCCGTGGTCCACGATACTAGCGTTGTCGATGTCCAGCTGCACCATGTGGAGCAAACTTATCATGAGGCTGTTCCGCATAGTCGGCTCCCAGACGGGGAACAGGCAGATCTGCATGATCAGCTTGTCGCTGTGGCTGCACATTTTGACAGCACCTTGGCGGCCATTCGCTAGCTCCTGGATGATCCAATGGAGCCTGGCTGCTGAGACCATGGCGGCGCGGGGGGCAAGGGGGGAGAACAGCGGCTCGCACGTGCAAGCGAATGGCCCCTCCTCAGGCAGACGCCTGAGCCACAGGGGCTCTCCTCCTCCTCCTCCTCCTCCTCCTCCTCCTCCTCCTCCTCCTCCTCCTCCTCCTCCTCCTCCCATCCTCCTCCCTCCATCCTCCTCCTCCTCCTCCTCCCTCCTCCTCCTCGTCTTCTCGCCTCCTCCTCCTCTTCGCTCCTCCTCCTGCCCTCCTCTTCCCTCCTCCTCTCCTCCCCCTCCTCCTCCTCCTCCCCCCCGCCTCCCCCCTCCTCCCTCTCCTCCTCCTCTTCCTCCTCCTCCTCCTCCGCCTCCTCCTCTTGTTTTTGATGTCGCGCGCGCGAGCCGGGGGGGTGGGCGGCTCCCTCAGCACGCGTCCGTCCGCCGCACGCGTTAGGAGGCGGAGGAGACGGGGGTCAGTGCAAACGGGGGCCAGCCAGAGCGCCGGATCTTGCAGGATCCTGCAGTGACCCGGGCTTGGGTGCAGGAGGATCCTGCAGGATCCTGCAGGATCCTGCGAAGCCTGACGGACTCGGGTTTGCATTGACATGGGTCAGGAGATCCCCGAATTTGGGCCCTCGGCTTGTTGTACTGTAGGTCCGCGTCGTATCGAACGGCGGCGGCCCCGCCGCTGGCGTTCAACGTTGAACGCCAGCGGCGACCCAGAATCGGTCGATCGATCCCCTCTGGCCGATCCGAGTTCAGGCGCCACGTGGGGCCTGACAGCCCTCCCCTTCCTCCGCTGGCCCTGGCTTGAAAGAGCCTCTGTGCGGCCACGCCCTGGGCTCGCGGCGCGGCCCTGGCCGAGCCGGCCTGCGCCGACCGCGGCCGGCGAGCCCCCGAATAGAGCGACGCGAAGGTCAAGCAGTGGCGAAGCGTCCTGGCTCGCCCATGGGCCTACCAAGGCATGCTCTAAGAACCTTTGTGTGGTCTGCACAGAAAAAGCCTCAGAACATTCCTGGCTTAGACTGTCTTGTTTCAACACATCGGGCTTGCGTTCTGAGGGTATTGTTCCTACTCCTAGAACATTTCTGGGTTCTAAGAACATGTCGTGGTAGGCCATAGGAATGCCGGGACGGTCGGTCCCTGCTCAAGAAGGGGCAGGGACCCCGGGGCAGGTACCCCCGAGGGGTCGTGAAGGCAACTGCGCTTCGCGCGTCGCTGCCTGGGCCGAGGGCGCCGCTCGTCTCAAAGATGGCCCCGCAGGGGGCGCGAAGAGCGGAGCGCGTGGCGCGTCTGGGTCGATGCGCGCGAAGTGATGCGACCCAAGATCGGTATCGCTCGACCGATCCCCACCCCCACCGGACAACTGTATCTCGGCCCAGTTGGAGACAGGTCCTTCGGAATCCGACGGGTACAGGCGTCACAGGGCTCTGTACCGGAGCGGCGGTCCTGGCCAACACGGGGTCACGCAGCCCCGTTGGATCAAGGATCCAGGGTCCAACACGGGGCCACACCACAGGGGGCTCCCAGGAGGGCCCCCCCCGAGGGCTCCTGGGAGGAGTCACGCAGCATGCCTGCCAACACGGGTGTGTCATTGCCGCAAGCTGGCAACGCAACGAATGGGGCTAAACTGGCAAAAGGGGCCCATGCCATGCCAGTGGGGATGCGGATCGGTTAAACGGTGTTCACGTGATACAGTCAACCCGCATAATAAGGATGGGCATCCTTCCCAAGGGTACCCTTGCACGGGGCTGAACCTAAACGGTGTTGTTCGTTTTCGTTTTGTTGTCGTTTTCCTTCGTTTTGTTTTCAACCCACCTCTACCGCAAAACGAGGTCGAAACGAAAACGGCCCACGAAATCGCCAAAACACCGTTTAGGTCCAGCCCTGCCCTTGCATCCTTGCCCCTTCCGCCCATCCTTGGCCACTCTCGCTGGCCGCGCCCAGCTCGAAAAGCTTCGAAAGGGGCTTCCGAGGCCCTTGCATCCTTACAGTGCGTCCTCACGATACGGGTTGACTGTGCGCGAAATTGTGTGACCTGGTAGTGTCAGACGAAGAGCAGATACCTCCGCCAGCCCGTCCCTCGTCGCCACGGCTGTATTCCCCTCGGCACCCTGGTCAGCACGCTCCCCTGGGTAGAGGTCGGGAGGACGACGTTGGCACCTCCAGTGTACAGAATCTGTTCGCCTGCAGGCAGGTGCCTCGAGGAAATCGATGATTCCCCGATGTCCCCTGGGACCCACAGACACGATGTAACTCCTGAGAGTTTCAGCTCAGAATCGGCGCTGGTATTTCCGCTGTTGGACACTAACCTGATGCATGATAAACTCGTTCAGCCGCGCTTGGTACACGACAATCCGGCTTAATCAAGTTTATGTTTGGGTTTTAGTTGGGCTTATCTGCCGTAATGGCCATGTGCGCTGACGTAACAGACATTCGCCGTGCCCGCGAAGACATCCCAGGCGATGCCTCCTGACCACATGAGCACTCGAGCGCCCTAAGAAAATCCAAATTCCGACGCCGCACGTGCGACCCCAACATTCTTCTAATAAGACTCCCTATCTTGTACAACTGCTGTAATAAGCGTCGGGCTCCCATTTTTCCTTTCAAGCGCCTCCTTCTTTCCCGATTCCCAACATATTCTAGGCATGCGCGAAACTACCAGACCTAAAACATGGAATATGTTGTCGTATCCATACCTGACGCCACGCCGTCTTACACACGCACGTCCAATCTGGCACGCACTTCTTACGCGCGCCAAACGTCCGCATACGCCAGCCTTACACACGCAGGCCTAAGCTGGCCTCTTGGCGCTTCGAAAGAAGAGAACAGGGAAACCAGGCTTAGCGGCCTCGTGTTCTTTCTTTGAGGTTCCCCCAGACCCATCACAGAAGCGCATCCCGCGCGCGTGGTCCCTCCTTGGGGCGTTCGCGCTCGAAATCGATCAGCTGCGCCTTCGTCCTCGCGCTCCTCACCTCGGGTTCCTCTGTCGTGCGGTCGTCGGTTTTTGTTTGTCGGTGGATGTTCCCGCGCGGAGACTTCTGTCCTGGACTGAACGCTTGTACAGTGCAAAATGCGTGCTGCTAGCGCGGCCCTCCCTCGGACCTCTGAGGCTGGTGGCTGCTGAGTTGGGGAAGGGCTGCTGCAGACCCTTCTCCCCCGCCTGTGCTGCACTATGCAGGCAACTATCTTGCCAGAAACTGAATTTCAGACGTTCTTCACAGTTTACCACCCGCCAGACCACCTCAGCCCAACCCGAAGGCCCCACTTTGCCCTCTACTCCCAGTTGTGGGGGGGGGCGTCGGGAACAGCGAGAACAAACGCGTGTGGAACACGCACCCGCCCCCCCCGACCCGAACTCTGGGTCTTCGGGTCCGATTCTGGTGGCCTGGCAGGTCGTCAACTTTGCAGACGCGCCCTCCCGCCGAGGTCGCCACCCCTCCAGCGCCTCCGGCACGTCCACCAAGGCGCCCTCGATCGCGCCGCGCCCTCGGAAGCCCCGCGTGGACCGGCCGGCGCCGCGCGCGGCGCGATTCTGGGGCCTCGCCACACCGCCCCCGTTGGCGCGCCTTCTGGCGCGCGGGCCTCGTGTGTGGGGCGGGGGCTCTGAACTTCGTCCTCCCTCCTCCCCCTCCTCCTCTCCGTCCCCCCCCTCCTCCTCCTCTTCCTCCTCCTCCTCCTCTTCCTCCTCCTCCTCCTCCTTCTCCTCCTCCTTCTCCTCCTTTTCATTATCCTCCTCCTCCTTCTCCTCCTCTTCCTCATCCTTCTCCCCCATCCGTTCTCTCCCCCTCCTCTTCCCCCTCCTCTTTCCCTCCTCCTCCCCCTCCTCCCCCTTCGCTTGCGTCTTCCCGCTCCCTCCGCGCGCTTCTTCTCCTCCATTGCATGCTGTGGCAGCATTCGGCGCCGTTGTTCCTCACGGCTGCCCCCGAATGCGAGGAGGATTCGCCGTTGAGACCAGAAACGTTTGCGGGGGGGGGGGGGCGC